>CM039615.1:29316955-29357163 GCA_022457205.1 Saccharum spontaneum
TGTGGCTGCTGGACGCAAGCTGGTGTGGAGAACTCGACTGGAGCGAATGCCGAGTGTGCCTGCAGAGGAGGTCCAAGCAGCCCCTGCCAGCGCCACGCGGGCTGCTGCGGCGGCGGACGGAACCAGGGCTGCTGCTGCTGGTGGTGGCTGGGCAGTGGGCCATAACAGACCCACGGACCGGACTGAGGAGGCGCGCGCGGACCACCTTGCTGTTGCTGCTGCTGCTGCCGTCCACCTTGCTGCTGCTGCCCGCCACCACCACTGCTACCACTGCTGCGTCTGCCCTTGTTGTTGTTGCAGTTAGAAGTGCTGCCACCACCGCCATGGCTGCCTTGTCCTTGTGCTGCGCCAAAGCAAGCAGAGGCAGAGCGACACGTAGAGCCGCAGGAAGAGGAGCCAGAGGCATGAAGGGCCTTGCCTTCATTAGCGAGGCGAAGTTCCTTGAGGACGAGTTTCTGACGCGTGGTGTTGAAGTCGTGTAGTGGAGTGGTGTCGGCGATGTTGTCCGCCGTGCTGGAGAAGCGCGGGTTGAGACCGCGAAGGAGGTTGAGGACCAGCTGGGACGGCAAGACTGCATGGCTGACATCTTTGAGGGCATCGGCGACGGTCTTCATGCGCTAGCAATAGTCGTTGATAGAGAGGTCCACCTGTCTCATGGAGGACCTCGTGCAGGAAGACAGCGTGGGGCTCCTTGTTGGAGAGAAACAAGCCCTCGATGGTGACCCAAAGTTGGCGTGTTGTCTGTTCATCCTCCCTGGCGAGGTCCTGGACGTCAGGGACTATGGACACAGGTGTCATCCATGGCCCACTGGGGATCAGTGGGGTTGGCCGGAACAGTCCCATCAATGTGGCCGCGAAGGCCGAACTTCCCGACCAGGGACTTGAAGAAGGACGCCCACTTGTGGAAGTTTGGGTGTTGCAGCTCGAGGACGAAGGGGACGGCGATCGTGGCGTAGGAGGAGACGATCGGGCCGGCAGGGGCAGAGCCCAAGGTGCCGCTGGTGGCCGAGGAGGCGGAAGACTCTGTTTTCATCGGGTGGAAGCAGAGTCGGGCAGGGGAGGGATGGCAGAGCAGAGTCGCGTACGTGGGTGGGCGTCGCGCACGGTGGAGGGGTCGCGAGGCATAGGCGGGCGAACGTGTGCTGGGGCGTCATGATCGGAGAAGAGATTGTGATCGCATGAGAGAAGGTGGCGCGTGAAGCAGAGGGGCGTGTGGGAGGGAGTTGCCGTGAGCGGAAGCGGGCTCATGTGCGAGCGGAAGGGGTGGACGCGCAGCCGTATAGTTGGCGGCGCAGGAGATCGTGGCGAGGCCACGAGGTGGGGTGGACGTGCGGCCGTGGAGTCAGCGGCGTGGGTTAGGGTAGAGGAAGGAGCCGGAAGGTAACCCGGACTCAAGTGCAAGAGCTCCTGCTCTGTGCAGGGTCTGGGGAAGGGTGTCAGTGGCAAGCCTTACCCTCGCCTGTGCAATGCGAGGAGACCGCGACTCGAACCCGGGACCTTCCGGTCACAGGCGGTAAGACTCTACCGCTTGCACCAGGCCCACCCTTCAAACCCGGACTCTTGATACGATGTAGAGAATTATTGGAACACCACACACCCATTAGAGAGGGGTGGATTTTATATATATAGTCAAGATACAACTTGGAGTACAAGTTACATGATATACATGTGTTAGACTATACATATCTCTAATAAAAATTCATGAGAAAAAATATCTGAAAGTTTAGAGTTGGCACCATTTCCATTAGTCGATGCAAGGGACATCTATTTAGTCAGTAGGGCAAGTTTTATTGTGGCATGATCCTCTTGATTATGTTCTCTCCAGTGTTACTAAAACTTGCATACACAAACTTCCCTCATCAGCATCCACACCCATGATATATTTTTCCTCCAATGTGGTGTGATGCACGATAGAGGCTCTGCCACAAGTATAGCTATCATACTGCTGTGGAATGGCTTTGCATGGATGAAGTGAAGAAGCCAGTAAAAACCTCCTGGGACTTTTAGTGGAGGAAGGGAGGAGGGAGAGATACAAGTTCTGCTCTTTGGAGATGCTTAGTTGAGGGGTTTGGGAACCATGCATGTTCCTAAGCATCATCGTAAGGGTTTCAACTCATTGGTCGTCCTGGTGGCATGGTGGATTTGGAAGCATAGAAATTGTTGTCTTTGAGGGATCTCAGCCCAATTTTAGTTCCATCATGTGGGATATTAGCGATGAGGCCAAGACTCATTGGTCATGCATCATCATAAGGATTTCAAGTCATTGTCCGTCCTTGGTTTTATTTTGTTTTTGTGTTTTCTTTTGTTGTATTGGTCATGCCCTTCTAAGCGGTTATTTGAGTCACCTAGACTCCTTATTCTTCTTCTTCTTAATATAATGGTACGCAGCTCTCCTGCGTGTTCGAGAAAAAAAACCCAATGACTTATACATCTCGTGGTAGATGGTGCTTGTATGGTGCATTTCGTTGCTGTAGTGTTTGAGGATTTCCTCTTGTAGCCCTAGGGGCTAGGGCTAGCCACACCTTAGAGAGAGGAAGGGGGTTGCAGCAGCAGCAGGCTGCAGATGTCCGGGCACAGGGAAGGAGGCATGCCCACTGGCGGCATGGGGAGGCTAGAGAGCTTTAGGGTTTTAACCCTAGATTACTTAGTAGTTACATCTCCCCTTATATTTATAGGAAGGACCCAACTTGACTTGCCTTAGAAGCAATCAAATTTTCTGGATTCTTCCTAAACCCTGACCTTAGGTGGGCTTCCAGCGCGCTACAGTATGGCAGCTGCAGTACCCACGGATACTGTTCATGCGAGCCTGCGTAGGCTGCAGTGGGCCCTACATGGCCCATTTAGACCCATGACATAAAGAGGCATGATGCTTGAGATTTTTTTTGGTTCCTTTATTGAGTGGTTGTATCTATACTGTATTCCTCTCGAGTCACATGAAGTGACATTTTACTGTTTCGAAGAGAGTGCAGTCAACAAATTTTAAGCTAAACCATGTCCACTGTATCTTCATATACATCTAGTGTTGTAATTTAAATAGGCACTCATAGATTCATTTAAAAATACTTTAATAATATTATAATTTTATTTTATTGAAAACATATATATTAATAGACATCAGTGGTTAAAGATGTTTTGGTGCACCTTGCGTTTTGTCAATTGGAGGTGAAAGTGTATTAGATTTGGTATAATGCGTGTGATATACTGCATTGGGCCTCTCGGGTGATATATATAGAGACTTGGGGGGCAAGACATCTCTCTCCATACATAAGGCAATACCATGTTACAACCCTAACTACCAAATATACTCTTAACATCCCCTGCAGCTGTAGTGGTACCATCGTAGACGATTCGACTAGAGAAGTAGAGGACTAACATCCCCACGCAGTCGTAGTAACGTCGCAACATAGATGCTGCTCCATTCCTATGGATTTGGCAGTCCAAATATTGCAACAAGCTTAGGGTGTTCACCTGGCTATCGTTCTCAAGAGGAAGAAGCACAAGCTTGAAGGAAAGAACTGCAATTGTGTCTTGTGCAATCAGAATGTCGAAGAAACAGCTCTTCATCTTTTCTTCACATGCCCTTTTAGTCAGGCTTGTTGGCAGCACCTTGGTGTTCAGTGGAACCTTGCGATTGATTTCTTTCATATGCTGTTGCAAGCGAAGCAGGGGTTCTTGTAGAAAGATATGGGAATCACACCACACACCCAATGTGGGGGGATGCCTGTCATTATATAGCCGTAGTCAACTTGTGGTACAAGGAAGGTATTACAACACAAGGAAGCTAGGCTACGATTGCTCCTGATGGATCCTATCCTAATATACAAATGATCCTGATGGATCCTTTCCTAATGTGAATGATCCCAATGGATCCTTTCATAATAGTTCTGACACCCTTTTTTCATGGAAGTATTTATCATCAGTGCTTGGCAAATTTGGAAGCAAAGGAACAACTTCATTTTTAATAGAGGCCAACCATCCTCATCCTTCCTTGCATGGAAAACAGGTTTCGTTGATGAAGCTCGCCTACAAGCTCACAGGATCTCTGAAAACAAGTGTGCTCCCTTCCTTTCTTGGATAGAGCTTTGTGCATAGTTTGGCCCAGCCGGCCTCAGGCTACCTATTTTCTTCTTTGTTGCTGTTTTTTGTTCTGTTTCTGCTGTACAGTTGGTTCTATTTGATTTAATAAAATCCTAACAGTGGGTGCTCCCTCTGCTGTTTTTTTCGGGTAAAAAAAGAGTAGAAACCGACAAGTAGCTCATGCGGATGATAACCTTTCCAAAGTAGCCGAGGTCGAGGTGGGCGTGGTCGAAGCCATGGATGGGAATATAGCCGCAACAACAGACACAGAGTACACATAATCACTAGCTTCCCGCTGACGAAGCGCAACAGGGCGATGAGCCAACCGAATGGCGAAGGTAGACAGGGCTGCTCGGACATGTCAACAAACGATCACATGTTGTCTTTTAGCGAAATTGGTGGCGATGTCCCAGAGACGGCAGTAGGCAGACTAGGATCAAGAGCTAGCATGATGGGGACTAGCGCCAGCCTAAAGAGATGGCGACCACAAAGATGGCTTTGGCCACACGCTGCCTAGGATGGCATGCAATGAAAACCTCGTCCTTGGGAGAGTCGACGAAAGAATGTTGAGGGATTGGTAGACAGGTGACACAATCACGATCTCTGATCGGGAAAAAGAAAAACATAGCTTATCAGAAAGATCTCGCATGTTAAGCTTCGAGTACCAATAATAGTTGATCCAGATGGTAGCCGCGGGCCCAGGTGCGATGGCCTGATGTCCACTTGTGCTGGCGTGATGGCCGGCCACCACGGTGCAGTGGCTTGATGTACCCAACGGTCTTCTCTGCGGCATGTGCTTGCGCTCAAGGACAGTGGTAGCAGCAGTGTTGGGGGAGGGAGTGGTGGCGCATTGAGCATGGATAGGGAGGGGTTCCTGATGATGGCGAAGGGTTAGGACTTGATGGGGTGGGGTGGTGGTGGGAGGGGGGGGGGGTTGCAGAGGACCGACGATGAAGAGCTGTATGGCTGCCCATTGACAATGCCCATGGTAAGAACTCTTCTGATAATCTATTGCTGCTCGGCGCTAGGGTGGCAGATCAGTTAGATCCACAGTCAAAAACCTTCTACCAAGGCGCTGTCCCTGGCGAAGATTGAACTACCCTGGGGTGGCGTGGTGGCTGCAGTCGAAGCCTTGGCTCAGGATCAAAACCTAAACTTGTTATACCAGGAAAGCATAGTAGATTGGGTATATGAATTACAATCCTACCAAATATACTGTAACAGGTGGTAGTACTTGATAATTTAAAATATTTTGAGAATAATCTATTATTGATCAACCCAAGAATCCCTTCTCCCTGGTATGCTGATCTGGACGCCAACAGGATGAACACCCATGTCAGATTCAAACACAGCACTTGAACCCATGTCGGGGTACAAAGCTATTCTCTACAAAGCTATTCTCTAAACAGAAACTTTGTGGCATACCGCATAATTTTTAATGCAAGAAAACACTAAGGGAACAGTGCTCAATGAAAAACACTAAGGGGAAAAACAAAGACTTAGGATACTAGTCATCTCATGTCTTAACTGTTTGTGCTGACTAAAATACCACGGCTGCATGTTCTGACGTGGCTAGATCATGCTATATGTTTCAGTTATCTGTCTTCTTTGATCATCATTGGGTGCATGTTCTAAATTATTTTCAACATTACTAATCAATTTCAGGCTGGAAACATCTTAATAGATTCAAATGGAGCTGTTAAGCTAGCAGACTTTGGAGTGTCAGCATGCATGTTCGATACTGGAAATAGGCAAAGAGCAAGAAATACATTTGTAGGGACGCCTTGCTGGTGAATATTTTATACCTATTAATTTGCATATCATTATTTTTAGTGTGTAATGTTATTTCATTCTTCGCTTGAATGGACCTTCTATTGATGTTACATTATCCCTTGCATCTTCAGGATGGCTCCTGAAGTCATGCAACAACTGCATGGTTATGATTACAAGTAAGTACATGGCTAGAGCCTGTAAACGTGGATAATGTTCTTGCTTTTTAGTCTGTATATATGTTTTCCTTTTCTCTTATTTTTTTTTATGATTTACAAACAGAGCTGACATTTGGTCCTTTGGAATAACGGCATTAGAACTAGCACATGGTCATGCTCCATTTTCAAAGTACCCTCCAATGAAGGTCAGCACAAAGTACATTTATTTTGCATTAGTTTTTCTCCCAAACTTCAGAATGATATTGATACCTTTCCTCTATGTAGGTGTTGCTTATGACCTTGCAAAATGCACCACCAGGTCTAGATTATGAGAGGGACAAGCGGTTTTCAAAGGTTTGTTCTATTATTGAATTTCTTTTGTGTAATGTGTAGATTCTATATTAATACACATCTTTTATTTGTAGTCTTTCAAGGATTTGGTTGCTACATGCTTAGTCAAGGATCCACGCAAGCGTCCTACTTCTGAAAAGCTTCTGAAGCATTCTTTCTTTAAACATGCTCGCTCAGCTGAATATCTAGCACGGAGTATTCTTGATGGCCTCCCTCCGTTGGGTGAACGCTTTAGGGAACTAAAGGTGCAAATAAACGTTTATCAGGTGTCATGACATTGCTGTAACCAATCTGACCTTTGTTTTACTTCCTTTGTAGAGCAAAGAGGCTGAGTTGCTTCTCAATAACAAGCTTGGTCAAGAGAGCAAGGAGCAGCTATCACAGGTTAGAGTTTGCTCTTTTGTTCTTTGATATCGTACATCTTCACAATTACTAGAAATTAGTGTTTTGTCCCCTCGGCTGGAAGTTCCCATGGTCTTAGGTTTGAGTTAAAATAGTAGGATGGGATCTATTTTTTATCTGAGGATTGCCTACTTGATAGAAACATTTTTTGTTTCCTATAGCACGTCTCCTATTTATTTTGAATTGAAGGAATTAAACAAATTTTCCATTTTTAAATGTGGCAATCAGTTTAAACAATGTTTATGTGAAATTTTGGAAGATGAGTCTCATCTGAGTTTTTAGAGCTGCCAGAGAAATATTTTGTAAAACTGTTTGGTGCTTGGAACTGTGATGTTGGCAACCATCTTCTTATGTCTATCAGATTTCATTATCTTTTTAATTACAAACTAAATGAACTTTTCACGGTTGAAAATTGAACTATGCATGCACATGTTGTCTTTGCTGTCACTGACAAACTTTTCTCTGTTGAAAATTGAACTATGGATGCACATGTTGTGTTTGCTGTCACTGACCGATGCAGTTGCCTTTCAGAAAGAGTACATAAGAGGCATCAGTGGCTGGAACTTCAATCTAGAGGACTTGAAAAATGCAGCTGCCCTTGTAAGAATCCAATTTGGGGTGCCAGATTGTACTAGCTATTAACGGTTGACATAAAATCAGCCAGAATAAAAAAAACTGATTGCTAAAAATCTGTGTTTTCTAATTTGAGTGTGTATTATTTGACAGATAGACAGTTCAAATGGCACTTGTTATTTAGATGTCAAGGAGAGCAAAGTTAAGGATGACTCACAAGATGCTTACAATGGCCCAGAACATATTTACCAGGAAAGGCCCAACCATGTTGCTTCTAGAAGGCCTGAAGAGGTACTCTGTTTTTGTCATCATAGTTACCCAGCCGAGACTCATAAACTAGCTTCATATGTTACATTAATTGCCTCATGGCTCTAACTTAGCAGGATGAGATACAAGAAGTCGAAGCTTTGAATGATGCTCTCTCCTCTTCGTTTCCAAGCCGCCCCCTTGAGGCACTAAAGTAAGCTCTTCTCACTGCAACTTTATCATCATGTTGACCCTTACTCTCAGCATGCTTTTATAAATTACGTTGTGTTGTCTGTGTATATAACCTGTTATTGTCTGAACATTAGATTAAATCATGTTTACCAACCTAGAAGTTAGGGGGAGTATATTTTTTTGACTCTACGAATTTCCTTCAAAAGTTAGGGATGATCCTGCCTATGTTACTGTTTGTCTTATGTGTGTGCAATTGCTTGGTGTGTTTCTTCTAGAAGAAACAAGTCATCATTATTGTCTTTTCCAAGTCTGTAGAATAATTTCTTGGCATATTTTGTTTGGGGTGTATTGTGAAGCATCTAGGTGCAGATATATTGATTTCTGAAGTTATCATACATAATTTAATGATGTTGAGCAGTAAATCTTAATGTTAAATCCTTCTGGAACAGAATTCAGAATGTTGACTGTTACCTTCACTGTTTTCCTATACTATTATGCTATCTTTACCATGTTATAGAGTTAGTAGTGAATTATGATGGATCTTCCCTGACTATTGATACAGATCTTGCTTTGATGTTTGTGGTGCTGATGATCTGGACCCTACTGCTACTGATTCAAGAGCACAACCAAGTGTCGGAACTTTACCTTTCCAGCAGTTGCAAAAAGTTGAGCATTGTAAAAGTGCCAACTGCAATGGTGAAAGCTTGGAAAGAAGCGTTTCTGTACCTACGAATCTGGTCACTAGTGGATACCACAAGCATTCAAGTGGTTCTCTTATACCTGAGCAAGTTCTTTCTCCCTGCTTGAGCAGTGATTTGGAAAGGTAATTTTTTTTTTCTAAAGTTCATCTTTTTCCATGGCCAGCATCAGTTTTTCCTGGTCTATGATACATTATATAATAAGAGGATTTTGGGGTGAATTAGGCCTCAAAGAAATTTAACTCTTATATTTTGTTCTGAAAGTGCTACTGTGCTCAGCAGGTGTGAGGGCGAGTTTCACTTAGTTTAATGTATTTTCCATCATTCCATGTCAACTTGTATTTTTCCCAGTGATTCCTTGTCTAAAATGTAGAATAGTCAATAGTGGGTGTTTTGGTCTTGGGTGGATTATATTCACTTCCCCATAAAGGATTCTGAACTCTGTATTATATCACTGCAAGAAGCATGAAAAGTACTACTGGGCTAATCTAGGTGTACTCGGTAGCTTTTGGAGCAGTGGTTGCTGGTGGTACATGCTTTTGTGTGGTGGTGGCAAAAGAAAATAAAGAATGAAAATAGTGACAAAAAGGGTGTTGCTAGCACTGGAAGGCTAGTCAATGTGCCTAGCCCTTGAAACACCATATGTTATTTGCATATCTGATGAACTGCTTGGTGTGAGCCAGGTTTTCTATGAACATGTGCATTGAAGGTAATTGATGTGGCTACATATTTTAAGTTTCTGTGTAATGATCTCTAGCCTTGAGTCTTTCTGCACAGATCCCTTAAAACTCTCAACCCCTGACCTAGTCCAAAGACCCTTTTAAACTTCCACTCGATATTGCAAAATAAAACTGTTCAATGTTTATTTTGGCAACTAAGTTGTTAGAGCATAGTCTATACTCTATAGGGATAGCTAGAGAACCTAGAAATTAAGAACATAACAAAGAAGCATGGGTCTATCCATACATTTTTTTCTCATCAATGTTCCCTATTCTGTATATGTTCTCCGTATATATTTCTGCCATTCAAAATGACTATTCTAGGCTGGTAACACTTGGTACTTTTGTCATGTAAGGGATGGACTTCATCAGAAAAATCCAAGCAGCAGGAACCGTAGTGGCCCTTTATTGTTCCGCCAAATGAAGGATTCACGCACACATCAATCTGGTAAGATGATTGATACTTACACAACCCCTTGCTGTCTCATATGTGTGTGGCTGTGTGAATGTAGCAAGCATGATCTGATACCTAACCGGTTCTGTGGTGGTTAATTTTGGATTTAACTGAAAGCTGGTTACGATCTTGCTTTTATTTGCTGCTTATGCTTGAGACTCAATTTGGCTTATGACATCCATTTTTGAGAGCAGTTGCGCCAGAGGAGTCATCAGAAGGAAAAATTATCCGTCGAAGGGGGCGCTTCCAGGTTACATCAGACAGTATTTCTCAAAAGGTACTGAATTATTTAGTTGAAATGTCTCAGTTGACCAGCATAGTAAACTTTTATTGTATTTCCCTTTTCGTCCTTATTGGATTTTAGTGAAGATAACATTCTTTTACAAACATGTGTAGCTTGGAGGCTTCGATTAATTCTGACTGATATGAATTGTAATCACTCAAGTTCTGAAGATAAATGCATTAAATAATTTAGCACTTAACATCCAGCTATTGCAGTTCTGTATTTCCCAAACTCTGGAAGATTCTTTATATGTTGAATGAGTTGTTCAAAGCAATAGTCTCTTTTCTACCTTGCGAGAGCACATACATCTTTAAATTGTCCTTTACCAGAAGAAAAAAGTATGGAAGTAGTTTTAAAACTAGTTTTCCTTTTTAGGTAGCTACATCAGCCTGCAGCAGCAGCAGCAGGATAAATCTACCAATTGAAGCAGCACGTTCAAATCCCAAGTCACCTGCAATTCTTCCAACTTTGCAATTCTTGATGCAGCAAAATACTTTGCAAAAGGTATTATATGTTTATCTTTTGATTTTATAAAGGAAGAATTTTTGGCATATTAACAATCCTTTATTTTGGCAGGAAGTACTCAGTAGGCTGATTTCTTCAATTGAGGAAACATCTGGTATGCATGAATACAGTAGTTTATTTTGAACTTGAGTGAAAGCTTCCATCAGTGCTGATATTATGGTTTTGCCTGGGGCTATTGTAAAACAGATGATTCTGAAGCAAGCACAAGCGGTTCATATCAGGTCTGTAACATTTTAGTGTGGCTTCTAGTCTCCTTTTGTTTTCATGTTTACCTGACATCTGAACTTTAGAAAGAGCTGTTCTGAGTGCTTGAGTCCAAATACCTGTGGTGTGTCTCAGTTGTTATGCAAACATGAAGTTGTCTTGTATGGTACAATAAGTGTTTGATCTATCTGCAGTCTTCTGGAGGACCTGCCAGAGAAAAGGAATTGCATTTGTATGTTCTCCAATTGCAGCGAAGGTATGAAAAAATTGTGATCATGGTTCAGCATATTTTCAGAAAATTGACAAATTTGTGGATTCCAGTGTGACTGAACTTGCTGAGGAAGTGCAAAGATTAAAGCTCCAAAACAATCAGGTATTGATCTTCTGCAATATATTTTTAATAGTTACATTCTTTCATAAGTTCTGCAAAAACTGAACCAAGAGAAATTTTGTAAAACTGTATTTAGCAATGTACATGTGGAGTCTTAAAGGCATTTGAGCTTTATTTTGCGTTTGAGCTTTCATTCTTAATTCTCATTTTACCAATGTACATGTGGAGAATTTGTCTAAACATAACATGGTTACCCTGCATGACACTTGACAGCTTGAGCAGCAGATCAGTGTATTGTCAAGAAGAGATGAAAGGTCGCAAACACAGGATAACCGACAATGATGATATGCCCCTTCTGCCACAATGTATAATTCGGTTCCCCAATTTTGAACTTTGTAGAAAACTATTTGTATTGTCTGCAGTCAGGGTTGTATCAGTGTAAGCTGTAAGTATTTAGCAAAGGGTGAAATCATAGTAATTTTGATTTGTACAGCTTTGTTTGGTTAACCAGGAAGAAATAGTTCTCTTTGGTTTTTAGGCAATGTGCTGATAATATTGTTTCGCATGGAAGTTTGTGAAAGTTTACTTTGAGCATGGAACTTTGTGTTACGTGAAGTGGGTCGGAGTAGTACTTGCGCTGGCAGTGGTGCTGGATCCGAGCATAGGGAACGATGTCAGGATCTGGAACTATGCTTGCTAATTTTATTCTCAATTTATTTCCAGAAAGTGAAGCTGTGATCCTTTGGGACTGTCAGGTATGCAGCAATTGCATTTCTCGCTTATCAGGATTAGTTCAGTTTATCAGGATATTGAGAATGTTGTGGCAGTTTGGGAGGTTTTGTATGGCCATTGTACCCTATTCGCTTGAACTTATCAACCCGTTTTATCAGTTATAGTGTTTTTCTCACAATAAAATAGCATAAGTGGTTTATCAGTCGCAAAAACCATAAGCTGAACTTAATGTTTGTTGAGACTTTTACCTATGCGCCACTAAAAAGATCAAAGTTCTATATCTCCGACTAAAAATGTGGTAGCCCCTAACAAACTGTTCCCAAAGTTTTTTCTTGACTTAATCACCTATGTATCACAACTGTTAGATTTGGGGTTAATGTCAGCTAACTGAAGGGATGGAAAGATGGGTCTGCCCTTGCTGAGGCCACGCTGGAAACTTTGTTCATTTCTCTGCCTGGAAATAATGCTGTTGGGAAATCAGTGAATTCTCAATATACATGTCGAAAAATTGCTCACTCCAATTAATGCATCCCAAAACAGGCGGGGCATGGATTACACAGTAGATAAGGACATGATGTAGAAGAGGTACATCGGCACACTACTCTGCATACCAGGCTACCAGCAGAGTTTTCATTTTACAGGATCTTCAAAGAGTCTTTCTTAAAGTTACTCTCTAAATCATTATTCTTTAAACTTAGAAGGTTCTGTTTGGTACAACTCAACTTCACTAGGGAACAGTTTTTTTCCTTCAGCTCTTTGGCTCTGTTTGGTTATTGCCTACGCACGCCACGGTTGCGGCTGTGCCAAAAATGCAGCTGCTAAATCGTTTGCCAGACTTTTGGTGGCTAGTGGCACAAAAATGAACTAGCATTGCTATGGATGCGTCACGGCATGCCGCAGGTTCGGTAACCAAGCAAATAGCCGCCCAAGCTTAGGCGCGAGACCTGTGGCGTATCGTGGCGAGGTGTGGACACCAACCAAACATGCCCTATGTGCAGCTATTTTGGTGAACCATTTTGGCAAAAAGGCTCTACATGTCGATTTTCTTCAAACATGCTCTTAAATAACACCACAAATGCCCGCCCTGAAGTGAAGCTATGGTAAGCTACCATTTTTAGCTTCATCATATCTCATTCCTAGGTGAGAGCATGATTTAAGGAGCTTAATTGGTGAAGCTGTTTGTAAAAGATCTGTTTGGTAAAAAATAGCTTCAAACAACTCAAAGCTAGAGGTGAAGCTGTGCTAAACATGTCCTAAAACATTATTTAGGCCACGTTCGTTTGAATGGGAATGAAAACCAGGAAATATTCCAGGCGGGGTTCACTATGTAATTTGAATAAGCTTCGGTTAGCAGGAATCATTCCTGGCCCGGATTCACTTGAAACGAATGAGCCCTTAGAGAGTTATTTGAATAAAAATCATTCTTTATATATTTTGACTCTCTAACGGCTTCTCTATTCATGCGCATTTTAGGGAGTCGATTTTGCTCTTCATCTTTAGCTGTGTCTATTTAGAGATTTAACTAAAGAAGCCATTAGAGAATTTCTCCAAATTCTCTAACCCTATCAATTAGGAAGGATATAAAGAGATTTTTGTAGTTGCTCTAAGTGCTTCACTTCTAAATACTCCCTCCGTTCTGAAATAGAAATATAAGGTATTCAAGTTTGTCGTAATTAAGTCAAACTTTGTTAATTTTGACCAATATTACAGAAAAATAAATAATAGTTATGATACCAAATTAGTATCATTAAATACGTTACAAAATATATTTTTAAAAATTACATCTTTGATGTGATACATAGTAATACTCATCTCTATAAATTTGGTCAAATTTTGCATATTCTGACTTAGAACAAACTTGGATCTCTTATATTTTAGGATAGAGAAAGTAGAAAATAGTTGTAGAATCTTGGATGCAAACAACCACAATAAAGACATAATTTAACCTCAACATATCTGAATCTTCAATCTTCCTAACAAGAAGTTTGATTTGTGAGCAACAAAGGAGAGGAGAGAATATCCCCACCCACACAAGAAAAATGATCCATGAGAGGTGCAAGCAGATCCACCACACCGACAGGTGTGCCATCATACATTTCTTTGGCTTGACCTAGAGGTGCATATATAGCTTGCCAGGGAAATTTAAATGTTTGCCATCATTGCCAGCGGCGCTCGTCCAGTTTCCCTCCTTAGTTTGGAACTAACAGATTTGCCACATGAATAGTTCTCAGCGCCTAATTTTTGCCACTTTTGGTGTCGTGGCAGTCCAAATCAGCTTGCCAGCGTGGATCGGTCACAGGAAAAGACGGCGCTGCCCCTGGGTCTTTATCCTCTCTGCCAGGCCCCCGCGTCAGTTCCATCTCACCCCTGTTCACTCCCCACACTGCCGTTCCCGTTCTCCTCCCGCACCCGCCCACGGCGACTGCGACGGTGACTACCACATGCTTGCCATGTCTCATTGGGGAAGCTCGGCTATGCCATCTAGTGCTAGCGAAGCATCCAAGATGCTGCGAGTGGCCCCTAAGTCAAGCTCGAGGTGGGATCTGGAGGAGTATCCACTTGGAGAGGAGACTGGGCTCCCCTTGATCCCATGCCCGGATTGTGGCCTGGCTAGGGTGATAGAGCGATGCTTGGCGAAGGAGACAACCAAGAAACATCTATGTGTATACTTCAAATGTCCGCGGAATGGGGTGAGCATTCACTTGTCTGATTCTTTTGAGCAGTTCATCATCGCTGTGTTTCCCATCTAGGGTTAATGCATTTCCATTTGTCATTGTTGTAGTTTCCTAAGCTTTGCAGGTTCTATAGATTTCAAAGGCAACATTTGGATAAGCTGAAGGAACTTGGCATTGTCACAGTCCGCAAAATTCCCCCAGCAGTGGAGATTGCTGATGAAGCTGCAGCGGTAGGAGATGCAACATCTGGGAGAACAGACATGAACATGACGGTGGGAGAAAATGAGGCAAAGATTGAGGCCAAGATGGAGGATTTGATGTGGAAGTTCAACCTATTAATGTTTGTTTTTGCCGTTGTTCTTGGTTGTGTGTTCATGTACCTTGCAGTCGCAGTGAAGTAGTTCTATCACTGCATGATGTATTGTAGTCGAAGTAGGTTCTAGTTGCAGTGTATTTTGGCTTTTGTAATGTAAGAACAATGCAAATGGAAGCAATGCAAGTTATGGTTGGTTTAATACTATGTGTTGTTTATGTTTTTTTGTCAAACATTCACTACCAATAAGTCACAAACATGCATGTGAACAGCAAACTAGAGATGAAAACCAAAGAAATATAGTGTACAACATAATTTGAAACCCACTACATTAGTGTTCAGATTTGCTCACAATATAGTGTAGCATAGCACTTGACCATTTTTCGGTCTTGGCCATCAAACATAGAAAAGGGGGTCATGTAACAATTTTGGCCATGAAACTTATAGACCTAGGCCATTACATAGTTTTTGGCCGAAATAATTACATCCACAGCACATAGCATAGCACAAAAGGGGCCATTTAACAGTTTTTTGGCCAAACATGTAGAAGACAGCACAAAAGTCCATTGTTTTCATCATGTCTTCAGCTACGATGTGTTTTCTTCACCTTGGAGGCCAATTGCTTCTTTCTTGGTGTCATCTTGGCAGCAGGTTGTTGTGCAACTTGGTGACCTTCTGCAACTCCATCTTCTTGGCTGCTGGGTCTGCACCCAGTGACAGTCTCCTGTGCACAAGTAACTTTGTATCACTAATTTTTTCAAATGAAGTACAAGTAAAATGTTGTATCTAAGTTCTCATTCAACCAAACTATGGGCTAGCAGAATATACCTTCTAGTGTTTGGACTAGATGGGGCTGCTGGATGTAGAGACACACCACACACCCAAAGTGGGGGGGTGACCTTCATATATATAGCCAATATGGCTGGGTATACATGGAATACAATCAAGTATACATGGCAGGTGCTAATCACATAAAGACCTGTCTAATATATCTAATACCCGCCCGTAGTCTAAGCGGGAGGATCCCGGACGCATAGACTGGACCTAAACTCAGTAAACAGCTGTACAGGGAGGCCCTTGGTCATGATGTCCGCGAACTGGTGAGAGGATGGCACATGGAGGACCCGAATGTGGCCCAAGGCGACCTTCTCACGGACGAAGTGGATGTCAATCTCAATATGCTTCGTGCGGCGATGATGGACGGGGTTGGCTATCATGTAGACAGCACTGACATTGTCGCAGTAGACAACCGTCGCCGAAGCAATGGAGATGTGGAGCTCCTGCAGGAGCTGGCGCAGCCAGCAACACTCAGCCAGCACATGAGCAACAGCACGGTACTCGGCTTCGGCACTAGAGCGGGAGACCGTGGTCTGACGCTTGGAGGACCAAGAAATCAGATTGTCGCTGAGGTAGACACAATAGCCGGAGGTGGAGCGTCGAGAATCTGGGCAGCCAGCCCAATCAGCATCGGAGTAGGCGATCAGGGACTGGACAGGGCCGACACCAATGTGGAGGCCGGAGGAGAGAGTGCCCTTCAGGTAGCGTAGGATCCGCTTGATCAGCGCGAGGTGCGGCTCGCGGGGATCATGCATGAAGAGGCACACCTGTTGCACGGCGTATGCCAAATCAGGACGAGTCAGCGTGAGGTACTGGAGGGCGCCAGCAAGGCTCCTGTACTCGGACGGATCAGCAACAGGAGCACCGGCAGTTGCAGACAGCTTGGCCTGAGTGTCAACAGGTGTCGACGTAGAGTGACACTCAGCCATGCCGGCGCGTTGAAGAAGCTCGACGGCGTACTGTCGCTGGGATAAGAACAAGCCATCGGCGGAGCGAGTGACGGAGATCCCGAGGAAGTGATGGAGTGCGCCCAGGTCAGTCATGGCGAACTCAGAGTGGAGCCGCCCAATGACCTACTGAAGAAATGCCGTCGAGGACGTAGAGGAGCAGGTAGGCGAGACTGGTCCCATCGTTGTAGACGAAGAGGGAGGTGTATGAAGTCGAGGAGACGAAGCCGAGCTGGCGAATGTAGGTCACAAAACGCTGGTACCAGGCTCGGGGCGCCTGCTTCAGGCTGTAGAGGGAGCGCTGCAGCAGACACACATGGTCAGGAAAAGCGGGGTCGACGAAGCCTGGGGGCTGCTGGCAGTAGACGGTCTCCTCGAGATGTCCATAGAGGAAAGCGTTCTTGACATCCAGCTGATGGATAGGCCATGTGCGGGAGGTAGCAATGCTGAGAACAGCCCGAATGGTAGCCGGTTTGACCACCGGGCTGAAAGTCTCATCATAGTCGATGTCGTGGCGCTGGGAGAAACCACGAACCACCCAGCGTGCCTTGTGGCGGGCAAGGGTACCGTCGGAGTGGTACTTGTGCTTGAAGATCCACTTGCCCGTGACCACATTGGCGCTGGGTGGCCGGGGCACGAAGCGCCATGTCTTGTTGTCGAGGAGCGCTTTGCGCTCCTCAGCCATAGCTGCACGCCAGTTTGGATCAGCCAAACCGCTGCGGTAGTTGGCAGGGAGCGGAGAAGGAGTGGTCGCCGCAGAGAGGCCCACATATCACACAACCGGTATGGCCCCGGACTGGGTCCGTGTGACACGGCGTTCCTGCTGGACAGGAGGTGCTGGTGGAGCTGTAGGCGCCTCTGGCCGCTGGACAGGGGCAGGAGCCTGCTGTACGGGTGCAGGAGGCTGCTGGGCAGGCATGGGAGCCTGCTGGACAGAGGCAGCAGCCGGCGCCGATGCTGAAGAGGACCGGGGACGCCGACTGTAGACAAACCGGATGTCCCTGGCACCTAGAGCCGGGGCAGCCGCTGGAGGAGCAGCAGCGGCTGCTGGTGGAGCAGGAGGCAGGATATGGCCACGAAACAAGATCGCGGGGTCGTCGTGCAACTCCTCGATGAATCCTTGGTTGGGCTGCCCAACAGCAGTGGGCAGGGATGCAGGATGCACCGGCACAGTAGTACCTGCAAGCAAAAAATCCAGGTCGCTGGGCGAGATCCTGGAGGGGTAAAGTCCGAAGGGAAAACAAGTTTCATCAAAGACCACATGGCGAGAGATGATGATGCGCCGAGTGGCCATGTCGAGGCAGCGGTACCCCTTGTGGGAAGAGGGATAACCGAGAAAGACGCAAGCTGTGGAGCGAGGTGAGAGCTTGTGGCGAGCCGTGGCGGTCAAGTTCGGATAACAGAGACACCCAAAAACACGCAGGTGGGAGTACTCAGGGGGTTTCTTGTGGAGGAGAGTATATGGAATGGCATGACCAACAGCAGAGCATGGACGCCTGTTTAGAAGAAATGTGGCTGTGGCAAGCGCCTCAGCCCAGTATTGAGCAGGCATGTGTGCATGGATGAGCATCGTGCGGCTGATGTTGTTCAAGGTGCGAAGAAGGCGTTCAGCCTTGCCATTTTGTGGGGAGGTATATGGACACAAGAGGCGTAAATGAATACCACGGGAAGTAAAGAGAGTATGGAGGGTATTGTTTACGAACTCAGTGCCGTTGTCTGCTTGGACAGCTTTGATGGTAAGGTCGAATTGAGTGTGGACATAATTGCAAAAATTTGTAATATGTGTGGGAACTTCAGATTTGCGAGTGAGGGGAAATGTCCAACAAAAATGAGTGAAATCATCAAGCAAAACGAGATAATATTGATGCCCGGATACACTGGCAACCGGGGATGTCCATACATCACAGTGAACAAGTTCAAAGGGCATGGAGCTAAATGAACTAGAATCTGAAAAGGGTAGCCGCACATGTTTGCCTAGCTGACAAGAATGACACAGGTGGTGCTCTACTTTATTACAGCTGATGGACGCAGTACGACGAAGGATGTCGATGGTGGCGGAGCTGGGATGACCAAGACGGTGATGCCATAGGTCGGTGGAGATGGCGATGCTAGCGTGGGGAGCGGAAGACGCAGCGGGGAAGGTGTAAAGGTCGCCAGCACTATTGCAGCGAAGCATCACGCGTCGGGTCGGGATATCCTTGACAGAAAAACCAAGAGCGTCAAATTCGATAGAGCAGTTGTTGTCCCTAGTAAACTGACGGACAGACAGCAGATTGCAGACTAGGGATGGAACAACTAAGACATTGTTAAGATGAAAATTGGACGCTGGAGTATGAAGGACAGACTCGCCACGACATAAAATAGGAAGAGTTTGACCATTGCCAACGGTAATGGAGGAAGAAGAAGGAGGATGGCGAGAAAGGAGTATACCATCCGAGGAGCTCATGTGGGAGGAGGCGCCGGAGTCCAGAACCCATGGTTGCTGGCCCTAGAGGTGCAGCTGATTGAGGGCAGCAACAAGACCATCCTGGTTCCACATGGGTGCTGGTTGGGAGACGTGGAGCGGCGCAGATGTCGTCGGGGGCTGCACAGGCGCGAAGGCCGTGTGAGCCTGGGGAGGAGGAGCACCAAGCACACTGGGGCGCTAGCCGCCCTGCTGGCCCTGGGGTGCCCAGGGATTCTAGCAAAACCAGGGGGCCATGGGCTGGTATTGGCCGGCTTGTCCAGCGTGCTGGGGCGCGCCTGCAGTGCCGCCACGCTGCTGCGCAGAGCCGCTGTTCCAGCCACGCCGGCCCTTGCCCTTGCCCTTGCCGCCACTGCTGTGGCCACCGCCACCGCCCTTGTTGCCGCTGCCGTAGCCGGTCACGTGAGGATTGTGGGTAGCAGAGGGCACGGCACCCGCCCGGGCTGGTGCAGCCAGACCCAGCCGTGGCGAGGATGGCAGTGCTGGCCACCGTCTTGTCATCGTTGGCGAGACGGAGCTCCTTGAGCGCCCGCATGTCATGAGCCCTGGCAAATGTGGGAAGGACGGCGGAGTTGGCGATGTTGTTGGCGGTGTTGGAGAAGCGAGGGTTGAGGCCGCGCAGAAGGGCGAGGACGAGCTGCGAGTCCGCCACAGGATGGCCGACGTCGCGAAGAGCGGCGGCCTTGACCTTCAATCGCTGGCAGTACGCCAAGATGGTGCTGTCGCCTTGCACCATGGAATGGAATTCATTGAGGAGGAAGATGGCGCGTGGCTCCCGGTTGGCGCGGAAAAGCCCCTCAATGGCCACCCACAGATCGCGGGCGGTCGGATCGGGGCCGTCCATGGCGAGGTCGAGAACGGAGTCATCGACGGAGCCGGAGATCCAGCCCCGGACGCAGCACTTCGCGGCATCCCACTGAGGATCATCAGGTTGAGGAGGAACGGAGCCGTCGATGTGCGAGCGAAGGCCGAACTTGCCGCACAACGATTTGAAGAAGAATGCCCACTTCGAATAGTTGGATTGGAGATCCAACGTGATCGGAACGTGAGCTTTGATGTTGACCGTGGCATAGGGATGAGCCATGATCGGGGGAAGGGGCGCAGCAACCTCGCTGCCAATGGCAGGCAGAGTGCCATCACCGGTGGCCGGTAGGGTGGCAGAGGCGGAAGCAGGGATGGTGGCCATCGGTGGTGAGGAGGGAGAAGGGGCGAGGGAGGGAAACAGAACGGGAAAAGAGGATCTAATTGGCTAATACCATGTAGAGACACACCACACACCCAAAGTGGGGGGTGACCTTCATATATATAGCCAATATGGCTGGGTATACATGGAATACAATCAAGTATACATGGCAGGTGCTAATCACATAAAGACCTGTCTAATATATCTAATACTGGAGGTGTTAGTTCAATCTCTAGAGGCACTGGTTCAAATGGAAGCACTCTGATGGCTACCCTTGATGTTTCTTCTGCAGCCTCCATAGCTGCTCTAGCCTTTTTCTCAACTTGTTCTGCCTCTAACCTGGCCTTAACTGCAGCTTCCCTTGCAGCTGCTGCTCTTGTCCTTGGAGTGGCTTGTCCAGGTGTTGGGATATCACCTGTTTTTGCCTTCTTCCTCCCATAGTCTTCTGGGTTCTCTTCCTGTAGCAAGAACAAATAATATGAGCATGTTCAAGAAATAATAAGGTGAATTGAATAAAAGTATTCAGGATGGTACCTTTTTTTAGTTCCAGTGAGATGACACCTCCAGCTACCTTGTCTGTGACCATATTCACCACATCCTTCGCATTTTACTTGTCTGGTGGCCTTCCCACTTCTCTCAGCTGCTGGTTTGGTCCTTAGCTTCTTTTGTCTACCTAGACCTCTCTTCTTGCCAACTGGAGGACATAGGTGGAATCCCTTGTCCACCTGAGGACATTGGTTTCTGTCAGTTATGTTTGGGATGATTCCTTGGTATGCAGCATGGAACCTCTCAACTGAGTAGAAGCTGTGAACAAACTTTTCCATGCTTGGCTGCCTAGTAGTAGTGATAACAGCTAAAGCATGTGGGCAAGGTTTCCCAGTAACTTGCCACTCTCTACAAGTGCATGCCAACTGAGGTAGATACACCACACATGTCTCCTCACGTCTTCATCCTTATAAATTTCAGTCACTTCAGATTGATCTGGGTGGCCTTTGGTGACCTTGAGGTGGCCCAGTCCCTTGGAAGCTGCATTGAGTTGGTGTATGACAGCAGGGAGGATGCCAAGAAATAAGGCCCTGGAGATTCTCCTCCTTTTCTCAAACAGTACCACTAACTTCTCCCTTATACCATCTACAAGACAATGTGGAGGAAGATCTTTCAAGTCCTTCACCCAAGCATTCCAAGACTCTACCAGATTGTTGTTAATGTAATCACATTTGATGTCTACACTGAATTTGCTTCTGGCCCAAAGCAGATTGTGATGTTCTGCTAACCATTTACTTATAGAAGGGCTTGCTGCCAACATCTTATCAAAAAAGTACTTAAACCTATGTGGAGAGTAGGCCCTAACATAGAAAAACCATCAATTAGAACAAGGTCATGCTATTAATAAGGTACATAGAAACATCAAAACATGGTGCTAACAAATAAAAGTTAGTAAAAAAATAGTACCCTAACACTCTTATCATGTTGAGTCCTACCCCTAATAATTCATGGGCATCATGCTAACTTGCAGAATCCCCTGAACCTATCTGGATCAGATTTCTCAGTGCCAAGCTCAAATTCATTAAGTATGGCATGGTGTCTAACTGCCAACCTAAAGTTATACATACTAGGATAATGTGTGCCAACTGACATATCAGGATTTTCCCTATCCCAATCATACACAGGCTCAGTTGGATCTCTGTCATCCACAGGAATAGTAGCTCCATCTATATCTCTTTGAAGGTCACTAGACATAGCAGGAATGGGAATTTCCTCTCTAGCAGCTTCCTCAGCCCTCTCATCAGCAACTTTGAATCCCATTACTTCAGACACAGCTTCCTCATCAGCTATTGCATTGGCCTCACCATCCTCATTCTCATCTGCTATTATGGTCAGTGTAGCACAGTCTACTGGAACTATGTCCTCAACATCCTATGCTGGAGATTGAGCTGGAGCTGGAGCTAGAGAGGTACAGGTATCACCAATGCCTCCTGCATTTGGTCCAGAAGAAGCATCCACATTGGTGACACCAGATCTAGCAGGATTAACTGTATTGGTAACCTTAGATGCCCCTGACCTCTCATATCCCTGCTTGGCAACAATCTCCACAGCCCTTTCATCCCATTTCTCCTACATCATTGCCTGCCATTGCTTATCCCTTCTAATTCTCCATTCTGAACTAGTATAAGTGTCCAAAACCCTTATTGACAATGTCTGGCTAGGTCCCTAGATAATCTTTGTAGCAACATCATCATAAAACTGAGTTAAACTGTAACCAATGCTCCTATCAAGCCACAACTCATGCTCTTGATCAGCCATCTCTACCAGACCGTACTCAACATCAGCGGTATACTTAGCAATCTGAAGAACTAATCTAAACGCATTGCCAGGATCAATCTTGACACAGTGGCGGAGCTTGAGGGTAAATATAGAGGGGACCAACAAGAAGATATGCATGGTTTAGGAAGTGTTGGGGTGGCCATTATAAAGCTTTACTAGCAAAATATACATAAGTACTATTGCAACCTCTATAAAATTGCAAAAATAAGGGGGGCCATGGCCCACTATGGCCCCAATGAAGCTCCGCCAGTGTCCTGACATGAATGTAAACATCACGGTTAGACATTACCCATCCCAGGCAAACTATTAGCTATAGTAGCGAGAGGACAACGTACCAAGGGGGCAGCCGTTAGGATCCATGGTCTCAGGTTTGGATCGAGCGAGTTCTACATCATCCGCCTACATTGGTGACACCAAACAGATGAGATCAGGCCAAGAACGACGAATCCCTAACCCTAACCCACATGGAACCCTAACCCTAGTTCGCCAAATCTGAGAAAAACACCAAAGGAATGGTGGCACTAACCTTCCTTAGTTCGGTAGTGCGTCTAGGGAGTGCGGGTCCATCGGGTTCCAATGACAAAGGGGCGCCGTCGTAACCGGAGCGGGGAGTCACCGTCGCAGTCGCCGCGGGCGGGTGCAGGAGGAGAATGGGAACGACAGTGTGGGAGTGAATGGGGGCGGGATGGAACTGACGCGGGGCCCGACAGAGAGGATAAAGACCTAAGGGCAGCGCCGTCTTTTCCCATGACCGATCCATGCTGGCAAGCTGATCTAGATTGCCACGGCAAAAATTAGGCACCGAGAACTGTTCATGTGGCAAATTTGTTAGTTCCAAACTAAGGAGGGCAATTGGACGAGCACCGCTGGCAACGATGGCAAAAATTAAAATTTCCCCTTGGTCATTGATAACACTACACTGTTGAGGAATGAGGTGGCCTAGAAGGACCCCACCAGTGATTGTGCCATCTGCATTGCAGTGGTCGCTCCGGTGGGGGGCATCATGGTAGGTGCCACGACGGGGAGATCGGGCGGGGTGTTCCTACAATTTGGTGGCTGCAAACAAGCAATGTGGCGGGAGGGGAGGCAACTTGTGGCATGGTCGTGGTCGCCATGTGGGGAGCAAACAACCTGACAGCTGACATCGGTGCATCAACTCCACCTTTGTGAGGGATGACGCAGGGATAGCACTATCGTGTTGAGCCCTCCTCTGCAAGCCGTGCGAGTAGGAGCCCAAAGATGACAATGTTATCTTCTTGCCACTTAGATTTGTCAAATCGGAGGGTCTGAATTTTGGTGGTGGTGGAAAGGTAAGGAAACTAAGACATAACTTGTCGTGGCATTGTGGATCCATAGACAGGTGAATAGTGTTGATGGGATAACGATGACAAGTTTATGAAGTGGAGGAGGTAGTTGAGGGCAATGTTTGTCTAAGGCATTAAAATGGAACATTGATGAGACTTGTCCCACTTGTGGTTGGGCACTAGTGGTGGGGTGGTGTGCAGTAGGAAGCTTGAGTGGAAGAAAAAATAGCATGTGTTGTTGGTAGTTGATGCAAAGCTCTAGTGAAGACCCTACAATGATTGTCACATGGTGATAGGGTGGCACCATGTGGAACGGTATGGAGGGGCAAGGGACTTTAGGGGAGGAAGAATTAAGGTTACTGCCGTTGTTCGAGGTAGAGGATAATAAACCCTTGACATCAAATTCAATGTTGGTGTTTGTAGAACACACGAACGCTCAAATGTTCTTTTTATATATAACGAAAACATGAGGCTTGATTCTTGAAGGAGAGGAATCAAACCAACTTATTATAAAATAACTCCCACTACAACAGGACTCATTATACAAGGCGTTTACAAATGCCTCCAAAAAATGGTCAAAACACCATCATACCTTTTGAGTCATTTATTAAAACGCGGGCTAAAACATGGAAGTAAAAGGTCTTTTGAGGCATTTTTTCAAAATGCCTTTTAATATCAACATTTAAAAGCATTTTCTTGGTGCCTAGAATACTTTTTAGAGGCACTTTGAAATTTACCTTCAAACATTGATGGAGGCGTTATTAGAAATGCCTCCAAAACAAAGTTACCCATGTTGAACTGCTTGCAGTATAAAATCGGCACAACCTATTATCAAATCGGCGCAATCCATTCAAGAATGGACCAGGACACATTAACACTCTACATCCAAACCATTTAATCTTTCAGACATACATAGTTATATGTTGTAACCAAACACAATTATAAGGTAGAAAAACAATAAAATATCCATCTCCAAATGTTCCTCAGCCCTGATGCTTAGGTCCTCACTCCTGAATGAGGCTTCTTGCGCCCTTTAATGAGAGAGATAAAAGGCTGACATGTTCGCATCACAGCCATATAAATATGTATGTGTAAATCCAGCTGACTATATGTTGCGTCACTGCCAGCCTTCCTTCTGTCGTCACTTGGCAATTTCTCCTGCTTGAAATTAAACATGTCCCAATGCATAAAGGTACATAAAGCAGTGTGCCAATGTTTTAGATATTACACCGAATTTTCATAAATCGCTTCAAAAACTAGAAACTGAAACCAAACTGAATTTCAAGATATAGCTTACTAGTCAGCAGAAGAGCATGATCCTTCACTGCAAAGAACAATTTTGAAAGGATCAGCAACAGATTTCTAATAATTTTGCACAACCTAAGAACAATAAAGAATCAAGCGCCTAGAACCCATTCAGACACAGTTACAAGTAGATCCTACCTTATTGTGCTCCTTTTCTCTGAATCATCGACCATGTCAAAAGACCAAGCAGAAGAACCAGAAGTGTTGTTTGAGTTGGATATTTTCTTACTTGGTGGGTGCCAGACAAGAATGACAGAAAACTCACAAGTACTGTATTACCATAATATGCACGAGGCTTTATTATGCTTACCTTTCCCACTTGAAAAGTTCAGTGCCCTCGTCATCCATCAATGGATGATCAGAAAAGAGATCATGTGAGGAAGGAATCCCTTTAATGAAATTGAAACACAAAGATTTCAGAGCAGAAAAAAGGCAGTCATAATTTAACAATGTTCAAAAAAACGCTAGGCACTAGTAAGGCGCTAGGCCACTGACTAGCGCTTAATCGTGATTAAACGTGATTAAACGTTTATGTTTTAGTAACATAATATCTATTTATATGGAGATGCAGCTGCATATATGAACGAATAAATGAGAAATAAAGAGTGATGTCAATAAAGCCCACTCAGCCCATTGTCTTAGGAAAGCCCACAGCCCATATAAGCATCATATGTGCTACCGGTGCCCTAACAGCCAGCCAATTCTCACCAGCCGCCGCCGGTTCTCAGGTCTCTGGACACAGGCGCAGCAGCTTCCGCTCCCATCCCCATCTGCTCCCACGCCCCTATCCCTGTCCACTCTCTGCTCCATGGCACGCCACCTCCGCTCCGCTTGTGGTCGCAGCATGCGGACACGGTGAGGAGAGAAACAGAGAGGTGAGTTGGAGAGTCTGGATGACTCGACGGCTGCTGTGTGCTTGCTCTGTTTTTGCTCTCCCCCCGCGAGGCCTTTTTTTTCCGCCCGCATGCTCTTTCTTCCCGAACGTGCACGCGCTTGAGGTGCCTTCCCGCCCGCCGCGCGCGAAAGCCCGTGCGCCAGCACCGTCCAGGGCCACTTTTCGACGCTTCCGCGCAGCTTAGACGGCGCCTCGCGCATAGGCGAGGCGACAAGGCGCGCCTAGCGTTTAATTGGCCGCACAGGCCCTAAACGCAACATTGGGCCAATGTTTAGCGCTTAATCGAGATTAAACGACATTTAATTATGTTTTTTTGAACCTTGTAATTTAATAGCAGTAAGGCAAGTATGCAAAGAACTCGTACTGTTAGGTTGACTTAGTCGGTTAGTCGGCTCTCGCGTCCCACCCCACCGCCGCCGCCTCCTCGCCGCCGCCCACCGCCGCCACCTCCTCCACCTCTGCCGTCCACCATGCCATCATCTCCTGATCCCCTGCGCGCCCGCGCCCTCGTCCCCACCTCGCTCACTTCTCCCTCGCGCACGCCTCTGCCCTGCTCGCCGCGACCTCGCCGCCGGTTTTTGTTCACATCGCCGGCGAGCTCATTCTTGTTTCCGTCCGCGGCGTTCCTCTGTGACTCTTCTCTGTGGATTGAGCTCGCCGCTTGGCATCTTTCGGCCAGAGGCAAGCTCATCCGTGGCGAGTACTCCTGCACGACAGGTGTTCGACCTTATTCCTCATCAACGGTGATCGCCTGGAATCTCGCCTACGGTGGCAGCCATGGGATCCACGCTGGATCTGGCTGCCAAATTGGACTTCGATCGCGGGCTTCAATTCCAGGAGGAAGTCTGCCATCACTTCAAATCTCCGGTACACCATCCACTGCCTTCTCCCGACGGATCGTTCTTCCTGCTCGTCAACGATTTTTGTTCCGTTTGACGGAAGAATCCGTAGCTTTAGCCCTCCAGTCTTGTCTGGGTGGAAAAGCTGAATGATTTCACGTGAAATTCTTGAGCACCAACCATTTTCGTATCTCGGTTTTCTCCAAGTCTGTGGGTTTTCACATCTATAGGCTCCGGCGTGTCATTACCCAGTTCTTTGATGTTTACTTCCACCTCTAGAACAATGGCACGCCGCACTGGGAAAGGGAGAAGAGAGCTTGGGAAATTGAGCAAGAGAAGGAATGGACGAAGGTCCTGTCCAAATCTGCCAAACGTGAGGAAAAGAGAAAGGCCAATGGAAAAAAAAGGTTCACTTTGCCAAACCACTTGTTCAATCCTCCCCTAAAAAAAAAGGCAGACCCAGTGCCAGAGGCTCCCACACGAGTGGGGTCTGGGGAAGGAAATAACCAAAGCAAAGTCTTACCCCGCAGAAATTCTGCAGAGAGACGGCTTCGAACCTAGAACCTGGTGACTCGGCGAGCTAGCACTCACCAATTGTACCAGGCCTGCCTTTCTTGTTCAATCCTCCCCTGAATCTCCAAAAGCTCCGAGCAAGCAATCATGCATATCGATTTCTTTTGGCTTTCTCTGGTCACTTTGATCCTGGTGCCTCAACATCTGGTTTAGTTTTCGGCTCTCCCCCACGTGATGATCGAATCGGTGATGCACCGAAGAACAAGGCGCCAATCTCAGCTGAGAAGAGGCCGTTGGATTCAAATTCGATTTCAAAATCTCAGCGTGATTTACGGCCTGATAAGTGCGCACGTTGCCTTGGCACGGGTCACAGCAGATGGGCCGGTCGCTCTCGGATCAGATGTTCCAGATGTTTCAAATTGGGCCACGTGGTTAGATTCTGCTACAACAAACCCAAACCCATCTGGGTTTGGATGCCAAAGGCAAAGCCCACTCAGGCGGAGCCCAGTGTTCAGTGGCGGCCCAAGATCTCGATGCATTCACAGGATACCAATAAGCCAAACAATAATTTGGAAGCTGATGGCTGCCCCCTCGATTCCCGTGCTCAACTAACAGAAAATGTGAATCAATTAAAAGTGGAACAAGAAAATCTCGTCTCTGAGGAAAATCAGCCGATCGACACAACAAACCATCCTCGTCTCAATCAGGTCTGCAACTTCTTGGAACAGAATCAGAGGGTACACATTGAATCTGCATCTCTCTCCTTTGGGACTAGGCTTGATCAAATCCATTCAGTAGCCCAGCATGAGCAGCTTGTCAGTTACTCCCCGTTTCAGTTTGGCATCAATCACACCATCAAGGTTGTGGTGATGCAAGGTCTGGAGGGCAATTCATCTGACTCTAGTGATACAAACTCAGCCATAGCAAAGGAACAAGCTCGTTTCAATGCACTGCAGAGTCATTGTGCCAACACCTCACTTTTCCACCGCAAGGATGTTCCTGGTGGATCAAACACTAGCCTCTTCAGCATTAAAACGAAGTGAAGGTCAATCTCCACATGCTTGGTCCGCTGGTGCTGCACGGGGTTGGTGGAGAGGTAGACTGCACTGACGTTGTCGCAGTAGACAAGCGTGCTCCGGAGAAGAGGGTTATGGAGCTCGGCCAGGAGCTGTCGGAGCCAAGAAACCTCGGCCACGCCATTTGCCATGGCGCGGTACTCCGCCTCGGCGCTGGAGCGGGAGGCCACCTGCTGACGCTTGAACGACCAGGACACCAGGTTGCCGCCCAAGAAGACAGCTCAGTCGGAGTTCCGACATTCGGTGTCCTCGGACTCCCGGTGAGCATTTGTGCCATGCGTGTCAGCTGGGCCGTCATGTCCGTCTTCCTTTTCATAGTTCTTCGGAGACGGCTCACATCTTTGATCTTGTACATTGCGACCTCTGGACTTCTCCTGTCATCAGCGTTTCCGGCTACAAGTTCTATCTTGTGATGCTTGATGATTTCTCTCATTACTCCTGGACTTTTCCTCTTCGTGCAAAGTCTGAAGCTTTCCCCGCCATTCTCCACTTCTTCGCTTGGGTGTCCACACAGTTCGGCCTCACCATCAAGGCCGTCCAGTGCGACAATGGTCGTGAGTTTGATAACTCCGCCTCCCGTGCCTTCTTTCTCTCTCACGGTGTCCAGTTGCGCATGTCTTGCCCGTACACCTCCTCCCAGAACGGCAAGGCTGAGCGCATGATTCGCACCACCACCGAGACCATGCGCACTCTCTTGCTTCAGGCTTCCCTCCCTGCGCGCTTCTGGCCGGAGAGCTTGCATACCTCCACCTATCTCCTTAACCGTCTTCCTTCCGCTGCCTGCCCAGCTCCCACGCCACACCACGCTCTTTTCGGTACCCCTCCTCGGTACGACCACCTTCGCGTCTTCGGGTGTGCGTGTTACCCTAACACCACCGCTACCGCTCCTCACAAGCTGGCACCTCGTTCGACTCTCTGTGTCTTCCTCGGGTACTCCCCGGATCACAAGGGGTACCGGTGTTATGATCTTACCTCTCGTCAGGTCCTCATCTCTCGTCATGTGGTGTTTGATGAGTCTGTCTTTCCCTTCTCCTCCAACCCCACTCCCACGTCCACCCCGGATCTTGACCTCTTCTCCTTGTTTCCCTCTGACGCGGTGGTCGAGCCACCTTTTCGGTTGTCTACCGCAGGTACTGCTCCATCGTGCCCTTCGCCGGGGCCGTGCCCTCGCTCGCCGCCCTCGCGCGGGTCCCGGGCCGTCGCCCCTGGCGCCACCTGTGCGCTTCGCTCAGCCGCCGCTCGTCTACCAGCGCCGTGCACCTGCCGGGTCGGCCCCCGTTACTACACCTGACGCGGGGCCCGGACCATCGACACCAGCACCACCTGCGCGCTTCGCCCAGCCGGTGCTCGCCTACCAGCGACGTGCACGACCGGAGCCGCCGCCTACGTCGGGGTGCCCTCTACCACCGACTGCTTCTTCTCCGCCGGCGACACCGACACCGCCGCCACGATCCCCGGATGCCCGTGTCACGACGCCGGTGTACCACCCCCCGCTGCTTCACCGACACCCGCGTCATGTTCACCCGATGGTGACGCGACACGCGGCGGGGACCCTGCCGCCCCGGGCTCTTGCGGCGATGCCCGGTGACTCGCAGGTCTCTCCGGTACCCTCTTCCGTCCGCGAGGCCTTGCTGGACCCTCATTGGCGCCGCGCGATGGAAGAAGAGTACAAGGCTCGTTGGGTTCTCCGGGGTTTCACTCAGCGGCCTGGTGTTGACTACGATGAGACCTTCAGTCCAGTGGTGAAGCCGGCTACAGTCCGCACGGTGCTCTCCCTCGCACTCACTCGGTCTTGGCCCGTGCATCAGCTGGATGTCAAGAATGCCTTCCTGCATGGTCTTCTCACTGAGACAGTTTACTGCAGTCAGCCGGCCGGGTTTGTTGACTCCTCAAGTCCTGACATGGTCTGCAAGCTCAACAGATCTCTCTACGGCCTCAAGCAGGCGCCCCGGGTATGGAACCATCGCTTTGCTGCCTTTCTGCGATCACTGGGGTTTGTGGAGGCCAAGTCCGATACGTCACTGTTCATCTTCCACCATGGAGCTGAGACTGCGTATCTATTGCTCTATGTTGATGACATTGTCCTCACCGCCTCCAGTGAGTCCCTCCTTCGCCGCATCATCACCTCTCTTCAGCGAAAATTTGCTATGAAGGATTTGGGTGTGCTCCATCACTTCCTTGGGGTCACTGTTGCGCCTCATCCTGCTAGACTCCTTCACCAGCGGCAGTACACTCTTGACATCCTTGAGCGAGCGGGGATGACAGACTGCAAACCCTGCTCCACTCCAGTTGACACGCAGGGTAAGCTATCTGAGGCTGAGGGGCACCCGGTGTCTGATCCCACCGCGTACCGGAGTCTTGCTGGTGCTCTACAGTACCTCACCTTCACTCGACCGGACATCACTTATGCGGTTCAGCAGCTGTGCCTTCATATGCATGATCCGCGGGAGCCCCACCTCACTGCCCTCAAGCGTCTCCTCCGCTACCTACGCGGCACTGTGGGCTACGGCCTGCTCCTTCACCGGCGAGCCTCCTCCACTGAGATGGTTGTCTACACTGACGCTGACTGGGCCGGATGTCCGGACACTCGGCGCTCCACCTCCGGCTACGCTGTCTTCTTTGCCGACCACTTTGTCTGCTGCTTTAGCCACCACTACTTCCTCCACCACTTGGCACCGGCGCCTCGGCCATCCTGGTCGTGATGCCCTGATGCAGCTCAGTCGGTCCGACTGAGCTGCATCAGGGCATCACGACCAGGATGGCCGAGGCGCCGGTGCCAAGTGGTGGAGGAAGTAGTGGTGGCTAAAGCAGCAGACAAAGTGGTCGGCAAAGAAGACGAAGGAGACGCTAGGAAGCAAAGGGTGTAAAGGGGTCCCGTGCTGTCACACCGAAGCAAGGGACGTCGGAAAGCCAAATCTTTGACAGTGAGACCGGAAGAGTCAAACTCCACGGAACAGGAATTGTCAGCTGTAAACCGACGAATAGAAAGAAGGTTGTGAACCATAGAAGGGGCCACAAGAACATCAGGAAGACGAAAGGAGCCCTGAGCGCCGGCGGCACCCACGGACGTGACAGGAAGGCAAGAACCATTGGCGACCATGATGGACGACGGGTGAGAGGAAGGAGGTTGAACGGAAGAGAGTATAGTGGGGTCGGGAGTGGTGTGGTAGGTGGCACCCGAATCGGCGATCCACTGTGGCCCGACAGGAGTTGTCGGGCCCAGCGTGCTGAAGGAGTGTGCCAAGGCCGCTGAGTCCCAACCGGGCGAGGCGCTGGAAGGTGTAGCCCACTGGAATGCTGCGGGGTGAAACCCGGGAGAAGCAGCAGCGAGCATGGTGGCGGCCGGCGGGCAAGGCACACCACCGGGAGCCTGGAAGGGCCATGACGGGTCATGGAAACCAGGATCCCCACCACGTCTGCGACCGCGACGACGGCGTCCGCCACGGCCCCCCCCACCCCCGCTCGTCTCGGGGGAAGAACCCAGAAGAAACGACGGCGGACCGCGCAAGGACGGACACGGCACCCAGGCCTGGCCAGCGCCCGCGCCAGAGGTGAGCGGCGCTAGGGGATGGCCCGCCGGGGTGGCCGGGAAAGCCGCTGCCGCGGGTGCCCAAGCCGTAGGGAAGAGTGGCGCGGAGGCGGAGGGGGTCCAGCCCGGGCCAAGGGCAGCACCGAGGGCGAGGGGCAGGCGCGGCCCAGAGGCGGCGGGCAGCACGCCAGTGGCCGGCCACGCCGCGGGTGAGGGAGGAGCTGCGGCCGGCGGTGGCGCGCTGGGACCCGCAGCCGCGCCAGGGGCCACCAGTAGCGGCTGGGCGGGTGCAGGGGGTCCACCAGCTGCCAGCGGCACCAGGGAAGAGGCAACTGCCGCATCTGGGCGGGCGGCAGTTGGGAACGCAGCAGCTGCGGGCTGGAGGAGCGCAGCACCAGGAGGACGGGCGGCGGCAGAAGGAGATGCTCCGGCGCCTGGCAGAGCACCAGGGGATGCGGTGGCTGGCAGAGCGCCAAGGGAAGCAGGGGAGGGGCGGCGGCTGGCAGAGCGCGGCGCAGGCCCTCCAGACGCAGGCCAGATCGCAGCAGGGAGAGGAGCAGTGGCTGGCGGCCCTCCAGAGCGCGGCGCAGGCCCTCCAGGCGCAGGCCAGAGCGCAGCAGGGAGAGGAGCAGTGGCTGGCGGCCCTCCAGGCGCAGGCCAGAGCGCAGCAGGGAGAGGAGCAGTGGCCGGCGGCGCCCAGGGGAGGTCCGCGCCCGCGCCAGGTGGGGCCCAGGCGTGGCCCGCACCTGCGCCCGAGGGGGCCCCGGCGGTCGGCGGCTCCAAGAGGTGGCCCGCGGCAGCACCGGTGCTGGCGGCGCCAGGAAGGGCGGCAGCGGCGCCAGAAGAAGCGGCGGCAGCAAGGGGGTCCACAGGGCGCGGCGCAGGGGGGGAGGCAGCTATCCGGGCCCAGGAGGTGGGGTGGGAGAGGGGAGGGAAGTTGAGGAAGGAGGAAGGGGGGGCTCAGCCATGGCCAGCCAGGGAGGGCGGCGGCGCCGCCTGGCTGCCTGGCGGCGGCTGGAGGAAGAGGGAGGGAGAAGGGAAAATCAGGCTCTTGATACCATGTTGGAATGAGTGGACTAGATTGATTAGGCTAACCCTAGAGGGGTAGCAATATAGGGTAGCATACATGGGCCTCATGGGCCAAGCCACATGGGCCACAAACATATACTCCAACAGATCCTAATGATCTCACTAGGGATATCCTCCGAAACCAGGAGCACAAATTGTGGATCATGATGATGAAGAATAAAAGAGAAAGGAAGGAAAGATGGGAGCCTAATCCTTTTGCCGGTCTAGTGATGTTAGGATGGAACATCTATCTGAAACGTTATCCTATTTATCCCTTGGAACCTGTCAAATCAGCCAGTTTGTCCTGGCCTTCTGTGAGCCTTATAACCAGCTACTGTCTGTCTGGGTGTGATGAACCCATGTGTGGGGATGCTGTTCTTTTGAACATTTCTGTAATTATCATGGATGCTCATCTGCTCTATCAGTTACATTTTCTTAAATCCCCTCTGCCCATCCATTTTCGTTTTCTCACTACAAGTCCAGTCCCTCTGTTGCCTGTCAAAGGCAAGAGATTTCAGAATCATGACAGGTTGTGTCCTGTGCTACTGATCCTAGTGGTAGTAGCTGATCAATTATATTACACTGTGGTGATTAATGGATACACGTAATTGGAATGTGCTATGCTGGAATATTAGGGGGATGAATGCAACAAGAAAGTGGGACGCGGTCAGAAATAAAATTGAGGAGAGTGCCTGTGCAATTTTTTGCCTCCAGGAAACTAAAAAGGAGCAATTTGATATGTCCTTTGTTAGAAAATTTGCTCCACGAAGATTTGACAGTTTTGACTATGTGCCATCGGTGGGGGCCTCTGGCGGTTTGTTCATAGCATGGAACAGCGCTCTTTTCAAAGGGACAGTCATTGATAAACAGATTTATGGGATCACAGTGGAATTCAAATCTATGCACTGTAATGAGACATGGAATCTGACAAATGTTTATGGCCCTTGTGATAACCCAGAGAGAACAAACTTCATCCAATGGTTCAAAAATAACATTGATCTGCATAGCAACTGGCTATTCTTGGGTGATTTTAATTTTTACAGGTCCATCAACAATAGAAATAAGCCGGGTGGGAATATTAATGACACATTTATCTTTAATGACACAATTGATCATCTTGGTCTTGTGGAACTACCACTGAAGGGTAGGGCCTATACATGGAGTAATATGCAGGAAAATCCCCTATTGGAGCAGCTAGATTGGTTTTTTACTTCTGTGAACTGGACAGTAGAGTATCCCAATACTGAAGTACTGCCCCTAGCCAAGATTACTTCTGACCATGTGCCATGCAAAATTTCAATTGGGACAGGATACCTAAGGCCAATGTTTTCAGGTTCTAAAACTATTGGGTTGAGAGGAATGATTTTCTCCAAGTTGTGCAGCAGTCCTGGATGTCTACTACTCCAAAACCAGATGCAGCAAAGAATATTACACACAAATTCAAAGTACTGAGGTCCAAACTCAAGCACTGGAGCAAGCAATTTTCCAACCTCCAGCAACTCATTGATAATTGTAACTCTGCTATCTTTGCTCTGGATGAACTGGAGGATCATAGAGGCCTTTACAATCCTGAAGCAAATTTGAGAAGAATCATCAAGCAACAGCTCAGAACTTGGCTGCATTACAAAAATATCTATTGGAGGAATAGATATACTGTAAATAGAATTAAATTTGGAGATGAGTGCACAAAATTTTTTCATGGTATGGCAACTATCTCCTATAGGAGGAACTCCATCTCCCAATTCCAAAACGAGCAAGGTGCATGGATCAGTGATCACCAAGGAAAGGCAGGATTGTTATGGTCATCATTCAAGAGCAGGATGGGTCAAACCTCAAATCCTAACATGTTATTTGATCTATCCAGCATGATAGAGCCAGTGGAAGGGCTAGAATTCCTAAGCAGTCCATTTCTTCCAGAAGAAATAAATGCAACAGTTCAGAAAATGCCTCCTGATAAAGCACCAGGGCCTGATGGGTTTAATGGATTGTTCCTGAAAAAATGTTGGCCTCTTATCAAATATGATTTCTTCATCCTCTGTTCTGAGTTCTTCCATGGTCAAGCAAACCTTGAAAGCATCAATACATCTTACATCACTCTGGTACCCAAGAAAGACTGCCCTGAAAGTGTAAATGATTTCAAACCCATTTCACTAATGAACATATCTCTGAAACTGTTAACTAAGATGCTGGCTGACAGATTACAGAGAGTGATTCTCAACCTAGTCCATCAAAACCAATACGGGTTTATCAGAACCAGAACAATACAGGATTGCTTAGCTTGGAGTTATGAGTTCGTACATCAGTGTCATCAGTCAAAAAGACAGATTATAATTCTGAAGCTGGACTTTGAAAAAGCATTTGACACTGTGGAGCATTCAGCCATAATACAAATGATGACACATCTGGGGATGCCTGACACTTGGATTATGTGGGTTCATCAACTCCTTTCATCAGCATCATCTGCAGTTTTACTCAATGGCACACCTGAGAAATTCTTCAGATGTAAAAGGGGAGTGAGGCAAGGTGACCCACTGTCCCCTTTGCTCTTTGTGCTTGCAGCAGAGCTACTCCAGATAGTTGTGAATAGGGCAGCAAGCCTAAATCATCTGAAAAAGCCCCTACCTTTAGAGCATGAAGACTTCCCAATAGTGCAATACGCAGATGATACTCTGCTGCTTCTACAGGCTAACACCACCCAGCTTGCATACCTCAAAGACATGCCTTCAAAATTTTGCTACCTCCACTGGACTGCATGTAAACTACAGGAAATCACAGATGTACCCAATAAATGTCACTTCAGAGAGAATGACAGAGCTAGCAGCTGCATTTGGGTGTGAGGTTGGCTCCATGCCATTCACCTACCTTGGCCTCCCAATGGGGACAACAAAGCCAAGGATTGAGGACTTGACTCCCATGATGGACAGAGTGGAAAGAAGGCTATCAGCATGCTCAACATGGCTGTCATATAGTGGCAGATTAGAGATGATCAACTCCACCATTACACCTATCACAACTTACACTATGTGTACAGTCAAGCTACCTAAGGGAGTCATTGAGAACATTGATAGAATTAGAAAGCAGTGCCTGTGGAGGGGTAACACAGAGAAAAAAAAAGGGGGGCAACCTAGTGGCTTGGCCCACAGTCATGTTGCCCAAAGAGAAGGGAGGATGTGGAATCATGAACCTGAGTTTGCAAAATGATGCTTTGTTGATGAAGCAATTGAGCAAATTTTACAACAAAGAGAACATTCCCTGGGTCAGGCTGGTTTGGAACAAATACTATGCAGGCAGAGTTCCACATACCACTAGAGAAATGGGTTCCTTTTGGTGGAAGGATGTGCTCAGACTCAACACCCTTTTCAGAGGAATAGCCAAATGTGAAGTGGGTATAGGTGATACTGTTTGTTTCTGGGATGATCTATGGCTGGACAATGTTTTGTCAACAAAATACCCAAGGTTAGCTTCATTTACCAGAACTGACAGCATATCACTCTCTTCTGCAATGCAAGCAGAGGACTTGTACAGTCTGTTCATGCTCCCTCTATCAGTGCAAGCTCTTGAGGAATTGGAATCCCTTCAGAATCAGTTACAACAAAGAGAATATAGACCACAAGATGATGACAAATGGCTACCAATCTGGGGGAGTAAATATACATCTAACAAATTCTACAAGCATGCCTTCAGGGGAGTCGAAGCACACCCAATTTATAAGAAAATCTGGAAATCTAGATGTACCCCAAGAATCAAGTTTTTTGCTTGGCTGATCTTGGTGGATAGATTAAACACAAAGACCATGCTACACAGAACTACAGAAGAAATCTTAATGTGCAAGGGGGACAGGTCTGTATTATGTGCAACACAGGTGAACTTGAGACTATTGAACACTTGTTTTTCAACTGTCCTTTTGCTAAAGAGTGCTGGCAGAAAATCGGCTTTGATTGGGAAGAAAATATGGAGCTCTCTGACAGACTGATAAGAGGCCAAGTGATGCACAACAACCCATGTTTTTTAGAGGCAAGTCTTATTGCAGCTTGGGAATTGTGGAAGCTCAGGAATGACAAAGTCTTCCAGAGGCGTGACCCTAGCCCTTCAATTTGGCTTTGTAATTTTAAAAATCAGTGTACTTTGCAGTGTCTTAGGTTTAAGGATGATCTAAGGTCATCTTTCTGCGTTTGGTTAGATTCCTTTAGTTAAGCATTGTATGTATATACCTCTTCCCCCTTTTTTTAATTTAATGAAAAAGTTTTAGCACTGTGGGGAACTCCCCCACAGTTTTTCTTGTCAAAAAAAAAAAACATAACAAAAAAAAACACAAACAGAATCCACCGTTAATTGCAAGTCTCACTAGTATATTGCCCGTGCTAACGCTAAGGGATGTTTCGTAATGCAAATCAAACAAGCAAAAGGCAATACATATCTTGGTATTAAGCATAGAATGAGATATTAAGGTTCATGTAAACATATATTAAGTCCTTGCTTCTGGTCAACACATAAAGGATACTAACTCCTGAACTGGTTGTCTAGAGTTGCATCTCCGAGAGCTAGTACCACTGCTAGGGGGTCATACCAAATCAGAGAAATATATATACTGATGGATTTGATATGTTTATCAATGCAACGTTCGTGAAACCATTTCAATGAATGAATTTGGCAATGAGCTTGATCTGAATGGACGAAAGGTAGCCCACGGGTAGTAGCGGCATGTTTATTTTTTTCATCAGATCAAGATAGTATGCTTACACTGGGAATGTAAATATACCTGTCTCTACTGCTAGCTCGAGGAGTACGAACGTGGATTCCCAGCAACGCAGATCGGCAATGGATGGAAGTCGCCTATACGATGTGTGGTATCTGCACCTGCATAGCATAAAAGACTATTATTTCTCCTTTTTTACATTACCTTGTGCAAAGTAAAAAAAAAAGCAGCAAAGCATGAATCTACGAGAGTAAACCAACATTTTTATGTAAGATGTCTCTTCCAATGATTGAACAAATTTATAGTCAGTTTAAGACTGCAATGACTATACATATCGAATAAGGGTGTGTACCTGACATATATACAACTAAAGCCAAGTGTTATTGGTTATAATTTTAATACAGGAAGCCTTATTTGATATGAGTACCCATGTGTGATTATAGGAAAACTATCACAAGGTCTCTCACAATGAAACAATGTACATGAATCCACAGAAAACTTCTAGGCTGAGGCATATAGTTTTTTTTTGTAACTGTGTATGAATTCTTAGAGAACACCTACAACCTAGCATAAAGCTCAAGTCAGCTGGGAGCTCCTTGTTGCTTGCAAATAAATTGGCAACATATTGTCCTGCTAACTTCAGCTTCAACTTAAGTTCAGTTTTGACACATTGTCCACACACACTGACGCAGTGCCACATGGATGCTAGTGAGGGAGAGTGTAAAACATAATTGCTCGCTGTGTTAAGATACTTCATTTTGCGATACCACTGTAAATATTGGAGAGTATCTCTTCTAATTACCAGTACAAATCAAAAAGACACCAATCTCTATTGATCACGATTTGTTTCGACAAAGACACATGCACATAAGAATGAGAAGAGAAAGCAGGCCTAGACTCAATTGGCAATTGCAGAGGATCCTCCTCGTCTGCTTGGAGGAACATGCGGACTCAAAACTGAACAATCATGTGCAGTATACATTGTTCCTATAAAAATGAAAAAGTCTACTTAACCCCCCACCTATCAAGGGTGGTCTACTTCACCTTCACCCCCCAACTATGAAACCGTCTACTTTACCCCTGAACTTTCCAAAACCGGTCAAATTACCCTCCAGGCGGTTTTCGGATGGTGGGGTAACCGGTTTTGGAAAGTTCAGGGGGTAAAGTAGACGGTTTCATAGTTAGGGGGGTTGTTTAAGTAGACTTTTTCCTATTAAAATTGAACAAATCTACAACTAGCAAATTTTATTTAACAGAGCATATTCACACAGATCAAAACAAACAATCATGTGCAGTATACATTGTTGCTATTAAATTTGAACAAACATACAACTAGCAAATTTTATTTAACAGAGCATATTCACACAGATCAAAACAAACAATCATGTAAACTATACATTGTTCCCAGGGGCGGACCCACAGGTATGCCAGGTGGGCCACGGCATACCCTGTGGTCTAGCAGTCATACACACATAATAGAAATTTTATATGTTAAAAAAAAGAGATGAAGCAACGCGACTCGATCTGTTTCGGCTTCTGCGCTCCCGCACGGGCGCATACCGTGAACACCGAGTTACTGCACCGGCCTGAGAGTAACTGCACGCATAGAATGGGAGAAGTCAAGTTGTCTATCGTCGTCTACTCGTCATTGACACTTCGTCTCTACCCTAGCGGCCGCTGGCTGGCCACGGCGGTGCTTCGGCAGTTCGGCGACGACGGCGCGTCGGGCGGATCGCTTCACCGCGTCGGGCATTGATCGGCACTTTGGCGGAGCTTCGGCAGTTTGGCCTTAGGCCCGGCGTGGCGCGGCCGCATGAGCCAGGACGCGGGACACCACACGCCGGGCCGGGATTGCGTCGGTCGCCGGGGCTGGCGCAGCACTTTGTTGCAGGATTGGCTGGACTGCAGGTGCTGATCTTATAAAAAAACTTGTGTACTCGTATCGTATAGTCATATTTTTATTTATTTATTTATGAGTGATTTCTTATTATTTCAGTTTCAGTTTGTATTCGTGAGTTCGTTCAACAGACCTAATTAGCAATTTAGCATCAATCCATCCAAGAAGGTAGCATGTGAAGATGATATAATCGAGACATTCATGTCATTACGAAAGCAGCGGATAAACAAGTAATATTGTAAGTCTTTTTTATGACTATATTTCGAACTATTTGTATTTCATTTGAACAATTTATATCGAGATTTGTTGTCGTTTCCAGCTTAATCTTTGAATTTAAGGCTTATCATGTTGTTTAATGTATGTGGTTTTACCGAATTAGAATATGGTTTTACTGAGTTGTAAATGGTTTACCAAATTGCATAAGAATTTTTTTAGGCATACCCTGAGGTAAAATCCTAGGTCCGCCGCTGATTGTTCCTATTAAAATTGAACAAATCTACAACTAGCAAATTTTATTTAACAGAGCATATTCACACAGATCAAAACGAATAGAAAAAAATCGGCTACAGATTTTGAATCAAGCAGCATCTCAACTGAGGTTCTATGGACTTGAGGCTATTGAGGTTT
>CM039615.1:29959704-30344957 GCA_022457205.1 Saccharum spontaneum
ACTTGTAGCTAACTACAAACATCTGAACTGCTCCAAAAGACCTCAAATTTCATCAGCAAGTATACATATGACAACACAGTAGTAACTTTGGTATTCACAAGATTCCCAGGAAACAAAGTTATACAGGACAATTTCTCAAACTCTCCAGATCTGCCCAGATTGTAACAACATCTCAATTTCCAAATTAACGATGTTCCAAATTACAAGGAGATGATGACCTTTGAATAATCAATCAGGTAAAGGAAGACCATGACTATAATATGAAAAGCATCTCTAAGTAGTAGTGAGCAAAGTAGCACTTACATATATTTCCCTAGCAGCATCAGAAGACCATCGGCCCTCCTTGGTGCGTGTACTCCTCCAAAATGCCAAATCATTTGGCTCTTCACCAGTCTCCAGGTCTCTCTAATATGAGTTAATAGAACATTGTTACTGTTTAGGAACTTAAATTAAAGAACAAGTTTAGGTTCCATATCATTACCTGCTCAAAACTAACTTGTGAATAAGGTTTTGATCCAGTCAGATGTATTGTCTGTCGATGCTGGGAGTTGCTAGAGTTCTTCTTGCTCATTCGCTAAATCAAACAAAGATAAGTTAGTTTCTCATCAAAGATGCTGACAATAAACACATATAAGTAATAGAATTGCAACCTGGAATGAGTCACTTGAAAAATACAGCACCAAGTAGTGCCACTCCACAATGTCGACATCATCTGGCTTATGTCTCATTCGCTCATGATAACTGTTGTATGCCTTGTATGTGGCACTCAATTGGGCTCGCCATCCCTTGTAACGATTTTGTGCTATCTTCCAAATCCTAGCCTTCTCCTCATCATTCTCCTCAATGTTCCACCTTGCCTGTTTAAATGGGATAGCAATAAAGTGTCAACAAAAAAGATATTACAGATTATTAGTTGATCATATGCGGTAGCAACCCTGTAACCTACCATCATTTCTGTTATTATGTTATCTTTAGCTTTCTGTTTCACTTGTCGCCACTTCTGAACTCCAATAAGCGGAGTCCACTTTCTTGTAAACCGAACAACTTCATCAACAAAGGAGCAATAGTTATCTCCTATAGGACCGCCCTTCGTCGATGAGAATTCTATAGAAAGTTTTTCAGTGGCAAGTTTAAATCTCTTTGCTTCGACCGTTACTCCTTTCACGGTTCCACGCGCACCCTTCCTCTTCTGGCCAATCCCAGCTGTGAAATTGAGTACATATAATGGAAAGAATGTAATCATTATGAATCAGCATTTTTATGTCATACTAGTGTCTGAACAGTGTATACCATTGCATACCTTTCTGAGAAGGCTTGGGCCTACGAGCATGAGCTGGAAACTTCATAGGTGTTCCACTATTGTCACCAGTTCTGTCATCTTCATTGGCTTGATCATCTACATATGCATCTGCACATACAAAATGTTCAAAGTACTCAGTTACAGTTCAGTTAGATATATAATAGTGCTTACACAAATAAACCATCAAACAAGATGATCTTACATATATCTTGAAGAAGCCCTTCCATCCTCAACCATTCTTGATATGTTTTAACTGTACTCTTGCGGGTGTCATCTGTAAATTCTGCAAGATGCACATATGCATGTCATATATATACTGACAGTTTTAGATAAGTGTATATATATCATTGAGATGTATTTTTCTAGTGCATTAGTACCTGGGTTATCTTTATCCTATTCCAGATTACTAAGCCACACTTTGTATGCATCAATTCCTTCTTCCTGTTCATCCTCATCTCCTTCTCCACTATCAGTCACATGTGTTCTACGTTTCTTAAGCGGTGTGACTGCATATTCTCCATGGTAATCTATATCTGTTATGGAAACTATTAACCTACATGTCTTCTCTTCTATCCCTTGCTGTACCATTGTGAATACATCTTCTTCGTGATCTACAGGATGCAGCTTAGCTGTATCGTTTCCATTTCTCTTCAAATAGAACATGAAGTCCCTCGCCGAATAACCACACTGAACTTTGTGTCTTATTAAGTTTGCAAAGGTAATTCTAGAACGGTCCATGTCCAATATGCCTCGATGCTGGTCCATTTTCCCCCCCATGAAAACAATATATACTTTCCATATTTCTCCCGTTCTACTACAAAATAATGTAAACCGCAAATCATTTAAGATATTGTATTAGGATATGTAAAACAGTGGTCTGCATTTTTATTGACTCATCAGTACACAACATACCATTCATTGGATAGACAATTACAAGAACATAATTCTGTTTATACTTAAGAATTAACTGAGAAGAAAAATGACCTCTAATTGATACATACACCATCAGATGTTAAAAAAATGCAATTTGTGATAGGAACCTGCTAATGCGTAAGCAATATCATCTGCATCTTACTGTAAACAACTTTGATAATATAATTTGTAACACGTGCATAAGCAATTTCAAGGCAGAGCTTAAATAGAACAAATAGATTTAAAAAATTGACCTGGGCGGCGGTTCTATTGTGATCTTGTCGGGGACATCTTCTTGGCCATGGGCATCTTCAGGGCTGGAACCTCTGGTCCTCCTCCTGTTTGTCGGAGGAGACGCCAATCTCTTGGACGGAGGAGACGGCGACGGCGAACGCCTTGTGGAGCGCCTCCGGGGAGGCTGCGGCGACGGCGAGATCCCTGCGGGCCGCCTCCGGCCTCCCGGCGGCGACGGTGACATCCTGCTGGAGGGCCTCCGTGCAGGCAGCGCCGACGGCGACACCTCTGGTAGGCGCCTCCGGGCTCCCGGCGGCGACGGATTCGTCCTTGTGGTTGGCCTCCGGGCAGGCGGCGGCGACGGAGATGACTTCGCGGAGGGCCTTTGGGGTCGAGGCTGCGATGTGGATGACTTGGCGGAGGGCTTCGGGGCCGGCGGCGGCGACGGAGACCTAGCGGGAGTAGAAGACGGCGTGCGTGCGGCCTTCGCCATAGCGGCTCCAAGTAGGATTAGATGGGATGCGAACCGCTCTGCCATCAATTTTATTAGGGAGGGGGCATAATTATCGGGAGTGGAGGGTTTAGGCGCTTAAGCTGAAAATTTTGGCGGTATCAACTTTTTCGGGCGCCGCTTTTTTCAGCTAAACATATGGAACTTTTTCATTAAGCCAAATAATAAATAAAAACTAAACTCGTGCCATCAATTATAAAAACTAGTAATATGCCCGTGCTAACGCAACGGCGACACTTGAGGATTGGATCTAAATATGAAGATAAATAAGACAACGAGTTTTATATATATTTTAAGTCACATTATGTATACATTCATTCGTGTTAATCTTCAAAATGTCCATTAAGAATTTCACCTCATTGAATGTGACCTCTGTGAATGAAACACAATAAGTTAACTTATTATTTTGTATTTCACCTTGAAAAACAACGTATGAACCATATTCATGCTTACAGTGTCAAAATAAGATAAACTTTCACCGTTCCATGACTTTAAGATTTTGTATACAAGGTATTAGTAGTAGGAGTAGTAGGAGTAGTAGAAGTAGTAGGAGTAGTACTAGTAGGATTAGTACTTGTAGTAGTAGAAGTAGGAGTAGTAGAAGTAGGGAAAGTAGTAGTAGGAGTACTAGGAGTAGTAGAAGTAGTAGGAGTAGTAGTAGAAGTAGGAGGAGGAGTAGTACTAGTAGGATTAGTACTTGTAGTAGTAGAAGTAGGAGTAGTAGGAGTAGTAGAAGTAGGGGAAGTAGTAGTAGGAGTAGTACGAGTAGTAGAAGTAGGGGTGGTAGTAGTAGGAGTAGTACGAGTAGTAGAAGTAGGGATAGTAGTAGTACGTGAAGTAGGAGTAGTAGAAGTAGGAAGAGGAGGAGGAGGAGTAGTAGTAGTAGTAGTAGTAATAGTAGTAGGACTAGTAGTAGTAGTAGTACGACTAGTAGGAATAGGAGTACTAGGAGTAGTAGTAGTAGGACTAGTAGTAGTAGTAGTAGTAGGACTAGTAGTAATAGTAGTAGTAGGAAAATTGCTATCAATGGTAGTTCTACTATTTGTAGTACTATACACTAGTATACATGTTAGAGGAATATAATTTTGGTCGTAGGAATGGTAGTAGTAATACTGAAAATGTAAAATGATATTTGAAAAGATAAGTTACACTAAAATTTGAAAAGATAAATTACACAAAACAAATTTTTAACAAAAATAAAAAAACCCATGAGAGGTATACAAGGGCGATGGGCCTAACCAAGCTCAACCGTATGAAGGATTATAAGCAGATCAATTGCAAACGGGAGCCCAGTTAGGCCCAGCCCAAGCAAGCCCTCTCAATGGTGTGTTTGTTACAAGGAGTTCAAGGCGAAGAGGATGGCTGCGACTATATGCTGGGTTTGGGTGACTAGAATTGGCGAGGTGGTGCAAAAGAACCGGCTCTTCTATACTGCGTGGGCGCCTTTGCACTTCGGGGTGCTAATGGGCCGGCCCATTTGGCAACGAAGCCGAAGAGACTTAAGTCCCCCTTCCCCTCCCCATCCCGTGAACCTTCTCGCCCACTCCGTTCCCCTTCTCCGCTTGTATCTCCACTGCATCCCAGCGTTGACCTCACGAGCGACGGTGGCGGAGTCCATCGGAGCCGGCGGCGACTCAATCGGAGGCGCCATGGCTCCCGGCGGCAAGGGCCGCGGCTGGAACGCGAAGGACCAGGCTCGCAACGCGCGAGGCCAGTTTGCCGCAGCCGGAGTGAAGGTCAGAGCTGACGAGGTTGTCTACATTAGCTCCGACGACGAGGTGACCAAGCCCCGTGTGAAGCGCACCAAAGGAGAGGCTTCGACTCCAATCCAGGCGAAGAGCAAGCCCAAAAAGGAGGCGCCGACCACTCCCCCATGCACGACGACGAAGGATCCAAACCCTAGCAAGAAGGGGAAGAACAAGGTCAGATCTGCCTTTCCCCTACTCATTGTTAATGTATTACAAACTGAGGTATACATTTTGATTGGATTAAACTCGTTTACTGCTCTAGAGATTTAGAATTACATGGTCAGAGGCAGTGTAAGGCCAAGGCCCTTGGCGGATCCAGTGCTATGGCCACTAAGGTCGGCGCTAGTCATGATCTTGGAAGTGTAAAAACAGAGAACCTGGAATCGTTTGTCCAGTTTATCAATTTATCAGAGTGCAGCCCAACAGCTTGTAAAAAAGCTCTTATCTTGGTAGTCTATGATGCTCGGTGACTTACTCCTAGGTGCTTAGAAAACCTAAGAACAATAACATAGTAGCACATCTTTCGTAAATCCTAGCTATTGCCTTTTTTTTAATTCTAGGGCATAGCCCCCGTCTATTAACCATGAAGTCAACAGACAAATCATTCCAATACAGTCCAGGGGTGGGGAAGCCACCACAAACACCAACGCCCAGAACTCACAACATCAGAACTCACAACATTCAATAGAGTGAACTAGAGTGATGTCCTGCGAGTTTACACAAACAACCTTGCTGTTGAATTCTGGTGTATTAACCATTGAATGTGATATTGTCATGGTTAATTTAGATATGACAAGTTGCCAGCTGTGATAGGTAGTCCATGGATAATGTAGCGGCACAGTCATTTGTTTTGCTTGTTTGTTTTTATTTAGATGCCGGCCTGACAATTATTTCATTGTTTAATATTTCAATTGCAGGTCCGCAATGACAGTGATTTGGAGGACTCCTCCTTTGCCTGGAATGAGGATCACCAAGAGGATGAACTGGAGAATGCGGCGTGCATGTCTCATTGGTTGTTTCACAGAGGAGAGAAGAAAGTGAACAAGTTTCTGAATCGGCGAGCAAACAGGCTGATCTATGCAGTTAATAAGGAAATGGACAATCTGTTGGTCAATGTCAACTATCAAGTGCTGGAACAAGTTGGGTGGACCGACAACAGTTCTATACAAGCGATGTAAAAATAGTTAAACAAAAAAATCATCATCAGGTTCATCAGATGTGGCAATGGCTGGTGCGACAACTCCATCGTCAATATATGCCTCCACGTCGTCTTCACCTTCATCAGTAAAATATTCATCATCTGGTTCTGGTGAAGAATTAGCAATTGCTTTCTGAATAACAGAAGAATCAATTGCTTCCCCCTCCATGTCCATTCGTCGCCAGTTCATTATGTCCGCCTGGTCGATAACAGCCATGTCCTCCACCCCAACAACCAATGAGTCGACATCTAGCGGATTATTTTCAGCTTCATCTTCAGCAACTGTTGATTCCGGCATCAAGAAAATGTTTCTTGGTTTGATCCGAACAACACTACACCAATTTAGCTTCTTTGTGTGTTTCACATAAAACACCTGCTCTGCTTGTGTCGCCAAAATGTAGGCATCATCTGAATATCTGAGACGGGTAGTATCAATATCTATAATTCCATATTGATCTTTGTTGAACCCTTTACCTTTGTTCTTTGTTGGAGCGAGGACATCGAACCAATCGCACTGAAACATAATCACTTCCTTTCGACCAGTGAATTGTACGGACATAATTTTCTTAATAACTCCATACCAGTCCATATTACCAGTACTTTCATCGCCCTTGACAAGGACACCACTGTTTTGTGTGATCAAGCTCGTCTCTGCCGACACCGTCCGAAATAGTGTGGCATTGATGAAACATCTATTGAAAACACGAGCAATTTCATCTGGTCCTCGAGCAAGGTTTAGCATGTCCTCAGTAGCTTTCCCTTGGTCATATTCTTGTTTGGTCTGTAATTCCAATAGAAAAAGTAAGTATTTTTCACTACGTGCAATACAATGTGAACAAATATCAAAATTGTGGTGACTCACTCTTTCCTCAAACCAACCAGCAAAATGTTGCTTGTGTCTTCTCTCAACATTATGCGGATTGAATTTCTTCAGTGAAGCCTTATGTACACTGCAGTGGGCACACCAAACAATATACAAATAATAAGAAATATATATGCTGTCAAAAAAATATAGCAAGCTGCAATATTAAATAAAACTCACTCAGGCAAAGCACTACATTCATCAGTATTAGTGATTATGTAGTGCCTTATTCTTAGCAATTCCGATTCGTCCAAGACCTCGAAAGTGTAGCCTTTCCTACTGTAGTCAAGGTCAGCAAAAACACTCAAACCCGATGGTGGTTCAGCCACAGCCGCACTTTCATGTCGCTCTGGGCGACTTGGCATGTCTTTGAAGAACAAAGAACAAAATGTCATGCACTCTTCTGTGATATATCCCTCCGCTATTGAGCCTTCAGGATGTGCTTTGTTCCTCACGTAACCTTTTACCATACGCAAATATCTCTCCACGGGATACATCCATCTATAGCATACAGGTCCACCAAGTGCAGCCTCTTCCGCAAGATGAACTGGCAAATGTACCATGATGTCAAAAAAAGAAGGTGGAAATATCATCTCCAGCTGACATAGAGTCTCCCTGATGGAGGCACTCATTTTGACAAGCTCGTTTACATCCAGCTCCTTCGAACAAAGTGAACTGAAGAACCTACTCAAGTTAATCAATGGGACAACAACTTCTTGAGGCAGAATGTTCCGTAGAACTAATGGTAAAAGTTTCTGGAATATAATGTGAAAATCATGAGTTTTCAGACCAGAGAGCAATATCCGATCCTCATGCAGACATCTTCGGATATTGGATGCGTATCCATCAGGCAACTTAACTTCATGAAGAAATTTGCATAAAAGTTTCTTGTCCTCTTTCCCCAATTTGTACAAAGCAGGTGGTAAGGTGAACTTACCATTCTGATGCTGCACTGGATGCTGATCCTTCCTTGTACCGATATGCTGCATGTCAAGCCGGGATTCCTCATTATCCTTACTTTTACCTTCTATTTCTAGCAAAGTCCCCAATATGCTCTCACATATATTTTTCTCGATATGCATCACATCCAAGTTGTGCCTAATAAGCAAGTGCTGCCAGTACGGAAGCTCAAAAAAAATACTCTTCTTCCTCCAGTTGTGCCATCTTTTTTCTTCGTCACGCTGCCGGTTACGACATAAAAATGCTTTACTGTAAAGTACAAATCAGTTGCTTACTCACGTATTGGGAATAAATAGTAGGAATTATAATAAATATATCTTCACATCATATGCTAAATCAGTATGGATATTAATGATACCTTGCTAATCGATCATGTGTATTGGCCAGTTGATTACTCACCTGTGCAATCTGTCCTTGTTGCCGGTTGTGCAATGAGAGAGCATCGGTCCTTGGCTTCCCGTGTGCCTGCGTATGCGTCGTCGACCGTCGTCGTTTCGGCCTCAGCAGCGTGCGAGCGTGACTATGGGGGTTGCAAGGTAGTGGCGGCCTTCGGTCCCAGCGTCCGGCGGAGTTCAGTCCAGGCGACGAAGGACGTCTTGATCCCGTACGTGAACGGCGGCCGGCAGCGTCGAGTCCACGCGAACGGCGAAGGGCGTCACCGCGTGGTCGTCCGTCCTTCGTCGTGGTCGTCAGGTGTCTCCGCGTGTGCGACATCGTTCACCAGCGCTCGTGGTGGAGTGTTGCCGTCCTCCGTGCAGCCTTGTGCCCTAGCACGTGAAGCCTTGTGCCTTGTGAAGACGGAAGATCGGCTGATCCGTGCAGCCTTGTGCCGGACGGACTACATACTACGTAACGATCCAGGAGTCCAGATCGATCACCATCGGTTTCTGGAAACCAATCTGTGTACGGCGCTAAAAATAGAGTCAAAACAAAAATATATACTACCTCACACAACAACGTGCAAGTAGTGTAGTGGTTACTCCACCACCTGGACAATCCAGGTTGCGCGAGTTCAACTCCTCTAACCAGCACTTTTTCATAGTATTTTTGTTAATTAACAATTCACTTATTAGGTTCCAGCACTTTTTCATAGTTTTTTTATTAATTAACAATTCACTTATTAGGTTCAAGTTTTTTTAACAAAATTTAACAATTTACTTATTACACGTGTCATTTTAATTAAAATTAGCAATTCACTTATTAGGTACGCACAAGGTATTTTCGCGTTACTCACAACATATCGGTTGCATCAAACACAAATCCGTTGCAATAGTATTTCCCACTTGCATCCATAATCTTAATGGATGCAATACCATCTACATATCGCATCAAAAAATCAATACTAATGCAACCCAATGTGTCTGATGCAATAACTCCTACCTATTGCATCCCTTGTTCTATATGATGCGATAGATCAAACCTATTGCATCCACATGAGTTGCTATCGCATCAACCTCGTTTGTGATGCAATAATGACCACATATTGCATCAAAATCTAAACATTGATGCAATAGCAGGCACCTATTGCACCAGATTTGTGTTTGATGCCCAAGGTCTGGATGCATTAGGGTCATAATCTAGTAGTGTGGAGAAGTCCACATGCACTTCCCCTCTGAGAAGGTACGTCTTTACTTTACTGACCCTAACTATGTATTTGAAGAATCCAAGCAGGTCAGGACAAGAAGAAGGCGGCGTAACCACAATCAGAAGCAACAGGTCATCAAGGACGGATGGGCAGATTATGAAGGAGAAGTGGTAAGATCTGAAGACATACCACTCAACCAACACTGTCCTGAGGAGACCAAAGCACCGAGACAGGTATGGAAAGAAAAGACAGTTGTACATGAAGAGGAGGCGCCGCCAGAACCACCGACTACGCCATCCACCAAGTCCTAGGACGACTGAACGAATAAGAGTCCCGTTCGGAGGACTTAAAAACACCGAACGCCTTGCCAAGAGGTAACTTGGTAGTTATCCTTTCCTTTTAATTATTTACTTTATCTTAAATAGTTTGCTTAGTTAATCATATTCATACTATCTTAAAAAGAAAATAAAAATGTTAAAAACCCTAAAGCCCCATGTGAGTATGCGAGTGGCATAAAACCCATAAGTACATTCACTGTGGTGGCATAAAAAATATATATATAATAAATACATAAATATTTTCTTCTGCTTTATAAAAGAAAAAAAACAACATAAAAAAAATCAAGGAGGCTCAGCATGATAAAGGCTAGATATTTATGCTAACACTTAATCAGTTCCACAAAGCTTTGTTGTCTATTTGAGCTTCACAGAATTCAAGGAGACTAGCAGACGGAGGACATTCTAATCGCTGTCAGGGTGCTGCCGACTTTCAAATACATCTCCGCCATCTGCTAGCTACATCAGAAGAGATTATGTCAAGATCCAGCTTGGGGGAGAGCACCTCCATTATCTTGCTAAGTATTTCTATCTTTATCTTTATATTTATATATACTTCTACCCTATAAAAATAAAAATATACATAACTATGAAAAAACCAAATAAAGATTTTGTGCTTATATATATATACCTATATCTTTTGCTTAGTGTGTTTTAATAAATAAATAAAGTGGCTATGCTAAACTGAATCTAGATAATAATAAAACTCTAGCATGGATATGATGAATAGTTGCTTTGCCTAACTTTCAAATTTGAAGTCCTCTCTCTAAGTTTAGACATAACTGTTATCATTTAAAGCTTGCTCTAAACCTGAACTTGTGGGAAGAGAACTTGATCTAAAGTCTAAGTTGTTAACGGATATGATATGGGAAGGTTGAGCTGCTGTTTATCTATTCCTAGAGATGCTAGAATTCTGGAGCATTTTATCTTTGAAAATCTTAAAATGCTACATGATGAGTTCCTGTATGATGAGAGTTTAAGTTCCTACCACAGCCATACATACATGCTTGCTAGACTTTAAGCCATACCTTTACTTTTTACTGCTTATGAGCATTGAGTGTAGTCAAGCTGTGTAGACCCTTAGGAGCTTGTCATGCGGTTAAAATCAAGATTCACTTGCACGATCACTCATACATGCTGCTTCTACTCCGGAAGTACGCATCCACATATATCCACTCATTCTCATCTCCAGATCCACATAAAATTATTCTACTCCTAATCCGGGAGAGAATAGCCAAAAATATTTTCCCATTCTTGTTATCCCCTGTGAAATAAATGCTCAAGATATTTTGGTTACTACCACTTGCTATATTGTTCTAAGGAGATGAGTGCTCTATACGAGGAAATAAAAAGGGGCAAGTGCCCGGAACCTCGAAAAGAAAAAGATACGAGGAAATAAAAAGGAGCAAGTGCTCGGAACCTCGATGAAAAAAAAGAGAAAAAGTGTGAGAAGAGAGGTAAAAATGGACAAGTGTCCGACAGTAGAATTAGGGGTACAAGATACCCACCTGAGAGGAAAAAAAAGAAAATATAGAGCACCTCATTCTCCTCAAGAGCTTTAAAAGCAAGAAAGGTACGTATCCCCTCAAAAAGAGCAAAAGTAGAATTAGACTTTCATCATTGTTATCATCACTACCACCATACACCATTTATTCGCCACACATGCACATCTTGATTTGACTTATTGGCTTGTTTCTCTGGATCCATGGTTTGACTATGCAATAAATGTCTTGTAAGTATGTATACTTTATCTCCCACCGATGAGCTCCAGATATCAAAAGCCTTATTAGAATAGGATGAGAGAGAAGGCAATGTCACTCTGCCTTATACCACAAATACTACATACTTTGCTTTGAGAGAAGGCAGACATCATTACTGCCTTGGTGAGGATCCAGAAATACCACAAAAGAGAGACCTGAGAGAGTCATACAAGGAATCTCTGAGTTTTATTTGAAAATCTGCAAAAAACTCCAAGAGCTATAGCTAATCAAGAATAAGAGACATGGCGCTTGACTAGACTGTTCTATCTTTTAACCGCTCAAGACAAAGGTGACGGTTGCAAGCCCCATGGTGAAAGGTATAATGAGTAAGTTTTAAGTCTTGACAGTTTACTTTAACTCAGAGATGAGACTCTATTTGAAAGCATGTGTACCGTCAAAATTCAAAGGCATTTCAGCAACTACTGAGTCTCTCCTTGCTCAGGGACGAGCAAGAGGTAAGCTTGGGGGAGTTTGTTGACGGTCCTTAAGTATCAATTATAACTATCAAATAAATAGAGAAAAGGATCCAAATGAAACCAACACCTAGACTTAGGGTTTTATCTGACAGAATTCCACGAGTTTTGCTGTTTATCTATTTCTGCAGGGGGTTATCAGGAAATACGGAAGAAAGGCCCACATGTCGGATTAATGACGGGATATTAACCGAACACGTACTTATCTTACATCTAGAATAGTCCAGAAGCCACGAGAACGAACGGGAGGCGTAACGGAGCCGGACACAGGGCGCCCGCCCTGGTCCTTAGGGCGCCCGCCCTGGCCCCGGAGCCAATCAGGCTCCGCCTCGAGGATTATGCTCCACCGACCTAGAGGATCAAGGAAAACCGTCCGTTCAATGTCGGTTTGATCAGACGGCCCAGATTCATCCGAAAGGGCTATATAAGCAAGGCCCCTGCCCCTGGAGGAGAGGCCCTTGTCTCATACTTCAAACCCTAATTCAGGAGGAGAGCCTCTGATCAAGCCCTAGAGCCACCACATCAACTAGATCTCTAGTTAGCATAGCTACATAGGATTAGAACTAGAAGGAGTCAATCTTCGATTGGTTCCCGGATCTGTCAAGAGGATTCTTGGTAATTCCTCTATTTTTCTTCAATTGTTCATCATTGTTCTTCAATATTATGAATATGACTTTGTTCTATTTCAATATATTGGTTATGACTTTGCTCTACTTGATTATATTTGCAATTATATTGTTCTTAGTTTATCATAGTTATATGCTTGGCTTAGTTAGATTGGAATTATATACATGCCTAGGATCGTATAGCGTTTATCCATGTGTACAGTGGGTGAATGATAATTATTGTGTAGACGTGGTGTCTATACCGTATTTATCTGCAATTGCACCCTATATGCCGGATTGTGGGGTAGTTCGCGATAGTGACAACTTCGTTGATTCTTATATAGTCCCCCTCTCGTGTATAGGGCAGGCAGAGCAACACTATTACAGGGGAGTGATTGCTATGTTCTTCATCTTCCTTGCTAATATTCACTATGCATGGATATAGTCTTTTCTCACCATGATTGCCAAGTATAATTGCACTAACTATGATATGCTAGACTTTATAGTTAATAATAACTTAGGGAATATCTTTGTAGTTCATCCTAATTCCATGCTAATGACTTGCTAGAATATCTGTTGAGGTGCTTATCATTATTATATGTGGCTAGCTGATCAGATTAATTATCTTTGTCACCATTATCACTTTACCTTTACTTAATGTGACATTTATACCTGTATAAAGAGATTGATAAATACTCTCGGTTATACATGCAATGATGTGTACTCAGTTCCATATTCTCATTCCATTATCAACCATGATACTTAGAAATCCCTTCCCAGTGGTAAAAATATAAATAACGATACCTGGAATACTTCCCGGTTAAAATGCTACATCCGTATTAATCTGTGCGCTTGCAGATCCCTTTTATTATTTATCTTGATGAGCAAATGCATATTTCAATACCGCGTCTCTCATGTCATGCTGGGGATGACAACTTGGCTTAAGTGGCATGAGGGATAGGTTTGGCATTTTTGGCGCCGTTATCAGAATTAGAAAACTAAGTCTACTTTTGGTAGTGACGTTAAGAATGCCCAACAACGGGCATGCGTCATTTCATCCAAGGGTTCTTGGGAAAAGTGGTTACCTTTAGCCGAATTCTCGTACAATAACAGTTATCAAGAGAGTATTAAGATGGCCCCATTCGAAACTTTGTATGGTCGTAAGTGCCGAACTCCACTAAACTGGGTAGAAGCTGGGGAAAGAAGGTATTATGGCATTGATTTTGTCCAGGAAGCCGAGGAACAAGTCCGTACTATCCAGAAACACATGGCTGCAGCCCAAGCTAGACAGAAACGCTATGCTGATCGTCGTAGAAAACCACTCGAGTTTGAAGTTGGAGACTTTGTTTATTTGAAAGTTTCTCCAATGAAGAGTGTCCAACGTTTTGGTGTTAAGCGGAAACTTGCACCAAGATACGTGGGTCCTTTCCAGATCATAGGCAAGAGTGGAGCTGTTGCGTACAAAATCCAGTTGCCTCCTGAAATGAGAGCTATATTCAACGTTTTCCATGTATCTCAGCTTAAAAAGTGTCTTCGAGTTCCTGAGGAACAGGTTCCTTTAGGAGATATCAGGCTTGAATCCGACCTAACCTATGAAGAAAAGCCAGTCCGAGTGATTGATACTCAGGAACGAGTAACTAGAAGTAAAGTGGTTAAGTGGTACAAAGTGATGTGGAGTAATCAGGGTAGTGAAAGTGATGCTACGTGGGAAAGGGAAGATTATTTACGGGATGGTTATAAGGAATTTTATGAAAAATGGTACGCTTTCCAAATCTCGGGACGAGATTTTTATAAGGGGGGAGGGCTGTAACACCTCAAGTGTTTAGTCCATAATTGCATTGCATTTGCATAAGCATAAGCATGCATAATTCATGTCACTATTTTATGCAATGCAACTCATGTGCTTGTTGTAGGGTTTGTTTGGTTCCTATCATGAGTATTTGATGGTTGGTGTAACAAAAAGGAAGAAGAGCCAATTATGTTCCATAATACCTTAGTTATACTTAGGGTAACAATTGGAGCAAGGTTCATGTTGATCAAAATTTCAAAAATACCCTCCAAGAAAAGTTTGACCACCATTTGACTCTAGAAGGTTCTAGTTTGACCAATTAAAAAGTCTAACTTAGAGACCTTGCATGGAAGAGCACCCTTAAGCAAAGTTGTAAAGAAATTCATGGGGAACAAAAGTCTCAATATGACCATCTCATGAAAGTGACCATAACATGCTCAAAAGTGGCCCACAAGTCAGCTAGAGGAGTGACCTCAACACTTAGAATTTTTCTAAGTCTGAAATCTGACCCTCCAGTTTTCCTGATGCCTACTTTAGGAGCTTGTAGTTTGCAAACCAGGCCAAACCAGCCTTCACTCATATTGACAAACTTGTAGTCCTCATGTAGCTCTACAACATTGCCAACATCACCATCACCTAGTTCTAAATGGTTTAGGAGATATGATGTCTAGAAAATCGGGTTTCAGTCGGCATTGTGACTGAAACTAAGTTTCAGTTTCATTGTGCCTTACTTTGACGCCTTGTAACTCCTAAACCAAGACAAACCAGTTCTTGAGCCAATTAGCAAAATTGTAGCCCTCATGAAGCCCTACAAAATTGATGTTATCATCTGCTCCTAACTCGAACCGGTTTAGGAGATATTCAGTACCAAACTTGCTCTGTCAGTCGGCTATCGGTGTCACGTGCAGCTTCGATTCAGTCAAACCGGCTCGGCTGTCTGCCATGGCCGACCGGAGCCAGGACAACGGCGACGCGTGGGGGCTCGGTGGCGGCCATGCGCCGGCTGTGGTCCCACCAGTCAGGCCATAAGGCCCTCAAAGACGCCACGAAGCCGGACCTGTCGATCACTCGCGCCTCTGCTTCTCCTTCGCTTTCCCTGAGCCAGAGCGGAGCGCCGAAGTGCCATCGCCGCCGCGCCTCTTCCCTGTGCTCGTGCACCGTCGTCGTTGCGTCTCGGCTCAATTCCTCTCGCCGGCGACCCCGCCGCGTCTCCCTCTATCACCTCCACCTATTTTCGGAAGCGTTTGAGTAAAGGTGAGGCTACATTGCTCGCTCCCGCCGCCACGGCCGCGTTCGGGACCTCGCCGGAGTTCAAGGCCGCCGTGGTCAGAGCGGCCTAGCCCTTCTCACCCCTTCCTTTCTTCTTAGTCGGTTGTCCAGGGACCCCGGGAAGCTTGGAGTGGGTTTGGTTGAGGCGGTAGGGGCTCACCGTCGCCGGCGTACCGCCGCGCACCTCCACCGTACCGCCATGACCGACGGCGAGTGCCTTTCCGTTGCTCTGCCACCCCGTTCTTGCCACCAATCGACTTAGCTCGATGACGTGGTTGTGCTCGCCCGCTCAGCTTCGCCGGTCGGCTCACCGACGGCGATCTCCGGCGACCGCATCTCCTCCCCTCCGCCTCTCTCTCTCTGTCCAGTGGGGCCCTTTGGCCAGTCGCACGCGCGCGCGGGCGGAACGGACAAGCAGGCCGCGCGCGAAAACGGGCCACGCTGAGGGAGTGGGCCGCGCCGGTTTGAAGCCCGGCCCGGCACTGTCGCGTGGGATGTTGTTTTGATTTTTCATTTTTGTCACAGATTTATATAGAAGTTTGTAAAATGTAGATCTAGGGTTTTACTGACCCAAAAATCATGAAATAAATTTTGTTAGGATCTACATGATGTGTAGTATTTTAGAAAAATATAAATCTGGTATGAGATGTTTAAATTCTGTAAGAATTTAACAGATCCTTTAAATGTGTTTTGGAATGCATGCAAATTTGTTAAATTTATAACTTGAGCTGTAGTACTCCATAAATCATGAAATTTGGTGGGTAGGTTACTCTATGCTTGCCCTAGCTCTGGTAAAAATTTGGGCATAAGTGCTTAAGTAATTTTTAAGTTATAAGGCCATCATGTTATTCTAGGAAATAATTGAATGAATTTTTGTAATTTTTCTACATGTGCAATGTTCTTTTAACTTTTTGGAGAATGTCTTGGTACCTTAGAGTGTCTAAGAAAAATATGAAATCTGTTGTTTGATACTTTTCAATGTGATGTATTAATTATACAAAAATCAGCCTTTTGGACTTGTGAATTTTGTTTAGGGAGTTTCTGTGAATAAAATTTGTTCAAATTTTTACAGTGGTCTCTCTTTAGGTCAGAGAGCCCCCTGTAATTTTTGTAGAATTTTAGGAGCAGTTTACATATATGTTTAAAATTCCACCTAATTAATTAAGTAAAATAAGAAATGAGTATAAATAAATGTTCTAGGTAGTCACACCCTACTTTCTGGTGTTTTTGTACCTCAGGTGAACTTTTGGTAACATTAGTTTGGTTTTAGGGGACTTTGGCCACATCAACAAATATTTAACCTTTGTAATCTTAGGTTTTCTGGACAGCTGGTAGTATTTCTAAGTTTGACCTTTGATAAAAATGGTTGCTGGAAAACTTGTAAATACCAAAGTTGGAGTAAACTTGATAAACTAGCTTGTGTCAAAATTTGGGAGCATTTGGCTTAGTAGTTTGAGAGTTACTGTTGTTTAAAGTGGCAGTTCAGAACCTGCTACTCTCTGTTTTGAGAGGACAGATTCTGGAACTTGTGAAAATTGACATGGAAAACTTAGGAGTTTGGGGTTGAGGTCTGAAAATGAATTGTAGAGCATTTCTTAAGCTTTCCAGATTGCCTTAGATCATATCTTTTGGAATTGGAAATCTCCAGTTGTGATAAAAACGAGTAGCTGCTGTCCAGAATGCTTACTGTGGTATTTTGCTGATTTATGTGGTGTGGTATCCTAAGACAAGTTACTTTTGTAATTGTTAGGTGTTAGGGCCTTAACTGAGGGAGAGCAGCTTTATCTTAGGTTAAGTAGATTAGGTGAGTACTTCTCTACCGGAGAGGAAATTTGGACCTACTCTTTTGAAGTGATTTGAATAGAGCTGTAAAATTGTTGTAATGCATTTCATTCCGAGCATACTGCATCTTTCATTATGCATTCATGGGATTTATCATGCACTCATGCAATAGGTGTTCCGGAGGGGGTGACACTCCTCGAATTCGAACAAGCGACACCGGAGGAGATTCAGAATCCGCCGGAACCGACAGAGGAACCCACCATCGGAGAAGCTTCCGAAGAAGATCTACCCAAGTGTCCAGACCACAGACCCGCAACGTTTCTCAAAGGCAAGCCCCGGTGCATGCTGAACCCATTGTTTTATAAATATATCTTGAGTACTTTTAATTGTTTACTGCATTAAGTAGTAGGAGTTGTATGAAAACAATTGTTGCATTATACCTGTCCTTGTCCAGATATCGTATCCTAATCCTATATTAGGTTTAGACACGTGTCGATGCTTAGCCCTGCTTAGTACGGTAGAAGTCTGGTGATTTCCGGTCATCCGCGAGAGATAGGATTGGGTCGCGAGTGGCTTATGGCTATCGTGATGGAACCATGCTTTAAAATGAAATTGAGACCGGGCGGGAGTTCGATGGTACAGCCGCAAGACACTTCACGTCTTGGGTGTGGAGCCATGCCCGTCTGAGTCGTTTAAGGACCGATTCGCTGTACGTCCCTGAGTCATGTTGAACGCAGTCTAACACTTAGTTGGCCGGATAAGTCGTTCCGACCGTGAAGCCGAGTAATATGATTCAGGCCGGGAATCGAATGGTAGGTTGCTTCTTGGAGGAGAGAAAGGATGTGCTTGGGGACATTGGCGTGAGACCAAGGGGGGTTAGAGTCCCTATCACCTGGCAGAGTGTCGCCCTTGGGGTTGCGACATCATTCGGACCCGCGATTCTTGAATCATATGAAAAGGTGGCCTGTGCGACCCTGGCAGGGGTCTGCGCGGTGAGTGTTAGAAATACCCCTCCAGCTGGATAGGAATTCGATTCGAATCGCCGTCGCTCCCGGTTAGTGAGCACTTGACTTGAGCAGCGGCAACGTAGATCTCATTAATTGAACAGATGGTTAAGTGAATGATACAATGTTGCCACAGTTTATACCTGCTATGGAAATAATATGAATAATTGTTTGATGATAATCAAGTGCATGTTTAGTACAGGTGCTAAGATAGATAACAGGTAAATGCTAAAAATAACTGCTAGTATAGGTTATAAGAGTTTCAACTACTTATGCCTTTATGCAAAACGTGGTGTCAGCTAGCCTCTTGTGTAAGCCTTGCATAATCCTTGGTGTCATATTATTTCTGGTTTATGACGGGTAAGTCTAGCTGAGTACATTCCAGTACTCAGGGTTTATTCCCTCCTGTTGCAGATGACATGCTTTATCAGGGATTCTGCAAGACGTGTCTCCACCCTGCGGGTGATGATGACTAGGTCACAAGGGCATGATCGTCTTTATGTACTTTCCTCATGCTTTTGCGGGATGTCGATCATCCAGACTGGCAGTAATTAAGTAACTAATGTGTGTGTTATGCTTCCGCTACTTTCAAAACTTGGTTTGTAATATTTGCTACTCCGTGGTGTAAACTTATTTCGGATCTATCTGTGAAATGTAACGTACGATGTGTATGTTGAATGATGCGATCCTAGTTGTAAGCAGTTTGGTTTGAAATCCTTCGTGATTTCGATTGACTACCGGGATTATATGGGCTCAAGTTTGAAAATTTGAGCGCTTCGGTGCTTGTTTTCGTACTTGTGCTCTTATAATTTGGTCGGTTCTGTTACAGGGAACATCTAATATAGTGAATGTGCTGCAAATCTCTAGGAAGTGTTGGAGATGAGTACTTGCATCTTCGTGCGGCTTCCCACAAAACTGGTTGGCTTGTACCATGTTGATGAGCCCTGGCTTGAGCTCAAAGTTCTTGTCAATGGCCGCGGCAGGTCCAGTGCGGATGTTGTCCGTAGTGGGAGCTGAGAACTCGTGGATCGTCTTGTTCGCCATGGCTGCGAACTCTGTTGACAAATTCCGGATGAAACTTCGGCGGTCTTCTGAATTGGATGAAGTGTTGCGTCGAAGTGTTGACTTCTTGAGCTTGGCTCTTGCCCCTCTGATTAATGCTTCGAGGTTGTCAACAAAATTTTCTGGAAGATGTCCTCTATTCATACATCACCCTGCAAAACAATAAGAATGGAAAAATACAGGGGTAAATCTGTATGAGAGAATTGATGATCTCAATCACTTAATGATGCGAATGATGACTCAAATTCCGTATTCATTCCTTGTTAGTAAATCAACCTTCCCCGGCAACGGCGCCAAAAATGCTTGTTGGGCATTCTTAACGTCATTACCAAAAGTAGACTTAGTTTTCTAATTCTGATAACGGCGCCAAAAATGCCGAACCTATCCCTCATGCCACTTAAGCCAAGTTGTCATCCCCAGCATGACATGAGAGACGCGGTATTGAAATATGCAACTGCTCTTCTAAATAAATAATAAATAAGATCTGCAAGCGCACAGATTAATACCGATGTAGCATTTTAACCGGGAAGTATTCCAGGTATCGTTATTTATATTTTTACCACTGGGAAGGGATTACTAACATCAATGTTGATTATGGAATGGAATATAGGAATGAGTATCAATCATTGCATGTATAAGTGAGAGCATTCATCTATCTCTTGCATACAGGGGTAAGTGTCACATAAAATATAGATAGAGTATGAATGGTGACAAAGATAATTAATCTGATCAGCTAGCCACATATAATAATGATAAGCACCTCAACAGATATTCTAGCAAGTCATTAGCATGGTATTAGGATGAACTACAAGGATATTTCCTAAGTTATTCTTAACTATAAAGTCTAGCATATCATAGTTAGTGCAAGTACACTTGGCAATCATTGCGAGAAAGGACTACGCCCATGCATAGTGATATTGTCAAGGAAGATGAGAAACATAGCAATCACTCCCCCGTAATAATGTTGCCCTGCCTGCCTTACACACGGGAGGGGGACAATATAAGAACCAACGAAGCTGTCACCATCGCGGACCACCCCACGATCCAGCATATAAGGTGCAATCGCAGATAAATATGGTCTAAGCACCACGCCTACACAATATTTATCATTTACCCATTGATCCAATGGATAAACGCTATACGATCCTAAACATGTATATAATTCCAATCTAACTAAGCCAAGCGTATAACTACGATAAACTAAGAACAATATAATCGCAAACATAAACAAGTAGAGCATAGTCATAATCAATATATTGAAATAGAACAAAGTTGTATTCATAATATTGAAGAACAAAGATGAACAATGAAGAACAGTAAAGGAATTACCAAGAATCCTCTTGACAGATCCGGAAACCAATCGAAGATTGACTCCTTCTAGTTCTAATCCTATGTAGCTATGCTATACTAGAGATCTAGTTGATGTGGTGGCTCTAGGGCTTGATCAGAGACTCTCCTCCTGAGATTAGGGTTTGAAGAATTGAGAATGAGGGAGTGCCTCCTCAGGGGCCAGGGGTCCTGCTTATATAGCCCCCTCAAGTGAACGTGGGCCGTCGGATCAAACCGACATTAATCGCATGGTTTTCCTTGATCCCTTAGGTCGGTGGAGCATAATCCGCGAGACGGAGCCTGATTGGCTCTCAGGCGAGGGCGGGCGCCCTAGGGAGCAGGGCGGGCGCCCTGCCTCCGGGCCTGTTTGGCCTCCCGTTCGATCTCGTGGCTTCTGGAGTCTTCTAGATGATAGAAAATTGGTGAACACGTTATTATCTCTATGTAAACCCGACGTGTGGGCCTTTCCTCCGTATTTTCTGATAACCCCTGCAGAAACAAACAAACACCAAAACTCGTGGAATTCTGTCAGATAAAACCCTAAGTCTAGGTGTTGGTTGCATTTGGATCCTTTTCTTTATTTATTTGATAACTATATTTGGTACTTAAGGACCGTCAACACCAGTACTTCCCGGGTCGATCGTGTTGACCTGTACAACTTAAATAGAAATGGCATAGGCCTTAGCTCATCCTAAGCAATCACCACGGCTTGCGGCTTTCAATCCATTCGTCATGGAGACCGACGAGAACCAAAAGGACTACAAGCAAGAGAAGTTCCGCTCTCTCTCAATCTGAACGCCACTACAACTGAACGAGAACCGAGAGAGGGTGGAACGAGGAAGAGAAGAGCAGAGGTGGTCTACTTCTCCCAATACACATGTCACGGTAAAAGACGAGGCATTGGAAAGGAGCGACACACAAAAGAACACGAGTGCCCAACAACTTGTAGGGTACCATGACCTAGGTGCACTAAATGCACTGAGACATCCCCAGGGTTCTTAGCGGTGCGGTTGTCACTGCAAGAACCAAGGAGACCCTACGGTCTACAAGGTACAATCATACAAGGGTTCAGCACGACAACCAAAAGACGGGTAAAGACACAGGATTCCCCTTCCTCTAATCCACTCGCCATAGCAACGATGGGAATCGAGGAAGTGGAATCAAAGAGCAACAAACACCAAACAAGCCAAGGGCTCAATTCACATCCTACTGGATTGACGGGGATCGAGAACAAGAGAGGAAGAAGAAAGAGTGGAACCCGCACTCCGTCGACCAACTCGTCATGGAATGGACGAAGGCTGGACGAAAGGAGGCACGATCCATGATCCAAACCAACTCATAGGGCACCACAACCGTGCAACTATACTACAGAAGGCTATTCCTGCGGCTCATAGTGATGCGGTTGTCATCGCTAGACCCGAAGGAATGCCGTGGTAGAAATGGTACAGACATAAAAGATGGTTAGGACAATAACAAGAGAAAAAGAGGTCGAGCCCAATGGTCATGGCAAGGTGAACCCGCGACCACAAGCTGTACCTACACGAGTTGGCTCCTGATGGTGCCATGATTGTCGTCCCCTAACTCATATCCCACTAGATTAGGTCTCACAGGGCTCGAATGGTGCGGATGAGAACCACGTCGATAACGACATCTAGTCCATGGTGACTGCATCCTAGGGACGTAGGTAGGAGTTCTCGATCATGGCACCATGAAGACAACAAAACACAGGGGAACGAGTTATGCTCGGCACCACGACCACGACAGGATAAACCCACGACCGAGATGAACGAACACAATGCTTCCTAACTGGCTCGAGGGCACGGTCCACAGGAGACACACGAACAACCCATAAAGGACCACAAGGCACAACAATGAACCACAACTTGACAAACGACCACACACGACGCGACATGGAGTAGCACTCCTCCATAGCAATCACAAGAAGATAGACCGGCGGCGAAGGCACAGCGCAGGCATCAATAAATAGAGATCAAGTAGGTGATCATGAACAAGTGTAGATGATTGATAATGATGATCATGTATTAGTGTGGATAAGTAGAGATGATTGTCGATACAAAGATGTATGAGTTAGCAAAAGAAATGAAATGCAAAGCTTTGCCGACGTCGAGGACGGCATCGGCTAGGTTAATAGGAGATCGACCTTGCTGCGTGGAAGGCGGGGCTGCTGCAGCTAGCTGAGGGTTGCTGGACATGGCCGGGGCCGGTCGACAAGGTTCGGCAACAATGTCCGGCTCCCACGAAAGCTTCCCTGCATAGCAAAGTTTCACGGCTCAAAGGGCAAACACAGAGGGTGATCAACGACGAAGTGGTGCGATTGCCAGAATGGTCAGGCAAGGTTCGGTTCAACAAAGGAGGAGCTGCTCCGACGTGGTAGGCGACAAGGGCAGCAGCCCTACCGAGGAAAAGGATGCAGGGGCACTGGACGTGATGAGGTCGCAGTGATCGACGAGGATGATGGTAGGGCGCTGCAAGGCCAACTGTGTCCCTACGGAATTGAAGAACAGCGGCGCGAAGGCCGGCCTCAGATACGAACGCGACAAGGAGGGAGAAGGTGGGAGCTTGGGAGGCTGGTGGCTCACCGGTGGCAGCAGGCAAGGGCATGGCGGTGCAGACGATGCCATGGTGCTGCCCTGCGTGTCTGCGCTCATGTGGGCATTGGCGCGGTGGAGGCACAACGGCGAGGCAAGTGTCTTGGACGACGATGTCGTGAATGCGTCGGACGACGGCATCTCGGCCATGCCGGTCCTGTGATGGTGTGGCGAGGAGGCAGAGCGTGGTGGTGCAGACGATTTGCAGCGGCTGCGTGCAGCTGAGGGCGGCGTCGTGGCATGGTGACCATGGCCTGCTCAGTGAGGGCGAAGGCAGAGGAGGTAGGGGACGTCGAGGCACGTCGTTGAGGAGGCGGTGGCCGTGGCTTCGGCGAGGACGGGGGTTGCTCGATGTCGTGGCCGCAACCGTCCCAGGAGATGTCGGTCGCGGCGTCACGGAGAAGGTTCGGCCGTGGGTCGGTCCCCAGCGTGGTCGTCCAGGTAGGGTGGTTGTGGCGAGGCTCCGGGCGGCGTTGCGGGGATGGAAAGGAGCTCACAGTGATGGAGCATGGCGCCACAGAGGAAGACGCGGCGTCGGGGACTTCCAGTAGAGCAACGAGAACGCAGCCGGGGCCAGAGGCGGCGTCACGGTGGACGACGTCGTGATGGTGAGGTGCGGTGCTCGGACGTGGTGGCGCTCTTGGTGGTGAGGTGAGGGCGGCGCTACTCGGTGCACGGTGGTGGTGGTCTGGGGCTGCCTTGGTGTGAGCAGGCGGTGGCATGAATGGGAGGAGAGAGTGGCGGCTGCATTGGGGAAATGGTGAAGAGGAGCGGCGGCTGCGACCTAAGTACCGCGTGCTAGGGTTCGGAGGGCGCTGAGGTGCAGTGAACGTTGGTGTTCTTTGGCTTCCGTGCCACGGACATGCGGTAGCCATCGCATGGAGGAGCTAGGAAGCGTGAGCGCTGCATAAAGCGGCGCCCTGGTGGCGGCGGCGGCTTCCAGGAGCGGATGCCCGTGTTCTAGGGTTGGGGCAAGGGCATGCAGTGGCGGCCTAGGCTTGGCCGCAAGGCGGGCCAGGCGGAAGCAGGCGCTGGGCTGGAGGCGGGATTGAGCTAGGCCGCCAGGGTGGATTCGCGGGCCGCGCGCGCGCATAGGTGAGCTGGGCCACGCGCTTGCGTAGCTAGGTTGCGCACTGGGGAGGGTGAGCTAGGCCTGGCGGATGGTGCTGGGCTGGCTGGAATGGGGAGGAGGGAAGAGGAGAAAGGGGGTTGGCCCAAGAGAAGGAAAATGGTTTTCCAATTTATACCTATAGAATCTTGAGAGGAATTTCGAAAAGGGATTTTCACAAGAGTTTAAGGGAGATTCAAATGAAATTTAAAATGAGTTGAGATAATTCATGGAGAAAAATAGGGATGGAAACAAGAGAGGTTTAAGGATGGGATCTAAAAAGGAATTTTGGAATAGCTTAGAAAGGGATTCGAGATGGGAATCAAAGAGTGGAGTTTAGGAGAATTCCGAATGGAATACGAGTCAGTTTCGAAGACAGGAATTTGGAATGGAATTTGAATAGGGATTGAGCAAAAAGGGAAAGGATTTTTCCTTCTATGATTTTATGGATTTGGATCCAGGAGTCTTGAGAGAGATGTGGAAGGAGTTTATGAGATATTCCAACTGAATTGTCCCAGATCTGTGCACTCTAACACAAAACCCTAGACCGCTAAAGAAGTCAGGCACACTCCCACAAGCAATTCTACATGAATGCATTGTCTTGTTAGTGAGTTAAACTCGAGTTAGACCTAAAATCTAAATGTTTCACACACCTGCAGGAAAAATTTTAAAAAGCTCGCATTTTTGGTTGTCCGAAAATCCGGGATGTTACAGTCCACCCCCTTACAGAAATCTCATCCCCGAGATTTAGGGCCGTTACTCCTGAATGGTGGCAGATAGGTTTATCTAAGGTTGATGGCTTTCAGTACATGTTCAACATGTGTTAGTGCATTAGGTTTTTTTGGAAAGAAGCTTTTGAATGAAGGGCTTTTGGAAAGCAGCGTTCACAAACTTTTCAAATTGAGAAAGGAGAGGGGGACAATTTTTGCATTCTCAAGTCGGTTTTTGGAATAGAGCCTTTTCTCAAAAGACCTTTTTGAAACTTTCACAAACTAAGTTCAGATTTTTGCCTTTTTAAAAAAATTCATTTTGTTTCCATTAATCAAAGGTTTTTGGGAAGCAATTTTAAATACTAGTTGAGTTCATTTTCACATGCCATTTTTTGTAAAGCAAGTTTAGAAACCAGTTGAGAAAACTCTTTTTCTTTAAACAAGGGTTTTTGAAGCAACACACTTTCGAAGGAGTTTTCTTTTTGAAACAAAATCCCTTTTTCTTTTTGCCAGATAGGGAAGTAACTTGAAATAGTTTACCTTTTGAAAACAAAATCTCTTTTGAAGTTGTGTTTTTTTTAATTTTTGAATCCAAATTCCTTTTGCATGACGCATTTTTTTAGGGGGCCATGAAAACGCTATTTGAAGAAAACCGCCTTTTCTCAAAATTTTTGAGACACACACACAAAGGGTTTGAAATTCCTTTTTACAAAGCATTTTGAATTTGGGGTAAGGTTTTCAAAATGTTTGAAAGAGGCCAAAATTTTTGAATGGGGCAAAACTTTTCAAAATTCCATTTTTTTAAAGCCGTTTTTACTTCAGGACATTAGTTTATTTCGCAAAGCTTTGAGTTTTGAAAACTTTTGATAAAACATGGTGGGGTTTTTAAGTAGAGATTTTTGAATTCCAAAACATCTTTTGTTTGAAATAAAACTTTTTTTCAAATTGTTGCTTTTTAAATAGGGTTTTTGGAAAAGCTAAGCTTAGGATTAGTGTTGTATGCGGGTAGCACTTGGAAGCGGTCACAGTCACGTACTCACGTACCTCCATACCTACATACGCCCGGCGGCAGCCATGTGGATGCATCACACATGGGGCCCCAAGTTTCGTAGCGGCACCAAGAGTTATGATCACCGCCCACTACCAATTAAGTCCCCGGCAACAACTCGAAATTCCCAAGCTAGTGGGAGGGGAGAGTTTTACGAAAGGACGAGGAAAAGCCTTAGTAAAATGGTTTTTAGAAGTCATGTTTTGGAAAACATAGTTTTAAATCTTTTGTTTCGCAACTCTTGCAAGGAGGAAGGTCACAACCTTCAGATTTTGAAATCAAATCTTCACAAAGATAATTGAAATAGGTTGTAACCCGCTTTGGTGTTTGAAACTCAAATCAAAACTTTTGAGTTTTTGAGTCAAAATAGTTCATTAGAAGAGATTTCTGGAAACACTTTAAATAGATTTTCAGTTTGTGAAATAAAAAACTTTTATGGAAGGGTTTTTATTTGTCGAAAACCTCTTTCAAAATGATTTTTTTAGATACATTTGGGTCGTTCCAGAGGGGAAGTTTTAGAAATCAATCTAGGCTTATATACTTTTCCAAACGGGCTTTTTGGGAAAAGATATTTTGAAATAGTGAGTACACGGAATTTGAAATCCTTTTGATGAAAACATTTTGCAAATACCAGGGCTTTCCCAAAACTTTTCAAATCATGCAGTTTTAAAATTTGGTTTGAATAGTGAGGGAGAGCGAGTTGCAAAACTTTTGAAAAAAAACGAGTTGAAATCCATGCAAGTTTTGAAAACAAAATCTTTTGAAAGCTTTTGTTTTTTGAATTAAAACACTTTTCTTTGAAAGATTCCAAATCAAAAGGGTTTTGAAACTCATTTTAGTTTTGACAACAAGGAGGTGGTTCCCTTTTATTTGAATCAAACAAACTAGTTTTGAAGATGACTCGAAATCATTTCTCATTTTGGAAGGGTAAAGCTTTCGCAATCGAATTTTTGTTTTTAGAAACTTTTTTCAAAGCAACACTTTGAAACTAGATTTGGAAAGTTAATTTTGGTTTTGCTAAAATTTTTGGAAAGGTTGCAAACAAAATCTTTTCGCAAGGATTTTGTTTTATAAGTCAATTGCAAACCCTTTTGAAAACAAGGTTCGTTTTGAAAAGAATTTGGCTCCCAGATTGAAATCAAAAGCTTTTAAAACAAAACTGAGCCAAGGACTTTAGTTTTTTAAAACGTTTTGTTGATTGAAATTCAAAACTTCTGTTTTTCGGAAGTGAAATTGTAACACTTTTTGAAAAGGGGACGGGATTTCAAACTATTTCGCAAAGAGCTTTTGAAACCAAATCGGGTTGAGAAAAGAATTAAATCTATTTTTACTTTGAATCAAGAAAACCTTTTAAGAAGTTTTGAAATCGTTTTCCTTTGAAATAGAAACTCTTTTGCTAAAAAGGAGACTTTTTGAAACAATGGAGGAAGGGCAATTTTAAAAATGCATCTAGTTGGAAGCCAAAAATGGTTTTTGAAACAGTTTGGTAAAGACGTGATGCATCAGATTCATATTTTAACTCTTGTTAGTCGGGGGTCACTTATCCAGTCATAGGATGTTATTGGTTAGGCCGGCTAGGTTATCCAGTACCTGGAGTCTCACATACACAAAATAGCTTCTACAGCTTACACTCAACAATAAGAAGCATAAGAAGCACAACAAACACAAGATCCAGGCAAACAAGCAGCATTACAATTCCTATATGCATAGTGTTGGCAGAAGGCGACTCCTAAACCTTCAAGCCTCACACATATACCGACTAGCGTGGGCGGTAAGGGCTATATTTCCTAAAGGTCAACTTTCCCTGTTTGGGAAGGCCAGTTAGCAGCAGAATTCAAGGCGGGGAGGGAAACAAGCGTTAGCACCCATAATCTTGCAACAGATGGAAGGTTTTGCTCCTTAAACTAGTGTTTTGCTCTACGGGTCTCATCCTAGGGTCAAGTATGGCTCTGATACCACCTGAAACGATCTTGATTTTTCTCGAAGGGAAAATCCACAGATATGATTTATAATGCAGTAGATCACGAGAGCAATCCATCACATTATCAAATATCAGGTGATATCATAGTCATACACCATAGATTACAAGTTACAAGGATTTACAACACTGGTTAACACACCTATTACATCGATTAATCTAGCGGAAACACACACGCACATCTTCATCAGAGTTATCGTAGCGCATCGGCAGGTGAAAGCTCCTCCTTCACAACAGTCATCAGAGTTGGTGTAGAATATCAGCGGGCGTAGACTCCATCTTCTCAACCACACTTGAGCGTAGGCACGAGACCATCTTGTTTCCATCCCTATTTCTCTCCATGAATTATCTCAACTCATTTTAAATTTCATTTGAATCTCCCTCAAACTCTTGTGAAAATCCCTTTTGGAAATTCCTCTCAAGATTCTACAGGTATAAATTGGAAAACCATTTTCCTTCACTTGGGCCAACCCCCTTTCTCCTCTTCCCTCCTCCCCATTCCAGCCAGCCCAGCACCATCCACGAGGCCTAGCTCGCCCTCCCCAGTGCGCAGCCTAGCTATGCAAGCGCGCGGCCCAGCTCACCTATGCGCGCGCGCGGCCCGCGAATCCACCCTGGCGGCCCAGCTCAGTCCCGCCTCTAGCCCAGCGCCCCGCTTCCGCCTGGCCCGCCTTGCGGCCCAGCCTAAGCCGCCATGCATGCCCCTGCCCCAACCCTAGAACGCGGGCATCCGCTCCTGGAAGCCGCCGCCGCCAACAGGGCGCCGCTCTGTGCAGCACTCACGCTTCCCAGCTCCTCCATGCGATGGCTGTCGCATGTCCGTGGCACGGAAGCCAAAGAACACCACCGTTCACTGCACCTCAGCGCCCTCTGAACCCTAGCACGCAGTACTTAGGTCGCAGCCGCCGCTCCTCTTCACCATGTCCCCAATGTAGCCGCCACTCTCTCCTCCCATTCATGCCACCACCTGCTCACGCCAAGGCAGCCCCAGACCGCCACCACCGTGCACCGAGCAGTGCCGCTCTTGCCTCACCACCAGGAGCGCCACCATGTCCGAGCATCGCGCCTCACCGTCACGACGTCGTCCACCGTGACGTCACCGCTGGCCCCGGCTGCGTTCTCGTTGCTCTACTGGAAGTCCCCGACGCCACGTCTTCCTCTGTGGTGCCATGCTCCACCACTGTGAGCTCCTTTCCATCCCCGCAACGCCGCCTGGAGCCTCGCCGCAACCACCCTGCATGGACGACTACGCCGGGGACCGACCCACGGTCGAACCTTCTCCGCGACGCCACGACCGACATCTCCTGGGACGGTTGCGGCCATGACATCGAGCAACCCCCGTCCTCGCCGAAGCCATGGCCACCGCCTCCTCGACGCCGTGCCTCGACGTCCCCTACCTCCTCTGCATTCGCCCTTGCTGAGCAGGCCGCGGTCACCATGCCACGACGCCGGCCTCAGTAGCACGCAACTGCTGCAAATCGTCTGCACCACCGCGCTCTGCCTCCTCGCCACACCATCACAGGACCGGCGTGGCCGAGATGTCGCGTCTGACGTGTTCACGACATCGTCGTCCAGGACACTCGCCTTGCCGTTGTGCCTCCACCGCGCCAACGCCCACATGAGCGTGGACACGCAGGGCAGCACCGTGGCATCGTCTGCACCGCCATGCTCTTGCCTGCTGCCACCGGTGAGCCACCAGCCTCCCAAGCTCCCACCTTCTCCCTCCTTGTCGCGTTCGTATCTGAGGCCGGCCTTTGCGCCGGTGTTCTTCACTTCCGCAGGGACACAGTTGGCCTTGCAGCGCCCTACTGTCATCCTCGTCGATCACTGCGACCTCGTGGCGTCCAGTGCCCCTGTGGGAAGAGGGAAGAGGAGAAAGGGGGTTGGCCCAAGAGAAGGAAAATGGTTTTCCAATTTATACCTGTAGAATCTTGAGAGGAATTTCAAAAAGGGATTTTCACAAGAGTTTAAGGGAGATTCAAATGAAATTTAAAATGAGTTGAGATAATTCATGGAGAGAAATAGGGATGGAAACAAGAGAGGTTTAAGGATGGGATCTAAAAAGGAATTTTGGAATAGCTTAGAAAGGGATTCGAGATGGGAATCAAAGAGTGGAGTTTAGGAGAATTCCGAGTGGAATACGAGTCAGTTTCGAAGACAGGAATTTGGAATGGAATTTGAATAGGGATTGAGCAAAAAGTGAAAGGATTTTTCCTTCTATGATTTTATGGATTTGGATCCAGGAGTCTTGAGAGAGATGTGGAAGGAGTTTATGAGATATTCCAACTGAATTGTCCCAGATCTGTGCACTCTAACACAAAACCCTAGACTGCTAAAGAACTCAGGCACACTCCCACAAGCAATTCTACATGAATGCATTGTCTTGTTAGTGAGTTAAACTCGAGTTAGACCTAAAATCTAAATGTTTCACACACCTGCAGGAAAAATTTTAAAAAGCTCACATTTTTGGTTGTCCAAAAATCTGGGATCTTACAGCGTGCTAGCAAGCATGTGAACCTCAGGATAAATCTTGTGTCTCAATTGTGTTTGATCAATTGGATTTCATCCCGGTGATTGGTTACTTCATTGACTATTTTGGTATTCACTTTGGTTGGCTCAATCATCGCCCCTCGGTATAACATTCCAAATCCCTGTTGACACCTCTAATGCCACATAAGCTAGGTTGTCATCCACAGCATGGCGCCAGAGGTGCTGGTATTAATAAATGCAAATGCAAGCGCACAGATAATACCGATGTAGCATTTTAACCGAGAGTAATCCAGGTATCGTTATTTATATTTTTACCACTGGGAAGGGAATGCTAAGGATAATGAGCAATGGGCATCACTACATGTGGTAATGGAGAGTATAACCATGTCTTTATTGATCTTCTCATACAGGGTAAGTGTCACAAGATAATAGTATATATAAATGATAAAGAATAACTGATAAGCACAAAGCCACATAATAAATGATAAACATCTCAATAGATTACTCTAAGCATATAACACTAGCATGGATTAGGATGAACTACTAGGATAAATCCTAAGTTATTCCAATTATAAGGTTAAAGCATACAATGATTAGTGCAATTACACTTGGCAATCATAGCAAGAAAATGTTATATCTACGCATAGTGATATTACGAAGGAAGATGAAGAACATAGCAATCACTTCCCTATAATAGTTGTGTTCTGCCTGCCCTATACTCGGGAGGTGGACTACGAATGACTCAACAGGACTGTCACTCCCACGATCTACTGTTGACGGTTCTTAAGTATCAATTATAACCATCAAATAAATAAAGAAAAGGACCTATATGCAAGCAACACCTAGAATTAGGGTTTGATCTAACAGAATTCCACGAGTTTTGCTGTTTATCTATTTCTGCAGGGGGTTATCAGGAAATACAGAAGAAAGGCCCACATGTCGGATTAATGACGGGATATTAACCGAACACGTAATTATCTTACATCTAGAAGATTCCAGAAGCCACGGGAACAAACGGGAGCCGTAACGGGCCAGGACACAGGGCACCCGCCCTGTGCCCTAGGGCGCCCGCCCTGCCCCCGGGACCAATCAGGTCGAGTCTCGCGGATTATGCTCCACCGCCTTTGAGGATCAAGGAAAACCGTAGGATGAAGGTCGGTTTGATCCGACGGTCCAGATTCATCCAAAGGGCTATATAAGCAAGGCCCCTGACCCCTGGTGGAGAAGACCCCATTCATTATTCAGTTGCATATCTCTAGTTAGCATATCTCTAGTTAGGGTTTAGAGAGAGAGGTTCCCTCTAGGGTTCCCACCTCTTAGGGCTTAGCATCCAATGTGAAAGTAGAATTAGTTCTACTAGATTGAGAGAGATAGAGTTGAGGTATAGATCGGAGGAAGCCGGCCTGTCGGTGTCTACTCCGAGGTTGTACCTGCGGGATCAAGTTCTCCTAACCCGAGGCTTGTTCTCAGGATTCTTCAGTATTTCGACTTCTAAATTCTAGTAAGTTCTTTGTTTTATTGTTCTTTGGTTTATGAGTTTACTTTGATCTCTTCGCGTAGAGTTTAGAGTAATCATCTCTAGCGTAAACGTGGTGTTTAAGCTAGGATACTCATAGATATCCCCTCGTCTAGCCGGACCGTGGTAGTAGCGAGGAACGTGACAATTTCGAGTTACCTTTGTATTCCATATCCGTTAGCAGGATCGATAGGGTTTATAGGTGCGGGTTGAACATCCTTTGTGGTGTCTAGATTCCGTAAACCTCCCCAATAGAACAGTAGATCATCCTTACCAAGGTTAGAAGAAGAGTGCGGTTGTAGTCTTCTCTATACATCACTCACATCGAATCATAGTGGTTGTAGCCTAAAGGTTAGTAGTAATAGATTTGGTTAGTCAGATGCACTCTTTCTCCTAAAGGTAAAAATATAAATACGATACCCAGGATAACATCTCGGGTGAAGTGCTCACCGATATCCGTGCGCTTGCGGATCCTATTTCCTAATTGCGTTACCAAATATCAACATCTACCACACGGTCTGGAATATAAGGTGCAATTGTAGGAAAATATGGTATAGGCACCACGCCTATACAATATTGACCACTCACCCATGGTACCAATGAGCAAGTGCTATACGATCCTATACTTAAATATAATTCTGATCGAACAATGCCAAGCATATAATCAAAGTAGACTAAGAACAATATAATTGAGAACATAATCAAATAGAGCAAAGTCATATTCAATATGATAGAATAGACTAAAGTCATATTCATACAAATGATGAACTAGATAAATAATATAAGAACGAATATAAAAGTAGGAGAGAATTACCAAGTATTTCTCTTGACAGATCTGGAAATCAAGCGATGCTTGCCTCATTCTAGTTCTAATCCTATGTAGCTATGGTAAACTATAGAGATATAATTGAGATGATGGCTCTAGGGCTTCTCAAATGAAAGCTCTGTATCTTGGAATGAGATTGCTAATGAATTAGGGTTTCTCCTAGGGCCAGGGGCCATGCTTATATAGTCCTCTAGGAAACACCACAGCCCTTGGATCAAACCGACCTTGATGAACGATTATTATTGATCCTCAAAGGCGGTGGAGGCACGATCCACAAGCTTGGCCCTTATTGGCCACCTAGGTGGGGTGGCCGCCAAGGGGGTGGGGGCGCCCGCCCTTGTCACAGCGACAGGTGGGTCCCACCTCCCAGGGTGTGGCTTCCCAAGTCTTCTAGAATATTCTTTTTATATACGTGGCCCTTTTCTCTCTATGTAAATATGACATGTGGGTCTCCTTTGGTTGTTTCCTGATAACCCCCTGCAGAAATAGACATTCACCAAAACTCGTGGAATTCTGTTAGTGTAACCCCTATATCTAGATAGTAATTATGTTTTAGGTCCTTTTTCATGCTATGTTGACGGTTAAAAATGATACTTCTACCCTACTAATACACCAACTTTTTCTTTGCTAAACTCACCCAAAAAAATTCTCCCCGCTGAGATGCCGCCCCTCCGTACACCCAAAAAAATATACCTAGAAAAACAACTCCACATAAATCAACCATGTAGATCGCTTCTTAGTCTTCTCCCTCCTTACTCAAATAAAACGGTCAGGATTGTGTGTATCATCCGCCTCCTTCTCATATACCACGCCCGCACCTAGCCCCTAACACCCGCACCCCGCATAGCCACGGTTCGATCGCTGATGTTATCTCTTTTTTTTTCTTTTTTCTTATTTTTATGCCTTTTTTTGCTTGAGCGACCACGGAAAGAAAAAAGCACGCGACTTCCCCCGCTAGCTCTTGGTTCCTGACATGGCTAGGGTTCGAGACCACGGCGGGGCGCGCCGCCTCTGGACTAGAATCCGGATGGAGTTCGCCGTGGTCGCTAGGGTGGCCCGTGCCTGCACTTGCACCAGCTCCCGCCGGCCCCATCCCTAGCTGCCACTGCCGGGTGGGTGGCGGAGCGATCAACATCAGTTGGGCCCGCCAAGCGACCGTGCTAGGGCTCTCGCTGGCTTTCGCCGTCGCGAGACGGTCGGTCTCTGCATCGGGAGGAGGCCACCTGCTTCACGGGCGATGGGAGACGGCTCAGGCGGCAGGATCAGCAACACCACCGCGATCTCCTAGTCGGCGCCTCCTACATCAAGTTCGTCGAGGCCGCCGGCGCGCGTCATCCCGCTCGTCTACAACGAGCCCAAGGAGCACCTCTAGGTGCTGAGTTTGCTGAATGGAGTGCTGTTCACTGGTGGATCAGAGAACGAGGGGTATATTTTGAGAAACAAAAAAAATGTTTCAGGTACAATGTAATTATTAACATTGTTTGAAATTGATATAATAATGTTGACGATTGCATGAGAGCACTCGAGTATCACAACCTTTGATTATCTATGTTACATGCTCCGGCCTGAACAATATTGAATAGAGTAATCATGATTTACTCTACAATATTGTACAAAAATGACGCAGGTGAACCATTTCCTTTGTTTACTCTAACAGAACAATATCTTGGAGACATTTGACGCACAGGATCAAACATCCACTCTTTAGTTTCTCAGCTATGCTTTGGAGGGCTCAGTGTTTCAAAGGTGTCTACTTCATGCTAAACACTTTTATTTGCTACTGCTTGATGGCGAACATTTAGAATTTAGACAGTTATCTTGTAGTAAATGTTATACGATGGTTCCTATGGAATAGCATCTTTTTATTACTGTGTTACCAAAACCCCCGTAGAATATGCAAATGGGTTAAGCTGACGTATTTATGCATTCAGATAGCTTCATAAATAACTACTAGAATTTGCTTTCGACCCAAGCTCTCACTTTTACTGCACTTTCACCTATTGGTTGTGATTCTTGTTTGTATGCTTGAAGTTAACCCGACTTTTGTTTATGGAAATTTCCTTTTACTGAATTTTCTGGTTTTTTTCATTTTAAAACGGAGGGTTTAGTTTAAGTTTCATTTGCATTGCTCGATTATTACGCTTCAAAATTGTACCCCAGCATAATTAATACTACTAACCACTATATCCTGCAAAACTGATTGAATTGTTGCTGTGGTGCTGCAAATTGAATTCAGAGGCTACCTATGCACGCATATTACTTACAACGGTTTCATTAACTGAAGCTAAGTTGACATCATGTTGCTTGGCTTGGCTGCAGGAGTTGTACATCAGAGTTGCTGGGGTTCAGTGAACAAAAATAAAGGTATGCTTAGGGATAATTCTCTTATAGTGCTTTCGTCTAAAAAAATTCTCTTATAGTGCCCATTTTGTGTTCACTGATGAGTATTTGCCAATAAGAGTGTAGGTGATATGTCATGTATAACTTCTTTAGTGAGAGAATTAATTAATAATTATTTTGGTTTGTTAATCATTTTAACCTTATATAGTTAGCAGTAATGATCTGGACTATATGCTTGCATGGCTTTGATCCATACGATTTGCACTCGCATTTGTGTTTCTTTCATCAATTGATTTTTTTTAGTTTTATGATTTATCTTAGTTTGATGATTTATTTTTTTTAGTTTTTTATTTATTTTAGTTTTATGATTATGATTTATTTTCTGATTGTGTTCTAATTGATAATAAGCTTATGTTCTGATTGGAAAAAAATGAATCAATGATTTACCATGGCCATTGCTTTGCATTTTTATCAAAGTTGACGGTGGCATGCCTCAAGGAGAAGCCTGCTAGACAGGGCTCCCAGCCATCAACACCAAGCTCCAGCAGTGGGATGCTGTCTGCGGCAGCAAGGCTGCTGGGCACTGGGAATGGGAGCAAGGTTCCCAGCCATCAGAAAGTGCAATTTTGATTGTCATGCGTGGAGTAAAATCTAAAGCACCGTCGAGGCTATGGGCATTCTCGGTGTTCGTCAAACTATTTTTGGTGTATGTAAAAAACTAGAAGGTTATGTATGTATCCACTATATTTTGATATCATTCTTCTCATGCAAGCAATCTTTATTTGGTATCAGGTTGTCATCAAAATCATGTTTTTTAATTCTAATATTATAATATGTGATTGATGATTTTTTTTCAAATCACCAAAGCATTTACACCATTTTGGTTGTTTAATTTATGTTATCCTAAATGTCACCATGGCGTTAGCACGGGCAATATACTAGTATCTATCGTCAACAATCCCCTCTTGCACTTACTTTGGTATCTTCTTGATTAGCTTGTTGTTGTTCCTTTTTGTTACTAGCTTGTGTAGTTCTAGTTGTAGTATCTTTGTAGCTTTGCTAGCTTGTGGTTTGTCTTGTGGCGGTTGTGTGAACCAAACTAGAATTGTCAATTGGATAGGTGGCTTGCATCACCCCATTAGGCTAGACAAAACTCGCATCTCACCATTTGTGTTACTAATTAAATTGTTTGAGTGATCTTTGTAGAAAGTTTTATTAGGCTATTCACCCCCCCTCTAGCCATCAAGACCTTTCACTTAGGTTGCTAGACCTTGGTGAGTGTATGTTACTTGTTTTAGAGATGAGATATGCACCTATTTAGTAAACAAGTGTTAATCTTGTATCACCATGTCACCAATTTGTTAAATATACATGTGTATGCATCTCATCATGTCATATCATCTCCTATGCATTCATGATACTTATGTTATGCATGTGCATGCAATAGGTGTTCCCGAAGGAGTGACGTTGCTCAAGTATGAACAAGAGCAACCGAAGGAGCAACAGACAACCCAGGAGTAGGAGGTGGAGGTGGAGGTGGCCAAAGGAGAAGCCAACAAAGAAGACCTTCCTGAGTGCCCGAACCACTAGCCCATCTCGTTCCTGAAAGGCAAGCCTCAGAGCATTATAAGTCTCCCATGTTTTTTATAAATACTAACTTAAGTCTTTGTGTTTGATGCATTAAGTAGTAGGAGTTGGTTGGAACCACTTGATGCATATGCCTTTTCTTGTCTAGAAATATATACCTTCACCCTATATAGGTCTAGGATCAAAACTTATGCTTAGCTATGCATAGACCGGTAGAAATCGGGTGATTTCCTGTCACCTATGAGATATAGGTGGATACTGGATCACGATTGGGTATATATTGCTATCATGGAAATAACCATGTGATGATGTTATAAATGGAGATCGGATGAAATATTATATATTGGTGGTGTTGGAACTCATAGTGATTCTGTCTGTGTTGATTAAGGACTGTACCGTTGTCGGCACTTCTATCAAGATTGAATGTATGCCTCTCACTTAGCTAGCCAGATAAGTTGTTCTGATCATGAAGCTGAGTAGCTCAACTCAGGCTAGGAATCGTTCTGTCAAAGTACGCACACTGGAGGTAGTATGGATGTGCGAGGAGCCGGTGTGAGGCCAACGGCAGGTTAGAGTCCTGATCAACCTAGCATCCAATAGTATCCCTGAGGGTGTGGCAGTGGTCAGACCCATGAATGGACCTAAGTTGTACCAAAGGTGACCTTAGGTGATCGTTGATCTGGTTTGCCTGGGTTTGTGTTAGGGATAAATTCTCAGCCGGTTGAAATCGATTCGAATTGTCATCTCTCCCAAATAGTGAGAAACTCGACTAACTTCAGCATCGTAGTAACTTAATGATGCAATGTGATGGTTATGATGGATATGAGAATGCTACGCCTGATATGGTTACTATTGTGATGACTTAATTGTATACAACATATTTGGCACATGTTAATTACAAATCTAGATTGAATAGCTATAATTAACTTGCTTACCAAATTATAAAATGTGTAATTCCACTAATGGCTTTTTATGCGAAATATCATCAAGCTAGCTCCACATATAAAGCCTTGCATAATCCTTGGTGTCATTTTATTTCTGGTTTATGACGGGTAAGTCTAGCTGAGTACATTCTCGTACTTAGGGTTTATTCCCCCTTGTTGCAGATGACATGATGTACCATGGGTACTGTAAGAACTGCCTCCACCCTATCGTGGATGAGGACTAGACCATAGGGCATGATAATTATAAGATATCTCCTCTATGATTCTTTTGTTGGAAAGTGACCTTAGTACTGGCAAATATTTGAACTTAAGTATGATGTTGGAGTCAAACAACTTTGCTTCCGCTAATTGAAACTTGGTTTATAATAACTATGTGAGCTCCGATGTATGTGAGATACTTGTGAACTGTGATGTAACATGTGACTTGTTATGTTAAATCATGCACAATCTTGGCTTGTATGTTGGTTGTTTTGAAATCCTTCATGGTTTCATCGGACTACCGGGTTTATATGGGCTCAAGTATGACAGTTTGACCGCTTTGGTGGTTGCTATTGTACTTGTTCTCTTATAAATTGGACCGTTCTGTTACAAAATCCCCCATGTCTAGGTTCGACATAGAGCTATAAGTCAGCAATCCTTGGCAGACCAAGTATTCACCAGTGCCCGAAGCAAGTTTGTAGTGATGAAGTTATCTTTGCTTAGGATATCTATCCCTAGAAAAACCTCACTACCCAAGCTATCCTTTACTTGTTTTCTTTAGGTGAACTAGCTAAGAGACTTACGCATCCGTTCCTATGGAAAAATATGATACCCTAAATACTTCTAGGTGAAGCGCTACAATGGTGTATCCGTGTGCTTGCGGATTCCTCTGCTTATGCTATGAAACAACAACAAGCATTTCTGGCGCCGTTGCCAGGGAACGGTTGTTATAATTATCTCTGAACGTAGTTTGCCTATCAATCCTTTTATTTTAACTTTCTTTTCTTTTCATTCTTTTACCAATGGAGCATAAAACCATCCAAAACCTTTCTGCTCGCAAGTGCAAGTTCATAGAACCACCACAATCTTTGAAGCCAAGCACAACTTCTTGTTACGAACTCTGCCCTAGCTTTATAGCCATGGTTTCGGAACAAACCTTCTTAGGTTTAGACTATGAAAACCTATATACACACTTAAGGGAGTTTGAGCAGCTCTATGCTTGCCTAACCATTTTAGGCATGTCACAAGAAACACTTCACTGGAAGTTGTTTCCTTTCTCACTTGACGAGAGGGCGAAACAATGGTACACCCACAATGTAGGAAAGGTAGCTAGTGATTGGGAAGAACTATGGAGCATATTTTGTCTCGCGTTCTTCCCTATATCCTGAATTGCTGCCCTATGACAAGAGATCCTTAACTTCCAACAAAAAGAGAAGGAAACCATAAGTGCAGCCTAGGACAGATTTTCAATCCTAACACGTTCTAGCCCAGACTTGTCTATACCAAGCCATGTGCTGTTATAGCACTTTTGGCTAGGGCTTAACAATGAGTCTGCCCTACAACTTGACATAACTATCGATGGTTCATTCACGCACAAAACCACTGAGGAAGGAGAAGCCCTCCTAGACCACATTTTAGAGAACACTCCATGTAGAACTGATGTTAAGTCATGAGGAAGTCTCTTTGGCCGAGGCCGAACCTACACTTTCCATTCAAAAACCCTCCCTCGAACCAGAAGATCTGGAGGAAAGTCTCCAACCTTCAAATCTTCCACCTTATGAGGATGAAGTTTTCAAAGACTTTGGAAATACCTCAAATTATTCATCTCAAAAGAAACCACTAGTTCCTAACACTCCTGTAGACCCATTAGATGAAGGTTTCTTAGAGAAAACATCAACGAACTGATAGCAATTTTGAGCAGCCAATGGGTAGAAGAAGCAAAACTTTCTTTTGAAGAAATCTAGATTCACACCCCTTCTTTAACCATCCAACGCCAACTTTGTAGAACTTCGGTGGACGTTCTTTACAACCCTACGGTCGGGGCAAACCTTATGTCTGCATCCTTTGCACAAACTTATTTTAATGATGACATTCTTGCCCCCGACAACCAAATCCTGTAGAATTGCACCTCAAACTAGACTAGAAGGATTAGGGGTTCTTCACAGCATATCACCCTATCACAATAAAAATGAAATACCCTTGGACTTTTGTGTCTTTGATATATAGGATTTTGACATCATGACAGGGCACCCCCTAGAAAAACTTTTTATAGAACCACCTAAAAAGGGGAACTGGACATAAAGCTGGGGAGAGACACTTTTTCCAACCCAATCACTCAAGCTCAAAACTCGGTGGCAAAACCTCTCCCCCATCTAAACTTGCACAAGGAAGTCATGTTGGTCTCACCATTTGAATCTCCTAAGTCATCCTTAGAAAAAGATGCCAAACTCTTTATAGAAGAAGAGGATGAATTGGGCAAAACCATTGACCTTCCCTAAGAGGAAGCACCGGCACGACCTCCTGCTGAACTTAAACCCCTACCCACTGGCCTGCGTTACGCTTTCTTGAATGGCGACAAACAAGCTCCTATAATCATAAGCGACAAGCTTACTGATGAGGAGATGTCCAAACTCATCACTATCTTAAAAGACATAGGTCAGTTTTTGGGTATTCACTCCAAGACCATAAGGGGATAAGTCCAACGCTTTGCACCCATAATATTCCAATTGACCTTGCAAGCATACCATCACATGAACCCCAACATAGGCTCAACAATACGATGCGGGAAGCCATAAAGAAGGAAGCCCTAAAACTTGTTCACGCCAAGATTATCTATCCTGTACCACATAGTGACTGGGTGAGCCCCGTCCAAGTGGTGCCGAAGAAAGGGGACATGACGGCTGTAGAAAACAATAAGAATGAATTAATCCCACAACAAACCATCACAGGGTGGAGAATGTGTATAGACCACTGAAAACTCAACACGGCTACAAAGAAAGACCACTTCCCACTACCCTTTATTGATGAAATGTTAGAATGGTTGGAGAAGCACTCTTTCTTTTGTTTTCTCGATGGGTATTCAAGGTATCACCAAATTTTGATCCACCCTGATGATCAAAGCAAGACTACTTTCACATGCCCATATGGAACATATGCACATAGATGAATGTTTTTTGGGTTGTGCAATGCACCCGCTTCTTTCCAAAGGTGCATAATGTCAATTTTCTCAGACATGATAGAAGAAATTATGAAGGTTTTTATGGATAATTTTTCAGTCTATGGAAAAACTTTTGACCACTGTTTAGAGAACTTAGACAAAGTCTTACAATGATGTTAGGAAAAAGATTTAGTGCTCAATTGGAAAAAATGCCATTTTATGGTTTGAGAAGGCATCATTCTTGTACACTTAGTGTCTAAGAGGGGGATTGAGGTTGACAAGGCTAAAATTGAGGTTATAGAACAACTACCACCCCCTGTGAACATAAAAGGAATCTGCAGCTTTTTAGGACATGCAGGTTTTTATAGATGTTTCATTAAACACTTCTCGCAAATCTCTAGACCATTAACAAACCTGCTAGCTATGGATGTATCCTTTGAGTTCATTGATGAGTGCTTAAATGCTTTTCATACACTCAAGAAAGCACTCATCTCAGCACCAATCACCAACCACCTAATTGGTCACTACCCTTTGAAAGAATGTGTGATGCTAGTGATTATGCCATTGGTGCGGTCCTTGGCCAAACCAAAGATAAAAACATCATACAATCACCAATGCCAGCAAAACACTGATGGGGGCACAACTTAATTATGCCATTACTGAAAAAGAACTCCTTGCAGTCGTCTTTACTATTGATAAATTTAGATCTTACTTAGTGGGAGAAAAGGTAATTGTTGACACCGATCATGCTGCACTCAAATACTTGCTCACTAAGAAAGATTCAAAACCATGCCTAATAAGATGGATTCTCTATCTTCAAGAATTTGACTTAGAAATAAAAGATAAAAAGAGAGTACAGAATACCGTTGCAGATTATCTATCGCGTATGCAAGTCACTGACGTGCAGGAACTTCCAATTAGTGACTTTCTATGCGATGACATGCTGCTGAGGGTGATGGAGTCAAACCCATGGTACACGAACATTGTGAATTTTATGGTTTCAGGGTATGTACCACTGGGTGAGAACAAGAAGAAGCTACAAGCTGAAAGCAGACGTCACCTTTGGGATGACCCATACCTCTACAGGATATGCTCTGATGGCTTGTTAAGAAGGTGCGTGCCCATGGTGGAGGGTATACAAATCATCAAAAAGTGCCATGTAGCCTCGTACAGAGGCCACTATGGAGCATTCCGCACTCAAGCCTGGCAGTGCGGATTGTTCTAGCTGACAATGTACAAAGACACCAAAGAGTTCATATGAAGGTGTCAAAAATGCCAGCTGCAAGGTGGCATCACCTCTCGCAATGCAATGCCCCTCCACTACAATCTTCAAATAGAAATATTTAATGTGTGCGGCATTGACTTCATGGGGCCATTCCAAAAGTCCCAAGACTACGAGTACATCCTCGTTGTCATTGATTATGTGTCAAAGTGGGTGGAAGCATTGTCGTGTAGAGCCGCCAATGCCAAGCATGCAAGAAGAATGTTCCATGAAGTGATCTTCCCTTGCTTTGGAACACCAAGGATGGTGGTAAGCGATCATGCATCTCACTTCATCGATAGGACTTTCAGAGCTTTCCTAAGGGAGCTTGGGGCCAAGCACAACATCGACACCTTGTACCACCCTCAAACCAGTGGCTAGGCAGAAACTTCAAACAAACAAATAAAAAATATCCTGCAAAAGATGGTCAACAAAATGGGGAAGAGATGGAAGAACAAGCTTCCTGATGCACTCTGGACTTACATGACAACTTATAAACCCCCATAGGCATGTCACCATTCTAGCTTTTTTACAAAAAAAGTTGCCACTTACAAGTCGAGCTTGAACACCGAGCTCACTAGGCAATCAAGAACTGGGACATGGATGTAAAAGCTAGCCAAAAAGAACTGATAGAAATAAATCTTTGAGCTAGAAGAATGGAGTGAGAAAGCATATCACAGTGCTAGGCTCTACAAAGAAAGAACCAAGAGATGGCACGACCACCAAATCTAACAAAAAGAATTCAAGGAGGGAGACAAGGTCATATTGTTCAACTCCTGAGTCAAACTCTTCGGTAAAGGAAAGCTACATGGCAAATGGGAAGGACCATTCACCGTCGTCAACTCATCAAGACATGGCACGATTACCATTCAGGATAATGACGGTAACACTTTTAAAGTTAATGGCCAAAGATTGAAAATTTTCTTAGAACCTTCTCATGATATTGATCAAGAAATTGATAAAATAGATTTAATCTCTTTTAATGAATTCATTGCAAATCTATGAAAATTTAAATATTTCTAACAAATTCTCGCATTCAAAAAAATACTACTCACATGTACTTTTCATTCATGATCAAAGACTATGAAAGCAATACCTTGCTCATGTAAATAACATACAAAAAATGACCAACCATATTTAAAAATTCAAAGGATAAAATTAGAAAACCAAGAGGAATGGATATTTAAAGCATGGAAGAACATCTAGAAGGAGCCCTGGTTAAGGCAGAGCTCCTCAAAGGGCAAGCAACTCCTAGGGTCGGTCAACCCCCTCCTGGCTCCTCTCAAGCCCTGTCCATGGGGATAACCTCTTATGACCGAGTGCTTCGTGATCCTTTAGGGTTTGGCACAGAAATATCCCTCCATCACACAGTAGTTGAGCCTATATAAAGCACCCTAAGCCTCTCTTCACCTCACCACCAAAACTTTCTTCTCTCCCTCTCAAGCACTCTCCCAAAGCAATCCTAGTTGATCCATGGCTAACAAGGCACTTGCTCTGTACATTGGCTCCAACTCCACCTTCAACTTAGATGAAATTCCACAAGCCATCAACCCAGTCTCAGAAAATACATTTGTGAGAGAAGAAGCAAGAGCTGTCACGATGGCTCCACTTGTCGTCATGCCTCCACTCCTTAGCGGGGCAAGGGGAGGTATGAATGTGCGGTCCACTACAAGGACCAAGGCGCCGCAAGATGGCGCCCAGCCTAGGCAGGCACCCCTGTCAAGGTCGGCTTCGGGGGCCGATAGCCTCAAGAGAAAAACTCCAAAGCGTGCGACAAAAAGTGTTCATGTAACGCCTTCGGGCATGTCACACCTAGTTTTCTAAAGAACAAAACCAGGCTAATCATATGTGTGCCCAGGAAGTCCACACATATGTCAGAATGAAAAAGTATCAGAAACAATGTTATTATATAACGTATACATAGCTATATTAACACTTACATCAGAGTATCGCGGAACGGTGACTAAACTTCAGGCTCCATCTTCTCAGGGACGGCTGACTGGGGGTAACATATGCCTAGCACTTCTACTAGTCTTCTGGAAACTCCACTACACATTTGTCCTTCCGAGTAGCATCTTACTACACACTGGAGGGTGGGGGAAATAGCAAGAGTGAGTCCATGTCGAACTCAACAAGTATAACACAGGGTTCATGAGGCACAAAAGGCTAGACACTGTTTGACTGCGTTTAGCTTTTAATCATCATATAATTAGCAATTGAGTAGCATCAAGGTATTCCAATTCCCATTAATGAGCCAATGATCAATTGCAATAACGATAATGAATAGCATTAACATGAGCATAATAATAACAACAGTAATTAAACATGGTATAACAATGGTGATCATCTATCTGTAAATGTTCCAAGGCCGCTCGTATCCGTGAGCACGGCTAGTATACCAGTTTTTAACTCTGCGCAGAGGTGTACACTTTCACTGTGAGTCATAACTTCCAAATGCATGGGGAGGCCATTCCCAAAACACCGGAAATCATATAAAGCCACTTAAAGGTTCGTCTAACAAGTTAGGGCCATTAGATTCACTCGGCAGGCAGATGTAGAACCCCCCTTCCCTGTGGCACAACAACCGCAGCCTATACACACTAGGCCAGGGGCTCGTACTACACCCAACGTGGCAAGCCGTTCTTACGCCATTTAAGGTAACCACTAACAAGCTAGAAAAGGTCCTTTAAGCAACTAAAGCCAGAGCCATATAGCCCTCACAGCTGTACTGTATGTCCCGGATGATCACGTACAGATAAGTCCTTATGGAGAGAAACCAGAGCATCAAAATAACCCACATGCTCTAGCCCCCTTTTCAACAGTAATAAAATCATCTTAATGGTTGGTTGCTTAATCCATTAATCAAATTACAAGATCATTGTTCATAATTAAGCGCTAGCAATAGCTACCCAAATGCACAACCCATAGGTGACAAGGAAACAAGATATCAATAGCTAAGTTATAATCTCTATGGTTGTCAAGGAAGACACGCATATGTATGATAATTTCAGTGAATAGGACAACAAGGATGGTCCCATGTTATACTTGCCTTGATCAAAGTTCTCCGATAGATACTGCTGGTCCGGCTCAAAATAATACTCCTAATCGTCGTAGTACTGCTCACCGTCTAAATTCGATCACCAAGCATCAACATACAAACATTCCGAGCAAACATACACGAAGCAAACAAAAGATACAATTAGAACAGTACACCAACAGTAGAAAAACATTTAGGAAAGCTTACAAAACTATTCTACACGTTGCTACGATCACACAGACGCAAAGATCACAAAAATCGGACTTAAAACGTGAAAGTTATGAATTTTCTAAGATTTCCTATAGATAAATAATTATTTTAATATAAACTCAAAAATTAAACTTTTCAAACCTACTGTACAGCTACACTAACATATAGGGCTTGCAAATACAAACCAAACGCAACTTGTACGGGTCAAATCGGAGTTAAAACGTGGAAGATATAGCCTAAACAGGATTGTATGTGTATACGTATTTCTATCGTATTTCGGGATTTGTTTTACTAAAGAAAAACGGCTACAAATCATACCCATGACATCATGTGATGTCATCAAGCTAGCTAACCACTATGGTCACGATAACATAAAAGAAGTTGTTAACAGAACTATCGTTATAGAAAAACAACTATTGGAGAATTTATTTATATTATATAAAAGAAACAACTACACACTTGATTATTTTAATTAAATAAAACCATAAGAATGACATTAATTCAGATTAGTCACCTCATATTTTATTTGAATTGTTGCTTTCTTAAGTTCTGGATCGGCACTCTTCACCACATCATAATGCAAATGCTCCTTGATCTGCTTGCCGCGCTTCTTCTTGTGGCTGCTGATCTCGAGCTTGTCATGGTAGCACCAGAGAACGGAGGGGCGCGACTTGACGCAGGACTTGGTGAGCATGTAGTTGAGGTTGACGATTTGGTCGCGGGACTTGTCGCCGACGATGACAAACATGGAGCGCTGCCGCTGCCGCACATCTTCTGCATGTCATTCGTAGCTTTGCTCTGATGATGGCGAGAAACAATTGATGATAGATGCTGGATTAGCTTGGAGTGAGTTTGCTGCATAAATCTTCCATGCTGAATAGGAGACGTGACTTGGATTCTGCTGAAAGTGAAGGACGTGCTGCAGTTGCTTGTATCCACGTTACCACTTCGTACGACAATAGGTGTCTCGGCTGATGGGTTAGGATAGCAAGGGAACAGCGGCGCTGCAGCAGTTAGCAACCGCAGATCATAAGCTTGAAGCAACGAGAGCAGAGCAAGTACAGTTGCAGATTAAAAGAATAGCAGAGACATCACACGAAGAGGCTCACCAATTCTCCGGTGACGATGACTAACTCCGTGCAAACGGCGGCGGCGTGCAGCCAGACGGAGCTAGGGCAAAGAACAATTCAGGCAGGTCGGCGATGCTTTACGGCGTCAGCGTGTCTTCATGGACAAAGAGCTCTAGCGATAAGTACAAGATCGATGACGTACATCTCGACTAGGCGGCGACGAGATTACCTTGATGTGAAGCTCATCAACAGTTTTCAGACGGCGACGCGAAGCTCTAGATAGCGTCTATAGAATCGGCGGGTTCCTCGGCTCGATGGCAAGATGGCAGATGGCATCCGCAGCGACTTCGGCAGACAGGCTCGGAAACTGCAGGTCGACGGAGCGGCGCCGGCGGCTAACAAAGGAAACTAGGGCAGGATCTCGCTATTTATAGATGGACACCTTACGATGTGATGGACCTGGTTATCTGCTTCATGAATTATGATCATCACGTTAAAGCAAAGGCCCAAGCCTCTCCATCTGATCCTTCTATATAGTGGGGCACGATTGGCTCGTAAGGAGAGTTGGAGCCGTCGTTGGTTTGGTGGAGCAGTTACGTGAGATGGAAACGGATTCCATGTCCATTGTGTCTTGCATGCATATACATGTATATGTCAATTTTTTAACCATGCCTTGCATACATTACGTGACAAAACTAATTATTTTTCTTCTGGAGCATTGGCAACTTAATCACGTCTTCCATCTGTCAAGATTACTTATTCCTAAAATATTAAATTTTGTGACTAAAAATAATTCTAGAATTATTATTCGAGCCACCATAAATACTTTGAATGATTCTAAAAATTCAGTGAAAATTTCCAGAGATATTTTGGAACTGGAGGAACCCAAAGAAAGTATTTGGAGCTCACTATAAAATAATTTTGGAGCTTCGTGGTCACCAATGGAGTCCGTCGGGAAACATTGGAGTGGAAGCGGAATTCGCCGAAGATGAGAAACATGGCCGGAAAAGCTCGCCGAACCATCGCCGAAATTTTGCCGGAACGCAAGCTGTACACGACGAACTTCGGCGAGGAGTGCAGGGAGCTACGAGCAGCGGTTCGCGATAAGGGTTGTACTTCTGAAACCAGGACGTCGAGAGCTACGCCGGCATATATATAGTCGTAGGGTTCGGAAACTTTTCGGAATTTCTTAATTTTGGGATTATTTTAATTCCGCGAATAAAATAATTCTAGAAAATCTAGAATTACCTTTTAAGCCGCGAGAAGTAGCCCGGAGCTCAGAAAAATCACGGGAAAAATCCTGGAGACTCTTGGAAAGATAAGGAACTCAACTAAATAGGTTTGGGCTCATGAAAAGATTGATGAAGAGATCAAGGAAAAAGATTAAGCTCACAGAAATTGAAATTTTAAATCCAGAAAATACCAAAAAGTTTTCCGATGAGAAGTAAACATCGTCCTATGGTATTTTGAAAATAATATCACTCACCAACACCAAAGACAAACATCACACAAACACCACATTATCAAATTAATATGAAAAAGTTTAAAACCACAATTTTCTATATTTCAATTAGCAGCAACTCAACTTATCTAATAAATTTATTCAAATATTGAAATCATTTATTTTATTTAGTGTTTTTCATGCACAACCCAAAATAGGAAATTTTGGGTGTGACAGGGCAACACCATTTTTAGTCATAGCTATACTGTAGTCGGCATACAAAAGCCTAATGGTGGGTACGAGAAGGGGATCATGTGAAAACCAGTAAAAGGGAAAGGGCTGGCAATAAACCCCGCTCGAAAGTCTATCTCAAAAGAGACAGTCGGTTCATCATCCAAGCCCCTTAGGATTAAGAGGGCCAATAAGCCTCCAATCTTGAAATCATGCGCTATCTTTGAGGAGGACGAAGAGCCTTTACCTCCCCAAGATCCTGAAATCACCTCGCTAAAGAACAAGATCACAACCCTACGCGAGGACGTTAGATTCCATAGGAGCTAGGTAGATGATAGCAAGATTAAGATTGCAGGCCTTGAGCACCAATTGAACGTCTGCATCTTTAGCTTTGGGCGTAGGCTGGCCAAGGTGGCAAGAGCTGCAAGGGTAGAGCACGCTCTTACCCACAATAATTAGGCGCATGGTTTACTTTTCTTAGTACTTTCATTCTGATCTTTTTCTTTAATTTCCCATCATGTAATGCGCCTATCAATTTGATGATTAAATAAAGATTTCTTTTAGAATTATTTGTCTACACTTGTCTTTTGGACTCTTTTTGTTGTCAAATGTAAAATAAAGACAGGTATAATGCATAGATAAAACAGCACACGCAAAAAATTACGATATGTGCAATTCTCTCTCGCTCTATTTTAATTATTTTAAAACTGAAATCAAACAAATTTAAAAATAAAAAGTGATGCTCCATCTCCATATATTCCTATGATTAATAGTTTGTATACCGTTTATTCCTTGCTAAAATTCCTAAGATTTGTGGACACTCAGATTAGGGACGCCTCTTTATCTAAGTAATTGGAATTTGAGATATAGTAGGATGATATGAAATTTGCTCACTTGTGTAAAGTACTTGGGATTTATCTTTAAAAATTAAAATATGAATAGCATGTTCCTTGAGTGAAAATTAAATGTCCCACCAAAGCCATATCCATGGTTGACATGAACCTTCTACATATGCAACTTATCTTGTGCTGAGTTTTGTCAAGTTCTGTGATCACTGTTGAAAGATTTTTCATGTTCCCAAGATCAAAACTCACGTATACACTGCATATAACAGCTATTCCTACACTAGGAATACACTAAAGCATGCTTTCATCACCATCACATAAATACTCTATGTTCTAAAGATGTGGTCACCCTAGCATAGTAAAAGAGACAGAAGGGCTATGCAAAAGTATTGAAAAAAATTAAGACACATGAAGGTCCCAAAAAATGATGAGCACAATGAAGGCTCATAAAAATATATACAACTAGCCATGTCTCAAAAATAAAAGCCAGGAGAAAAGATCATACCAAAAAGAGAAGTACAAATTCCACCATATTTCCACACACATGCACTGATTTGACCTTATAACATATACATGGTAAGTGTGCCACAAACTTAATCCCCACCTACGCTCCATATCTCTACTATAATGGAATTCTTAAATTACACTCGGTCCACCCAGTAAAGCGTCCCCCGCTGAGAGGCTCCAACCATTGTGTACACAGAAAATTGCACACCGAAATCCTACACCATTAAAATCAATGGCTAATTATCGGGTACCAAAAACTAGGGGTACCCACAATCAACGATTAAGAAAAACAAAACCACTGCCCATAAACGGGACGAGCCAAAATAGCAAACGAGACACCTCGACTACGTTCTGACTCGTACGAGGCGCGCTCGACGGGACACCTCGACTACGTTCTGACTCACACGAGGCTCGCTCGACAAGACGCCTCGACTACCAGGAAATCTCCGACTCAAACGACCCCGGGTCAGGCCACTTGACCCACCTTATTTACCAGCTCTGAGACAAAGGTCAGAGCATTTAATGCGACTACCAACTACTTCCTACCGTCATGGCTACAGCGGTAACCGGCATGGAAGCAGTACCGGCATCAAATCTCACTTTTTTACTGCCCATCCCAGGATGGGAGGTGAAAACCTGTCACTGTACGCACCATACCGTGCACTATTTCACCACTGATCACCCTCGAGGGAGGATACGACAAGGACCGTACCCTGCGATCCCGGGGACTCGGCCTTATCCGCTCACCCACGACCTGTCCTCGACCCGGCCTCGATCCGGCCTTGACCCACCGCCGGTCAACAAGGAAGAAAGGCCGACGTGGCACAGTGCTCAGAGTCTTTTCACCATCTCGTCCTCTACGTCACCATGGTGTCCAGGGATGGCCGGCCATTCTCGGGGCATGTCGCTACAGCCACCTCCACAGGGATCGACAAAACTTCACCTCAAAGGCACCCCCGACGTCCCTGCCTCATCTTACCCTATAAAAGGGCAGGCAGGGGCTCTACAAGGGGGCAGACAACGAACAACAATAAGCAACAGACAACGAAAAACCAGTCTCCATCCCGCCATCGAAGATCAACATCTCAAGCAATCCCATTTGTACTCTCACTTTTTCTCTAAGACCTGGGTTCAATTCCCTCTCTCACAGCTTGTAGCCCCTACGCAAGCACTTAGGTGCAAGGAAATACAATACTCCCCCTCCTCGCTGGATATAGGGCCTTCTTTTGCCTGAACGAGGATAAACCTCCGTGTATTCTCCTTGCATCACCATCCAGATTAGGGACACGCAGCATTTGATTCACTCATTGGCTTAGGACCCCCGTAGGACCAAATGTCGATAGTTGTCACCCCAGGTAGGGGCCGCTGCGTGCCAACGTCATTTTCTCGCCATTTTTCTGGATGTCTAACCCCAAAAGTCCACTCCCGTTGGCCACGGTGATCTGGTTTGGGAGTTTGGAGTTCATGTTGCTTGGCCACGGCTACGACATGGTCCTCCTCCCGCCTAGGCACCCGACTGCCCGGTGCGGGGCCGCCACTAGCCAGTTTGACTACTCTAGCACCAGGAACGACGCCTTTGTCAGCATTCCCATTTGGACTAGACTCGGCTGCCCGGGCGTATGCTTCTTCTGTAGGCACCAGCATGAGTGCTTATGAGGAACTCCCCGGACACCATCTACGCTCCACCCTCGACCTCGTTGCATCCACACCAGCTTCCGAGTACCTGGACTCCACGGAGACCCCAGATACGGAGCTTCGAGCAACTGCTTTCTGACATCACAACCCCAGAGACGCACGGCCTCACATGCACCCATTGTACTACTATTTTGGCGCTCTAGACTCCGACTCTGCCGATGACACCTACGACCCGACTCGCGAGTGCTTCAACATCGATGGAGCTATCACGTTGGATTCAGAGGATGAGGCAGCCGTTGGAGGAAGGAACACGCCACCTCAGGTCAAGCTCCTTGCTGAACGGGATGAGGCTCAATTCCTTGCGGATCAAGGAATGCAGCTCGAGCAAATCCGTGAGTTGCAAGACAGGCTCGACGAGGAACGAGAAAAATCTGTGCCTACTTCAGCAAACCCTCGAGAAAGAGCGCGCGATGCGCGCACACGGCGGAGGAGCTCGAGAGAGAGCTCGCGACGTTAACCATCGCATCGTCGAGGATCGGGCAGTCGAGCCCCTAGTTTTTGGTCGAGCCAGCTAGAACGTGGTCGCAACCATGAGGCTCCTTCGTAACATGCCCGAGCCAACGAACCCCGAGGCCCATCGAGCCCGTGATGAAATCCGAGGACTCCTCGAGACAGCTGCCATGTAGCAGGCCGAGAGTTCCGCCTCGAGGCGACACGGGCTTGCCTCAGAGCAGCCTGCGGAGCCCTCCCTATAGGAGACAGAGGCCTCAGTTCATCCTGAGCACGCCCAACCGAACAAGGCGGCCTCTGTCCGTGAGCGCATCGTCGACAACCGTGAACCTCGAGATGCCCGTGACAACATCATCGAGTGCCGGAGGCACAAACATGGTGACGGTGCAGCTCAAGGCTACCACGAGCATAGAGGTGGGCGCTACGATAGCTCGGAAGATCGAAGCCCTTCACCTGAGCCACCGGGTCCTCGGGTCTTTAGCAAGGTCATTCGTGAAACGATACTCCCGGCTCGGTTCCGCCCCCCATGACTCTTACCAAGTATAACGGCGAGATCAAACCTAAACTTTGGCTCGCTGACTTCCGCATGGCTTGTCAGTTGGGTGGGGCCACCAATGACCGGGTCATCATTCGACAACTCCCCCTGTTCCTGTCGGACACTGCTCGAGCCTGGCTCGAGGACCTCCCACCTCGACAAATCCACGACTGGAACGACCTTGTGAGAGTGTTCGAGGGGAACTTCAAAGGAACCTACATGCGCCCCGGCAACTCGTGGGATCTCCGAAGCTGCAAACAGAAGCCGGGTGAATCCCTCCGGGATTACATCTGGCATTTCTCCAAACAACGCACCGAGCTCCCCAACATCACTGACTCCGACGTCATCATGACCTTCCTCTCTGGTACCACCTGCAAAGAGTTGGTCCGAGAGTTGGGCCGCAGCACTCCCATCACTGCCAACGGTTTGATGGATATTATCACCAACTTCGCCGCCGACGAGGAGGCAGTTGGTGCCATCTTTGGTAGCGACCAGGACAAGGGGAAGCAAAAGGAAGAGGATCCCGCGGGCTCTAGCTGGGGCTCGAAGAGGAACAATAGGAAGAAGAAGAACCAGCAGGGCAAGCAAGAGGCCCCGGCCGACAACTTTGTTGCTGCTGCTGATCGCAAGAAACCTCGAGCGCCCCCCGACAGGGGCATTTTCGACAAAATGCTCAAAGAGTCGTGTCCCTACCACAAAGGGCCCACAAACCACAACCTCGAGGACTGCCACATGCTCCAAAAATACTTTGAAAGCATAGGCATCGAGAAGGACGACAAGAAGGAAGATCCCAAGGGAGACGACAAGGACGAGGGGTTCCCCAAGATCAATGACTGCTTCATGATATACGGAGGACCCTCGACGTGCCTCTCAATACGGCAGCGCAAGCGGGAATGTCAAGAGGTCTTCTCCATACAACCCGCAACCCCCCTCTTCCTTGACTGGTCCGAGATGGCCATCACTTTCGACCGTGATGACCACCCAGACTACGTCCCCAATCCTGGGGTCTACCCACTTGTTGTCGATCCCATCATCACCAACACATGCCTCACCAAGGTGCTCATGGATGGCGGCAGCAGTCTTAACATCATCTATGCCCAGACCCTCGACCTTCTGGGGATCACGAGGACGCACCTCTGACCCAGCGTCGGGGGCTTCCATGGAGTCGTGCTAGGGAAGCGAGTAGAGCCCGTTGGGCGGGTCGACCTGCCTGTCTGTTTTGGCACTCCCGCCAACTTCAGGAAAGAGACTCTCACTTTTGAAGTGGTTGGATTCCATGGAACATACCATGCCATTCTTGGGCGCCCATGCTACGCCCGGTTCATGGCGGTCCCCAATTACACCTACCTCAAGCTCAAAATGCCCGGCCCCAACGGTGTCATAACTGTTGGACCCTCCTACGAGCACGCCTACGAGTGCGACATGGAGTGAATCGAGCACGGAGAAGCCATCTTAGAGTTGGCAACCTTAGCGGCGGACCTCGACGGTTTGGCCAACGAGATCCCCGACCCCAAGCACCACGCCGGCAACTTCGAGCCCGGGAAAGACGTCAAGCTCGTGCCCCTCGATCCCACCGACCCAAAGGAAAAGGCGTTGAGCATCAGCGCCACCCTCGACCACAAATAGGAAACAATGCTCGTCGACTTTTTCCGTGCAAACATCGACATCTTTGCGTGGAGTCCCTCGATTATGGGTGTGCTTGGCGACTTTCCAGAAGCTGCTGTACGCCATCATCTTAACGCGGCGCAAACTCCATCACTACTTCGAGGGCCACCCGGTGACTGTGGTCTCTTCTTTCCCTCTGGGAGAGATAGCCCAAAACCGAGAAGCCTCGGGTAGGATAGCCAAGTGGGCGGTCGAGCTCATGGGTGAGACCATCTCGTATGTGCCACGCAAAGCCATCAAATCCCAGGTACTAGCAGATTTCCTGGCGGAGTGGACCGACACTCAACTTCCTCTGATTTAGCTCCAGGCCGAGCTTTGGACCATGTATTTCGATGGGTCGCTGATGAAAACAGGAGCAGGCACGGGTTTGCTCTTCATCTTGCCCCTCGGAGTCCACATGCGCTATATCATCCGGCTTCATTTCCCTGCCTCCAACAACGTCACCGAATACGAGACGCTTGTCACGGGCCTACGAATCGCTGTCAAACTAGGGGTCCGACACCTCGACATTCGAGATGACTCTCAGCTTGTGATCGACCAGGTCATGAAGAGCTCGAGCTACCGTGATCCCAAGATGGAGGCCTACTGTGAGGAGGTACGGCGCCTTGAAGACAAGTTTCACGGCCTCGAGCTCAACCACATCGCACGCAGATACAATGAGGCCGCTGATGAACTCGTGAAAATTGCTTCTAGTCGAACTACAGTTCCACCTGACGTTTTTGTGAAAGATCTCCATCAACCGTCTGTCAACATCAGGGTAGACGGAGGGGTCGATGGGCCGTCACTCGACGCTCCACCTGAGGCAAAAGCCCCCTCGACCGGGGTTGAGGCCATGCAGGTGGAAGGCTCGACCTCGCCAGCCAACCCCGAGCCTAACTGGCGTATTCCGTACCTCGACCATCTCACTCGAGGGGACCTCCCCTCGGATAAGATCGAGGCTCGACGGATCACTCGCCGGGCCAAATCCTTTGTGATATTTGGTGACAGCAGAGAGCTGTATCGCCGCAGCCCTACTGGCATCCTCCAACGCTGTATCACAAATGAGGAAGGTAGGAACCTGCTCAATGATCTACACTCGGGGGCTATGGTCATCACGCGGCGCCTCGAACCCTCGTTGGAAATGCATTCCGACGAGGTTTCTATTGGTCGACCGCAGTCTCTGACGCTGTCAAACTAGTACGCTCCTGCAAAGGCTGCCAGTACTATGCAAGACAAACCCACCTCCCGGCTCATGCCCTGCAAACTATTTCTATCACATGGCCGTTCGCTGTTTGGGGGCTCGACTTGGTCGGACCCCTGAAAAGGAAAACTGGTGGCTTCACCCACTTGCTTGTCACCATTGACAAATTTTCCAAGTGGATCGAGGCCCGTCCTATCACTAGCATCAGGTCTGAACAAGCTGTGCTATTTTTTACCGACATCGTCCACCGCTTTGGGGTTCCTAACTGCATCATCACGGACAACAGCACCCAATTCACTGGTAAAAGGTTTCTGGATTTCTGCGACAACCATCACATCCGTGTGCTCTGGTCGGCCGTAGCTCATCCAAAAACAAATGTCCAAGTAGAACGTGCCAACGACATGGTACTACAAGGCCTGAAACCAAGAATTTTTGACAAATTAAACAAACACGGCAAAAAATGGGTCGCTGAGCTCCCCTCGGTCCTGTGGAGCCTAAGAACAACGCCGAGTCGAGCCACGGGGTTCACTCCATTCTTCTTAGTCTATGGGTTAGAGGCTATGCTCCCAACTGATGTGGAATATGGATCCCCGAGGCTGAAAGCTTACAACGAGAAAAACAATGACGCCATAAGAGAGGACGCCCTCGACCAGCTCGAGGAAGCCCGCGATGTGGCTCTGTTACACTCTACCAGGTATCAGCAAAGTCTCTAACGCTACCACGACAAACACGTCCGTAGGCGGGACCTCAATATCGGTGACCTGGTGCTACGGCAAAGCCAGAACAACAAGGGACGACACAAGCTTACGCCGCCGTGGGAAGGGCCATACATCATTGCGGAAGTATTGAAGCCCGGCACTTACAAACTATCGAACGAGAAAGACGAAATCTTCACCAACGCATGGAACATTGAACAGCTACGTCGCTTTTTTCCTTAAAGCCTCGAGGCTCCGTAAATTGTTTCACAATCTCATAAATAAAGAATACAGCGATGTTCAAAGCATTGTTTTCATAACAACCAGGGAGGATCGACCCTACTCTCTGAGAGTCGACCCTCCCTCGGGGGCTGCAAAGGGGGGAACCCCCTATGTATCCCCAAAAAATCCGCTTTTTTCAAAAAAAGAAGAGAATTGTTACATAAGTAAACAAGGCCGCAAGAGCACCCTAAGGCTCGAGGGTCGCCGAGCCACGAGATCACCTACGCCTCTGAGCTATGGTACCTCCACTCACATCCCCCATGCCAAGGGGAGCAACCGCATGCTAAGTAGACCTAGTAATAGTTCATGACTTTGAAAAGCCTCACGACTAATATTCTCGTTCGCGTTGAATCAAGTTCTTACACAATCTACAAAGCCGCAAACGCACTCTAAAGCTCGAGGGCAGTCGAGCCACAAGATCACTTACGCCTCCAAGGCTATGGTACCTCCACTCGCTCCCTTACGCCAAGGGGCGTAACCGCGCGCTAAGAAAATCATACGAGAATGTGATTCAAGCGATAAAGGGAAGAAAAAACTCGAACAAAATTGACAATCAGTACAAGTTTACATCTAAATGTTTCAGGGCCCTTGAGGCCATCACAGCGCAAGTCACAAATACTAACTAACTTATTACACGGGCCTTCATGCCCAGTTTTGGCTCATAGGCCCTCGTCATCTGTAGGCGGAACCACCTCGACCTCGAAAACCTTGGCAAGGCGACTCCCAGGCTCCTCAGCGGCCTCGATCAGGGCCAGGCAGGCGACTTCATTCTCCTCGTCCATCCGGTCTAGATCCGTGATGAAGCCATCAGCGATGAGGTCCATGTCGTACATGAACCCAGACCGAACGACCGCCATGGCCCTCTTCATGTCGTGATGCAGCTCGCCTCGTATCCTCTCGCGGACGAGGCAGCCCAGCGCCACCATCTGACAAACAAAGGAGTTCCCTGGTGCGTCCTCCTCAGTATCGACATCGGGCTCGACCCCCAGGCCGTCACATACCGAGGTGATAGCACCCTAGAGCAACTGAGTCCGCATGCTGTTGCTTCTCCAACTCTGAAACGTAAGCACTGAGTTAGCATAAGCTAGGGACCTCGACGCCAAGGCCAGAACATAACAAGAGGTTTACCCTTAGAGTGGGTCTGCAAACCCACGACCTCATCGCGCAGCTCCCCGCACGTCTTCTCAGACGCTCGAAGAGCTTTGTCCTTGTCGTGGACCGCCGCCCTCAGCGCCTCAACCTCCCGGCCGGTGTCTGAGAGAGCCTCGTCCCTCTCTCAAACCGTCCCCTTCAACATCACAACCTCGTCCTCCAAGGTTGTGACGCGAGCGAACGCCATCCCGACCTGGATGTTGAGGGCATCGCGCTGACCACCGACTAAGGCGATATCCTCCTCGAGCTCCTTCACACGCGCCAGCAGTGGCATGAGGTCCTCGCAAGCTTTAGCCGCCTCCTCCCGAGCCCTTGCCGCATCTTCACGCGCCTTGGCCTCGACTTCCCGGGCCTGCGTCGCCTCCTCCCTAACCGCTGCGTGGGCGACGCGAAGCTCGTCCGTCTCGGTGCTCTTCTGGGATAACCGCTTGTTGGCTTCCTTGACCAGGGCCCGTTGACAGGCAAGCGCCGCCCACACGCCACTCTCATGACGAATAAAGAGTGATTTGCGGCGGGAACGCTCCTTGAGCTCCTGACTACAGTTAAAACCTAAAAATCAGAACCAAGGAAAATGGAAGGATAAAACACAGGGAAAGACTAACTAACCCGGCTTACCTCGAAAGCCTCCGACATACCCCATACCAGGGTATCCGAGACCATGCGCAGGGACTACAACGAGTGCTTTCGGAGTCCCTCGAGGTACTCCCAGTGTTGCACCTCGTCCTTGTCGTCGAGCGCGAAGAAGGGCTCAGCGCTTGGGTTGGACGCGTCCCTGAACTCGAGGGTCGACCGGCCCCAGCGCGGAAGCTCCTCCTCCGCCCGCACAAGCGCCAACCCAGCGTAGTCAGGCCACCTGGCCGACGCCTCAGCCAGGTCATCCCCCAACGCCGTAGAGGTACCAGGCCGATCCGAGACCTTGGACGTCTCGACGTTCGCCTTCTGCTTTCCTTTGTCAGAAGGAGAGTCGTCGACGGTAAGGTCGATCAGGGCTGGGGTCGACCCCACGGGCAGGGCTAGTGCCTCGACTGCTGGCACCACCGCCTGTACGATAGGTGATGGCACGACCACCCCCCATTCTGCCTCAACCACCTGCTCTGTTGGCCGGTCCTACTGCAGCTGCGGCTCCTCCCGCGCCGGTTACAACTCCGGCTGCACCGCCTCTTGCCCCGCCTCTGGTGGGGCCTCGACCACCTCCTTCGTCTTTTCAACATCCGCTCGCCCAGCGTCGTGAATGGATGTTTCAGCCTCAACGGCCTCGACGGTCGCCTGGGTCGTCGTGATCGACCCAGGCTCTGACCCACCAGCACCGGGCACCTCGTGCCCGGCATCACCTAGGACCGCCTCAGCCGGCCCTGACCCCCGCGCAGCGACATCAGAGCCGGTGACCTCCTGGGCGCTTGCCCCTGCCTTGGCAGCCGTCTCCCTCAGCCTGAGCCGCTCCGCCGTAGCCTGGTACTTCGCAACCCAAGCGGCGACGTCGGCCGCCGTTCGCATCATCAGGGCGGCGCCCGACCTAAGCGCCTTGACAGGAGTTGGACCTGCAAGCTCTGCCTTATGCTTATGGCTGAGCGACAAACAAACACGTCAGAATAAAGAATGAGATCACCAATGATAGAAAAGTAAGGCGAGATACTTACCCGGATAAGGGAACCAGGGGCCTAGACCCCGGCAAGCCCGAGCCACCCGGCGGCACCTGGGACGGCCCTACCATTGAGCCTCCTGTCGACCGGGTGCTCCTCGGAGCCCGGGCTGACGGGGCATCTGAGGATCTTTGGGCTGCCGAGGTTAGTTGGCCTCGGGTCCTTACACCTATCGACGGTGCCCTGGCTTCTGACTCCAACGCTGCTGCTCTGACCGCCGGTTGAGCCCGAGGCGATTGGGCTCACGGGAGCGGCGCCACCGACCCCTCCCGTAGGGCCCCAGACGAGGTAGCTCCTCTCGCTGAAGGACCCGCTCCGGCCCTTCGCTCTCCTGGCTCACCTTCCCCCCTATGGGTGTCGAGACTTCCCTCGATGCCTGGGAAGTTGACCCCCCAATGGGCTCCAGCAGGGGCCACACATCGGGGAGGTGCGCCAGAGAAGTCGAGGTATCATACCGTGACCCAGCGTCGTCATCGCCGCTGTCTTCGTCCTCCCCCGAGACCGTCTCGGAGGGAGACTCCTCGAGAGGGAGCCCATCGAGGCTCTGTTGGCGACGGTGTTTCTTCAACGCCTCCTGCTCGAGGGTCTTTCGGACTTGATGCTTCTTGGCAGCGTCTTTCTCCTCATTCTTCTGGGCCGCCAAGAGGCACCGAGCCTCCCGAGCGGCACGATCTTTCAGAACCGGCGGCCATGATTCCTTTACCGCCGACAGATCCTACACACAGGCCTCAACCAAATTAATCAAGGGAATCTAGAAGCAAAAGAACTTAATACTATCAAAAACAACACTTACCAGGAGCTCAAAACCTTAGGTGGGGCGCATCGGGACCCTGTCGATGTCCTCCTGCTTGAAACTCCCCACCATCCACCGTGCACGCCGGGCGACCTCGTCGAGGGGGAGGGACTCATGAGACATCCGACTCCCCTCCAATGACGCCTCCGACGTCATCTCATCGAGCCAGAGCTAGCGCTGCGTCAGAGGCAGCGCCCTCCGGCGGTGGAACGCTGCGGCCACCATCCCCGCCGTCAACCCGCGCTGACGGAGTCTCCTCAACGCGTCGAGGAGCGACTGCAGTTTTGGCTTCTCGTCTTCAACGACGCCGTAAGTCCAGTTCTCCTCGTGCGAGATCAGCACCCGGCCAGAGAACCTTGGAAGCTGGTCACCGTCGTTGCACGAGTAAAACCAACCATCGTGCCAGCCGCTGTTCGATGAAATCAGCTGCGCCGGGATGTATTGATAGCCTCGACCCGACCAAACTTGAAGAGTGCAGCTCCCCGCATGCACTACGCGCCGCACCCCTCGCACGCCAGCCTTCTTGGTGAAGTGTTCCGCCTTGAAGAGGTGGAGCCACAGATTCCATTATGGCTCCATCCCCAGGTATCCCTCGCAGACCACCGTGAAAATGGCAGCCTGCGAGATGGAGTTGGGGGCGAGATGGTGCAGCTCCACCTTGTAGTAGTGGAGGAGCGCCCGCATGAAGTGGCTAGCTGGCACTCCGAACCCCCTCTCGTGGAAGGCCACAAAGCTCACCACATAGCCCTCCAGGTGCGCTGGTTCCCAGTGGTCGGACGGCGGTACTCTACACTCCAGCTGGGTCCGGCTCGCCCTTGGCCGCAGAAGCCCATCGCGGACCAACTCCTCCAGCCTCCTCTCTGTCACCGAGGAACAAGCCCACACGTCCGTGGGGAGGATCTAGCTCTTGCCCGCCATAGTTGTTGGAAAAACAGCGCGCGGCGACGATAGACGAAAGAGCGACGGCGGCGGTGGACGGTGGCTGAAGGGCGCAAAGAAGGCGAAGAAGGCAAAGACGCAAAAGGCCTATAAGGGGCAAATGGAACCCCGGGCCTCACACTTATACCCCGATGGAAGGCCAACGGGTAGGCAAAAAGGTAGGAACAGCTGCCACATTCAATGACCTTACCTAACCACTCCCTCAAAATCCGCATATAGGGGCATGTGTCCGCTGTGCACACCGTAACCATCGTATCACGTCGCCCACTACCTCACCGATCTAGCTTTCCCTCCTGAAAAGATGCGCCCAAACGGGCAGGAAAAGGATTCGCGGACGGATATTCCCAGACGAATGGGTAATGGGCTTCGAGCCCGATATAAACCTCGAGGGATCGAAAGCTAGCCCTCGACCAGGGTTTGACAGCTGCCCTCGAGTAGCGGAGTCAAGGACAACTAGGGACGCGCCCATACAAGGCCAGGGCTCGAGCCATGCTCTCGAGGCGCCCCCAGATGTATTTGAGGCTAAAAGAGAGGTCGACAGAGGAATCCCCTCGGAGGGAGGCATCGAGCCCTCGAATCCTATCGCAAGGAATCAAGATCCATGCGACTACTCTTTCGCATTTCTGAGAGCGCCTCCATGGCCGCTAGCCGACTCCTACCGAATGGAGCACGGACTCTCACTCGAATTCCCCGTTAACAGCTCACCGGAGACCGTCGGAACTCACCCGACGAGGGTAGTACGACATTCCCCATCCCTCCTCCTTTCCCTAAGAAAGGGAGCATGAGGGTCGAGCGATAAAAGACGGCCAAGACTCTGATTGACCTCATGCGCGCGAGGCTCAGGGGCTCGACCGTAGAAAGCCAAACCTCAAACAAAAGAAGACAGAACACGCCACAATACGAGAGCATTCCTCAATAGAGCATGCAAAAGACCTCAGAGGAGTCAAAACACTCCACCGAGGCCTCGGGGGCTACACCCGGTGGGTGCGCTCACGCGCACCCCCTCGAAAAGGCTACAACGCTACGACTCCAATTCATGAACCACTGAACCTCTGTGAGAGTGATCCACACTCACCCAAAGGCTCGGGGGCTACTGTCGGGTACCAAAAACTAGGGGTACCCACAATCAACGATTAAGAAAAACAAAACCGCTGCCCATAAACGGGACGAGCCAAAATAGCAAACGGGACACCTCGACTATGTTCCGACTCGTACGAGGCGCGCTCGACGGGACGCCTCGACTATGTTCCGACTCGCACGAGGCTCGCTCGACAAGACGCCTCGACTACCGGGAAATCTCCGACTCGCACGACCCCGGGTCAGGCCACTTGACCCACCATATTTACCAGCTCTGAGACAAAGGTCAGAGCATTTAATACGACTATCAACTACTTTCTACCGTCATGGCTACAGCGGTAACCGGCATGGAAGCAGTACCGGTGTTAAATCTCACTTTTTTACCGTCCATCCCGGGATGGGAGGTGAAAACCTGTCACTGTACGCACCATACAGTGCACTATTTCGCCACTGATCACCCTCGAGGGAGGGGACCGTACCCTGCGATCCCGGGGACTCGGCCTTATCCGCTCACCCTCGACCCAGCCTCGATCCGGCCTCGACCCACCGCCGGTCAACAAGGAAGAAAGGCCGACGTGGCACAGGGCTCAGAGTCTTTTCACTGTCTCGTCCTCTACGTCACCATGGTGTCCAGGGATGGACGGCCATTCTCAGGGCACGTCGCTACAGCCACCTCCACAGGGATCGACAAAACTTCACCTCAAAGGCACCCCCGACGTCCCTGCGTCCTCTTACCCTATAAAAGGGTAGGCAGGGGCTCTACAAGGGGGCAGACAACGAATAACAACAAACAACAGACAACGAAAAATCAGTCTCCATCCCGCCATCGAAGATCAACATCTCAAGCAATCCCCTTTGTACTCTCACTTTTTCTCTGAAACCTGGGTTCGGTTCCCTCTTTCACAGCTTGTAGCCCCTACGCAAGCACTTAGGTGCAAGTAAATACAATACTCCCCCTCCCGGCTGGACGTAGGGCCTTCTTTTGCCCGAACCAGGATAAAACTCTGTGTATTCTCCTTGCATCACCATCCAGATTAGGGACACGCAGTATTTGATTCACTCGTTGGCTTAGGACCCTCGCAGGACCAAATGTCGACACTAATAAAACACGCAAACCAAATCTGATGGCCAGGACTGGACGTGGGAAGCCAGGCTTCTCACCCGGCGTCTCACCCCGCGCCTTCCCACGCGCTTCTCACCCCGCATCCCCCCGCTCGGCAGGCACGCGTGACAACCAGGTTCGATCCCAACTCCTTCCTCCCTCCTCCTCCGAAAAAAAGAAAAAAAACTACTGCAACCTTGTGTCGTCCCCAAGCGGCACAGGTAGTGCCCCAATCTATGCGTTGTCGCCTCCTCTCCCCCTCCTCCACCTCACCGCTGCTGGATCGCTCTGCCAGGAGGCCTGTGCAAGCGCAAGGAACGCCCGACGGCTGGTGGTGCAGAAGCCGGGGGAGGATGACTGGCGGTGGCCGCGGAAGGCAGACAACGATGACCGGCGGCAGGTCGACGTCAGCGGCCGGCAGGAGGCGCAAGCCAGACAAGGACTCTCGGCAGCCCAATGGAGGTTCCCAGGTGAACCTAGACCCCCTCGATTTGATATAATGGATTTGGTTTGGTTTGGATTTGGGGCAGTACTAGCTGTAGAATGGTAGCTTGACCATGAATTGGTGCTGCTCGAATTCATCTTCGCTTAATTGATAGGATTGAAAGTCAATGGTAGCCTGACCATGAATTGGTGCTGCTCAAATTCATCTTCGCTTAATTGATAGGATTGGAAGTCACTAAATGAATTCAGATTTTTGGTCGCATTTAGGATCCTGTTTTTTATTTAGATTTATTATATTCATTTCTCGGCCTACCCCAACTTGCTTGGGACAAAAGGCTATGTTGTATGTTGATGTTGTATATGCATTTCTCAGTTCTCTAGAGTACAACACCACAGATTAAATGTTTCATGTTTTTTTTCAGTGGCCGGGGATGCCGGATCCAGTGCCTTGGTGGCTAGATGCACGCTGTGCTTTGTCGAGCGGGGGGCAATGACAACGGTGGAGGCGCGATGGGCCGCAGGCCACTGGGCACTGCCGGGTGTGTGCCCACAGCAGCAGTGACCCCTTTTTGGCCCTATGCCTGCACCGTCCTGACTCCCTAAGATCTGTGCCGTCGTCGGTGACTGCAGAATGCCTTCACCCTCGATGACTCTGGTCTAGCGCCCTCAATGTAGGCCTAATTGGAGGATATCGTCCTGTATGTAAGTACGTCCTCATCATATTCTTTGTTCCTCACGATCTTCCTCTCCGACATCGCCAAGGCAGAGCCGGAATTAGCCCATCTGGTGATTTTTGTGTTACTGCAGGGACCAGACTTGTAGAGTACCGTAGGTTAGCAAGGTTTACGTCCATCTCCATCATGGACCTCACATTCTTTATTGTTATGCCATTTGATTTTATGCTTCTGTATGCAGTCACTAGATGAACTGATTGAGATGTCACACAAGTAAGATGTTACAAAAGTATTATGATGATACTGTGCTGCCCAAATTGGTAATATATCCTTGCAGCAATCAAAGACTTGTTTTGAGTTACACTGTAATTTATTGTCATCCTTCTGTATCATTTGAACAACTAAGTAAGAAACCTCTTATTAATGACACAGGTGCTACTATAATTACCGTGTTCCAGGTTGATGAGGCGCAACTCAAAGGCGTAATGAGCTTTGAAAGTAGTTTCCTTGGTAGCTGCTAGCAAGTAGAAACTGCATTTGTTTTTCCTGAAATTGGTGCTTCTTGGAATCCTTCTCAGTTGGTTAGCTGGTCACCTTGACAGGAGCCACAGGTTTAGTTTATAAATTGGTGCTCCTTTGATTCTATTGTTTTGTATTTTTCATTAAAAATACTGAATCTTTCAGTTCTATGATTTATTTTAGTTTTATGATTGATTTTGGGGTGCTGATTTGACTGATTGGATCCGTTTCAGTAAGTTATATATAGTTATAATTTTTGTTGTGATACTAGCAGCGATCCTTCTTATGTTTCATATCTATGTTTTGCGTAGATTTGTTGTGGGTGTATGGCTCACTACATGCAGATCGGTGTGGTGATGTTGATGCACCTGTTAATATTCTTCGCATAATAATGTAGCAGAAAACCAATGTCTCGGCCCTGTTTCATTTGATATGTGTACAGAAGGTACTAGATCGTGCTTGGATATTTTTTAACTACTTTTACGATTTATGGCATGTTAAAAGAAGAATCTGCTTGATCTATAGAACACTGCAAATCTCCTCTGTCCAAATATATACCTATCAGTTATATGTGAAGATTTACTACATCTTTCTCTTGTCTTATGAAGCTTGCATCATCAATAATTATAACTTGTTTCTAGCATAATCTTCCTCTTTGATAATGCTATTTTGATACTGTGGCACTTCTCTCCTTTCACATATTGAAGTAGCTTTTGGTTGGTGTACTGAAATACCCCTTTCTACTTACTGGATTATGAAGTTGGGACAAACAAGGTTAGTCGTTTAGGAGAAAAAATAGGGTACTTGTTAAGTTATATTAATATCATACAGGATTTATATGATTGCTTGTTTTTTGGAGGATCCTGTTTCATTGGGTATCCACTCAGATGTTTCCAAGGCATGAGGGACTGGTGAAGACCCAGGCTACAACACGAAGAAAAAAGATGTTTTCAGCAGCGGTAATGACGTTGCAGAATGCAAACCCATTAGGATTTTCATGTATGTGTTCATGTTAACTAGATGATACAGATAAACGGATAATGATTTTCACAGCCATACATGCTAATAACAAACAAAAAATAAATGGAACAAATACGGATAAACAAATATCACTTTAATGAGTCACCAACAATATCTGCTAATTTAGTGGGCAATATTTAGCTGAGAGAGGATCTTGATTAAACACCATGGTAAACAATAATCACATTGGTCTTTATAATTAAGGATCTTAGTCAAAGTTAAATAGAACCTGAGGCATTGCCTATACTTTATTATGATGGTTAGTGCTCCTGATAATGATCTTATTTGGTCCAGTGGCTATTGTAGGATATTATTTCGTCACTAATCTTGTAACAAAAAGCAGCAGCAGCCTTTTCTGCTCAGAGCAAGTTGAAGTAGGCATCATTAGTCTGACCATCGACTTCCTTCTACTCTCCGATTGTTTATGGACTGCATTTCCTAATCAATTATGCTGCGAAAGGACTGCATTTACTGATTATTTGTGGCATTTCAAACTTTTTGATGCTGATTTCGTTATCATGTAGCTGCTGTCTCAGATGTGAAATGTGATGACCCAAAGGAGGAGAAGGTGCAGCAAGAGGAACCAAAAGGTTAGAGGATTTCACTTCCCTGATTGCTCCAGAGGAGGAGGAAGTTGCCAAGTTATTGAAGGAGAAAACAAAGAGTAGCTGCTGTCTCAGATGTGAAATGTGATGACCCAAAGGAGGAGAAGGTGCAGCAAGAGGAACCAAAAGGTTAGAGGATTTCACTTCCCTGATTGCTCCAGAGGAGGAGGAAGTTGCCAAGTTATTGAAGGAGAAAACAAAGAGGACGTACTGGGAGGGTGAGGAAGGTGAAATTTCCTGAAATTTATTTTTCCACTCTAATTCAAAATTTACTGTTAGGTATTGTTCCTAAGCAGTCATTGATCTTATTTCTTTAATGCACAACTAACTCTTCTGATGCAACCACAGGGTCTGCAGCTGTTTTTTCGTTAAGAGCTGCAATGATCCTAACGTGGACGAAGTGGTGCTTGTCATGGAGGAACAATCCACAAAGCCCCATGAAGGTTCGAGGCAACCCCAAATAGTGTCATTTCCATACTGCCTCTATCTTACAGGCTCAATTAAGTTTATTTGATACAACTTATGCATAATCGAAGGTCTAGAAAGAATTGAGGACCTTGTGGTGTGGAGGAGGGTGTACAGGTTTGATGCCTAACCATCCCTCCATGGCAAGGTCTCCGATCGTGCGTTCTTAATTTTTTTTGGTTTGCCCTATATTGAACTTTGGCAAATTAAATATTTTCTTGCCCGTGCTAAACAAATGTGTGTAATCACCTGTACTGCCGTGGTGGTTGTTGAATTAGCGCCGTGCGAGCTGTAAAGTAATTTTCGTTTCTATTTTCAAAATCAATACCATTGCATTGTTACTCGATAGAAACTGGTGCTAGCTATCTATTTTTTTAAACATCTGCTGATAAGATTTTTTTCTTTGGTATATTTTCTTTTCTGCAATTATGGAGTGCAAAAATAATGCAAACAAATTCCAGCTTATCTGGCTGCTATTGAGTGTAAAAGACACTATAGTCTGGAGATAAGAGATGGGCTACCAAAATTAATTAACTGGGTGGTGTGATCTGTGAAACATATTGGAGGGATGTTGAGGAAGCAGAAGCTACAGCATGCTTGGAGGGGATTTGGTAGAAGCAGAAACAGAAGCTACAACATGCGTGAGTCTAGCAGTTCGTGAGTTTTCTTTATTTTTCTTTTGTTGACACGTGCAAGTACAACTTGATCACTCCTTGGTGGCATCGATCGCCCATGAGCTCAGCAGGAAGGTTGGTATCTGCAAAGCTCAAGAATTGAGAAGTTTCAAGTGGAGCGAAATAAAGTTGTGCATGAACTTGCACGTTTTGCCAATATGTTATCTCAGTATTGTTTCCAGTTTTGTGTCGATCGAGTCCTATTTTGTAATGATATTGTTGAATCAGTGATAATAAAGCTCTCTTTTGGGAAATAAGTGGGTGTTCCAGTTGTAATATTGGATCCAGATCTTCTCAAACTAAGTATTATGCACGTAAATCACTTTTTGTTGTTTGATTTCGATTACCAAATATCACCGTAGCGTTAGCACGGGCATTATACTAGTAAGCCTTAGAAGTAGGATGATTCCAAGAAGGCAAACATATGCCTTGGTGAAGAACTACTTACAAAATTGAGTGACTTGAGAGAATCAGTCAAGGAACATAAGCTATCTCTATTTTCAAAACCATGCAAAAATCCAAGTTTCTAAACATAAGTTGAGCAAAAGATTTGAATCCAGCTGTTCCACTTTCCAATTACTCAAGATATTTTGGTAGACACTTAGAAGTTCTCAAGTTTATGATGAAGCTTGGAATAGCCTATGTACAGGCTTCAAATCAAGGAGATGAACCTGCTTAGTCCTTAAACTTTACTCGAGGACGAGCAAAGGACTAAGTGTGGGGGAGCTTGTTGGCGGTGCTTAAACTCATAATCCTATCACCAATATTTAAACAAAATAAACAAATGTGAACATCAAAACTTAGAATTAGGGATTTTTACTCACACTTTCCACAAGTTTTGGTACAAGCATGTTTTGCAGGACACAACTATGAAACACATGACAAAATACGCAATCAGGGAAAGCGAAAGGTGCATCTAGGCCAAAGAAACATAGAGTGGCCCATCCAAACTCTAACTCCAGACTGAAGGCACCACGGGGATGCACTCTAAGTCCAGCTCAGAACCCACCATGCGAAGGCGGTGGCCGCCGAAGGCAGTCAAGGGGCGGCCGACCCAGGGGGCGCCTGACCCCATGATAGCGCCGCTCGTCCCCTCCTTCATCTGGCAGTGGCATGGAGGCATGCAGAGGTGGTGGAAGCTAGGTTTTCATGCCAAAGAGAGCTGCAGCACTGCTTTACTCCCTGTATAAATAGAGGGGTAGAGCTCCCTTCTACAACACACAACAAGAGAGCAAGAGAAGAGAAAGAGCTTCATACTACTTAGCTTTAGCTAGAATAAGAGTGCGAGTGAGTGAGGAAAGAGTTGGAGAAGTGTCGGGGCTGTTGGCAACCTCCCTTAGTGTACTCACTACACTTAGCGGAAGAGTGTCAGAGCTAGCTACTCCTCCACTTGTACCTCTACGATCGTCTTACTACCAGGAGTAAGAAGTTCGTGTTTAACTTTGGCATTGATTTCTTAAGAAAGATAACTTTGTTCATTATAAACTTGTGGGTTCATCGTCCATCCTTGTGCCGGGTACTCTAGTAGAAGGGCCCTGATAAAGACAGATAACCCTTACATGCACACTAGAGTAATAGTCGATAGCGTAGATGTGGTGTCTAGGCTAGAAGCTATCTTCGTTTGCCTTGTTCCCCATGGTTGAGAGGTAGGCAGCAGATGGTGACAGCCTTGTCCGTCCCTTGAAATCCTCCATGTCTGGGTTTGACATAGAGCTATAGGCTGGCAATCCTTGGCAGACCAAGTATTCACCGGTGCCCGAAGCAAGTTTGTAGTGACGGAGTTATCTTTGCTTAGGATATCTTTCCCTAGAAAAACTTCACTACCCAAGCTATCATTTACTTGTTTTTTAGGTGAACTAGCTAATAGACTTACACATCCGTTCCTTTGGGAAAATACGATACCCTAAATACTTTCGGATGAAGTGCTACAACGGTGTATTCGTGCGCTTGAGGATTCCTCTGCTTACGCTAAGAAACATCAACAATGCCTTAGAAGGAAGGCTGATTTTTCAGTACCACATAGATAATTCTCTCCTTTGGTCCATCTAGGATCTATGCAGCTAGCCGAAAAGAGGCCGTATTAGTGAATATCCTTGTGTTGTCACCTTGATTTGTAAGTTGACTCATTGATGCGACTCTCACATGTAGAGAGCCTAGCCTCGAATGGATGTGCTGGTACATGGCGCGCCTACCGGTGATGATAGCTTTCAATATCCCCACATGAAGTTGCTTGTGAAAGTAGTTGTCTTTCAGAAAACATATAGACAGACGCACATCAAGAAGGAAGAAAAGAACAAAAAAGAACAAACATTAACACTCAGCCAAAAAAGAGTGTCAAGCAAGATTTGAACTTTTGAGACCTCTCTACTTGGAGGCAAGTGACATACCACTAACTTATGAAGTTTTTGTGAAAATACTTGTGATTCACTAAATATATAGAGAGTCTCACATCAAGAAGGAAGAAGAGAACAAAAAAAAATTAACGCTTAGCCAAAAAATACAAAAAAAACATTGTGAAGTTTTTTTGTAAAAATAGTTGTCATTCATCACTAAATATATACAGAGTCGCACATCAAGAAGGAAGAAAAGAACAAAAAGATTTGAAACTTCAGACCTCTCTACTCAAAGGGAACTGACATACCACTAGACTATGAAGTTGTTTGTGAAAGTAGTAATCGTTCAGTAAATATTTACAAAGTCACACATGAATTGAAGAAGGAAGAAAAGAATAGAAAAGAACAAAAACAAAGCACTATAGATGTAAGAATACGGCTGCAAGTTCTAGTGTGTATGATTGCACTTTACTCTTCAATATATGCAAATTTGCACAACAGGGAGGTGAAGCCTGGCATGCCATCCACTAGCAGAGCCACACATAACAATAGCTGGCAGCGACCTTGACCCGTTCAGTATATGTTGCCATGTAGGTTTGTAGAAATTTCTGACCATATTTAATACTATTATAATTATTTTCAGGAGTTATTATAGAATATAAGCATAATAATATCTATATTTTGTTAGAAAATTCTAAAATCTTGCATGACAACATGTTCTCGTTGTATAATCTTTACAAAAAATTTTAAATCATTTTCACAAAGCAGTACTATACATTACTCATAAATGGATACATCTCTCACATAGTTATATATATGTAACTCTATAAGGGATGCACCTATTTGTGAACAATGTATAATTCCACTCTACTAAAACAAATTGAATTTTTTATGGAAAGCTTATGGGCCCAAAATATGTTATCATTGATGTTGCATTCCCATTGTCAATCCTGCAGGAGTTGACACAACTTCTAGTGCTCTCAGTGATAAAATGGAAGAACTTATTTCTATGCGTCTGGTGCACAACATTGGAATCATGTAAACAAAACCAACATTTTTCTTTGTTTCGTTGCTACCTGTTTGACATTTTAGACATTTATTCTTGACAAGCTTTCCTTTGTAATATGATTCGTTACTTTGACAATGTAGTAGATTAATATGATCTTAGGGACATTTTCCCTTTTGTGAAAGATCTGTCATTCCATTTTTCTCAAAATAATCCTTGTTTAACCTGAAGCAAATTATGGCTATTTATTTTTGTGAAAGTTATAGCATCAAATCTTTAATTAATATATTTGTGCTTTGATGCTTATACTTTATCAACCAGCCAATGCTTCGAGAGCGTCTCGATGACAAAATCGTTTGCTTTATATACTGTGTATTGTGTAGTTCTTGAATCAGTCGAGCAACAAATCCTTATAGCTTGAACAGGGAGTTTGGGTGTGTCCGCTTTGTTCTTTTATATAATATATTTAAGAAATCATGTAGATCCCTTGACTTCCTTGACTAACATATATTTGTTTTTACCATTTATTAAAGATCAAAGCTTAAAGAGCACTTGCAATGCATGTATCACCATCAATAACTGCTAGAAGAAATATTAACCATGAAAGATTAAAACAACCGATGTGCCTATATCACATTACTACTATTTGATTGAATAATACAAAATTTGTGCTATAATGAGTTGGGAACATTGAAGTATCCAGTGGGCCTAAATATTGTTTTTGATTACCCAATAATTTAAGAGATAACTCATGTTGAATTTTCTTCTATTATGAAAGCAACAAAATTAACAAATTAATGTTGAAGATGGTTCCTACACAATGATATAATCATATAGATTTAGTTACTGATGCATATGCCATGTGAATGCTTTTACTCAGGAATGGTGCAGCACAATGGGATGCTCAATTCAAACAACAACAATGTCCGGCCAAGCTTCAATGCACTGTTAGCTAGAGTTTGAGTGGAATGCACAAGTGATGGGATGATCAATGTCATGTCAAGCTTTGCTGCAGTGGTACAAACACGTGTGTTCAATACCTCATGGGTTTAAGCAATGTGTGTCTATGCCGAGTTTTGTATGGGATGGTTTCATTAAAGATGTGTACAAACAAATCCTATTTTAGTTTAATGGCTTTGTCTAAATGCTTTATTGTCCATATATTGTTCTAAAAAATTAATGGTCTAGCAATATTGTCTGATGCTAGTAAATAAAGCATTGCAATAGAGATTATCGATATTATCATCCGGCATAGCAACAAAACATATAGCTACGAAACATAACATATAGCAATGATACTGATGGGGACGTGATTCCCGATCTTCCGTCAGGTTCAAGACAACTATCGATTTGGTCGGAAGCGACACACCGATCTGGCTTCAGATTACAAAGACCTGAACCCTGCAACCTTAGCACCACGTCTCCTTTGGTTATCAACCGTGTCACAATCCGGTTGACCTCGCCACGAAGGCTAATCCCTGTTGTGAATCGTAGAACACAAGCAAGAACAAGATAAAATGCAACTCAATTGAAGTGACAATTGTAGATGAATGATTAAGCACTCGAAGTTGGGGTCTCGCGAACCGAAAGACGGCGACTGTCAATGGACAGAATAATCTAAGAAAAACCCAAACCCTAATGTAGGCGGCGGCTACTAATTATAAAGCCTAACGGGAGTCCAAGGACCCCCACTTACGTCCCTAAGGAGTCTCGACACGTTACATGGCGCAAACGGCCCAAAAGACGACGACGCAGCGTCCTTACAGATTCTGGATGTTAACTTGTTTCGACGATTCCCATTTACTCCGATGGAATTTGGGCCTCAAACCAAAGCCATTAGTTATCTCATGAAATTATCTTTCCATCCATATGTGGATCATCAAAAACAGAGTCCGGATGTGTCCTAGGCGTCTGTTTTATTGTAGACTGGTCCAGAAGACCGAGGCAGACTCAAACTCGAATTGGACTGGGCCTCCGGCTTGGCTTGGACGTCCTTGCTGGCCTCCTAAGGTGATGGCCAAGGAGGAGGACGTCCTTGGGCATCTCTTAGGTGTTCTCCATCTTCTTGGGGCATGCTCCAACTTGGGTCTGGGTCCAAAATGTGAATAACAAGCCTGTGACGACGCCTTAGCACCCGACAAAAATAGCGGCAGAATGTCTCGATAATTTGGAGACCTTGACAATGTGATATTGAGGTGGGACCAGATTTATTTGAAAGCTTATCAAATAAGATTTCCATCAAGTGCTCATTGACCTCGATCGCACTCTGGATGGATGAGTTATGGCCTTCCCAATGAAGCAATATCGGACTGCCGACGGACCGAATGTTCAACTTTGATGGACTTACACTTTGAGACACATTTGTATCTACATTCAAATAACGACATGTACATGTGGAACCAAGTGAATTGTACCCAAAATTACTATGCAAATATAGGAACGAGCGCACCTTATAATCAATGGTCGTATCCGATGGTTTGAGCTTAGTTAGAGGATAGATTGTAGGTAGTAACCAATATTGCTGCCGTTCTTGAAATTTAACATGTTGCTTTATAACAAAACTTGGGGATCTTGACATGACATGATTATATCTATTGTAAGTCTCGAAATTATTATATTGTTGCACAATAAAAGGAGATTTCAGATTTGAACAAATATAAACTCTGTGTACCATATACTCTCCTTTATTATTATATTTGCCAATAAAGTGAAATGTACATCTAGATGACCATGACAATTCAGCAAACCAAAATTTCTCTTCCAAAGTAGTAAGAGCACACAAAGTATCAAACTCAATACAACCCAAAGTATTTAAAGAAGTCAACAATTTTAGTTCATCTTGTTCAGTGGCAATTGGAAGCAATTGTTTATTTTTAGCACACGTATTTTGTTCCAAAACAAAAGAATCATTCTCGTTCACTGGTTGCTACACATGAATAATCATACCACTATCACACAACTCTTCTTTATCACAAAGATCAGTAGAACATTCGCCATGTGACAAAGGTAAATCAATAGAAGGTTTTAGTATAGGATTATTAGCATCATTGGTGGGAAAATTTATTACAATAAGAGAGCTCTTATCTGATACATTTACCTGTTCTTTCTCAGTCACCTTGTCCTCGTTTTTGGATACATGCTGCAAAATATTAGTTCCAACAAGAGGCAAAGTAATATCTTCATTTTGTAAAAATTCAGATCTAGATGAAGGTATTGTAACATTTGAAATAACCCATTCTTTTCTAAAAGGCTCATTCTTCCTCCTCTCGGCCCTTAGGAAATCTTCCCTTAAAATTTGAGCAGTAGTCATAGGTATAAGTGTAATTTTTGTACCATTATATTTGAACAAATATTTATTAGTAATGGTACGGTGCACAACATTATTTTCAGATATCCATGGTTTACCAAATAATAATTGACATGATTGCATAGGTACTATATCAAATTCAGCACTATCCTTATAAGGACCAAGGGAAAACTCAATACGTGCAATTTCAGTTACCTTTATCTTGTCCCAAGAATTTACCCATTGGACGTAGTATGGACGTGGATGTGGCTTTGTGGTTAGACCAAGCTTCTCAACCATCTCCAAGCTTGCAAGGTTGTTGCAAGTCTCGCCATCAATCATAACACGACAACGCCATTCCTTCACAACAAAGTATGTTTGAAACAAGATGTTGAACTGGTTTTGCTCCGCCTTCTCTATTTGAGAACTAAGCACTTGTGCAAACTCCGTAGACAGTCCATCCATGATGTCCTGCAATTCACTCTTAAAAAGAAACTCGTTGTTTGACATATATTGTTAGAATCAAAATAAGTACCCTATCAACTATTTATGGGTCAGTGGAATCACACCCTCACAGACGTCTTATCAAGTTCTTACCAAGTTCTTACCAACGCAAGTAGTGGATGATACAACCGACGGCTGGTTTGTGATACTGATGAGGGCGTAGCACTAAGATTGCAAGGATCTTTTTCTGTACTAATCTGGAGTATATATGTGAAGCTTGGAAGGCACACAAAGAATAAATATATATGTGACACACAATTGAGTAACAGATAGCAATATTGAATAAATGTCCAGAGCACTTGTCCTAGTTGCTGGCCTATACGTGTTCCTAGCACCAGTTGTGACACACAAGGGAGTGAAACAAGCATGAAAGATAGCAATGGAAATACAGACAAGGCAAAAGGCACCACAAACAATAGAGCTATCGAGTGTTCCTTATGTGTTCCTTTTTGATCTCTTCTATTCTCTTTTTCTATTCTTTTCTTTTTTTGTCTAAATTTTTTTCTTTCTTTTGCTCTTTTGATATTTTTTCTCAGCAAGGAACACACAAGAACAAATTTCAAAAAATTTGAGCTCAATTGGACAAAAGATATGGCCGATACAAATTCAGGATTGTGATCTAAAAAGCTGGCCAAAACTTGTGGGCCCTGAAACTCAATGTTCCTGATCGAATTTCGCAATTCTAAATTTTGTGTACCCAACTTTACTGGGATGAAACAGATCTAAAATTTTCTAGCGTTCTCCGTAGATATAAAATTTGCCCCGTTTCGAGTTTGGATGCAAAAGTTATGACTGTTTTATGAAAACTACTCTAATTAGGGTTTTATGTGGACACAAGATGCAAACTGATGATCTAACGGGATGATGGCGGACGGAGGGATCAATACAAATTAGAAAAGAACACAGACTAAACAAGCAACAAGACCTTGACCTAGGACACAAACTTAACACGGCGGACTCTGAAACTGAAATATGTAAAGGCTATGGCGCGGATGGTTGTAGGACAGGAAACAAATATGGCGGTGGACTATGGGACGAAGGCAAAAATCAACAAAACTAGGGTAAATATGAACTTGACAGTATACCTTAGCTCTGAATACCACTTGATGGGGATCACTTGATGGGGACGTGATTCCCGATCTTCCGTCAGGTTGAAGATAACTATCGATTTGGTCAGAAGCGACACACCGATCCGGCTTCAGATTACAAAGACCCGAACCCTGCAACCTTAGCACCACGTCTCCTCTGGTTACCAACCATGTCATAATCCGGTTGACCTCGCCACGAAGGCTAATCCCTGCTGTGAATCGAAGAATAAGATAAAATGCAACTCAATTGAAGTGACAATTGCAGATGAATGATTAAGCACTCGAAGTTGGGGTCTCGTGAACCGAAAGACGGCGACTGTCAATGGACAGAATAATCTAAGCAAAACCCAAACCCTAACGTAGGCGGCGGCTACTAATTATAAAGCCTATTACGTCCCTAAGGAGTCTCGACACGTTACATGGCCCAAATGGCCCAAAAGACGACGACGCAGCGTCCTGACAGATTCTGGATGTTAACTTGTTTCGATGATTCCCATTGACTCCGATGGAATTTGGGCCTCAAACCAAAGCCATTAGTTATCTTATGAAAGTATCTTTCCATCCATATGTAGATCATCAAAAACAGAGTTCGGATGTGTCCTAGGCGCTCGTTTTATTGCAGACTGGTCCAGAAGACCGAGGCAGACTCAAACTCGAATTGGACTGGACCTCCGGCTTGGCTTGGACGTCCTTGCTGGCCTCCTAAGGTGGTGGCCAAGGAGGAGGACGTCCTTGGGCATCTCTTAGGTGTTCTCCATCTTCTTGGGGCATGCTCCAACTTGGGCCTGGGTCCCAAGTGTGAATAACAAGCCTGTGACGACGCCTTAGCACCCGACAAAAAAAGCGGCAGAATGTCTCGATAATTTGGAGACCTTGACAATGTGATATTGAGGTGGGACCAGATCTATTTGAAAGCTTATCAAATAAGATTTCTATCAAGTGCTCATTGACCTCGATCGCGCTCTGGATGGATGAGTTATGGCCTTCCCAATGAAGCACTATCGGACTGCCGACGAACCGAAAGTTCAACTTTGATGGACTTGCACTTTGAGACACATATGTATCTACATTCAAATAACGACATGTACATGTGGAGCCAAGTGAATTGTACCCAAAATTACTATGCAAATGTAGGAACGTGCGCACCTTATAATCAATGGTCGTAACCGATGGTGTCATGTCCTCATCAGATACAGTGGATGGCATAATAGATGCTTTAACATATAGCAACCAAATATTTATTGTGGCAACATAGGGCACCACCTATAGTAACCAAACATTGATCATCACAATAGAGGCTTCAACCTATCGTAACCAAACGTTGATCGTGGCAATAGAGGGCCCACCTATAGCTACCAAACATTTAGTGTGGCAATAGGAGGTTCCACCTATAGCAACCAAACATTTAGTGTGACAATAGAGGGTCCACCTATATCAACCGAACATTTAGCATAGCAATAAAGGGTTCCACCTATAGCAACCGAACAATGAATGTGGCAATAGAGGGTTGCACCTATTGCCATGCTTTTGATGTGTGGTAATTTAGTATATTGCAACGCCCATTTTTGTTGCTATTACACCTATTGCTACTCTTTGGGTATGTTGCAATAGGTACCTCCGGCAATGCTAGATGCATTGCAATAGTTACTATTGCCACCAACACGGTGGCTCACTATGACTTACAAAACTTCATTGTGTTGCATCCAAAAACAAACCGTGGTGCAAACGTTACACCACAGTCGCAATGGTAATGCCTCCCAAGGCGGATGAAGAAGTCTGCCTGGCCGACCTTGGTCGAGCAGCATAGGAGGCCAGTGGTGGCAGCAACGACGATGGGGATGGGGTGGAGCCACGGATCTAGGGCTCTCCATGGCTCAGCACAGGACTGTCCGCAAAGTGGTGGCCTTTCGTATGGCTAGTGTGGTGGCATTTGGTGTCGGGGATGGTGTCGGGCTGGCGCTAGGTTGGGCTAGCTTCTGACGGCCGATGTTGGAAGTATTTGATTGTTAGGGTTAGTGATTGAAGAGCTGTGCCTAGGGAGATGGAATTGACCAAGTGGAGCTGAATGAGTGAAGCCGAGGACAAAGTAGCTTGCTTGCTGCGTTCCCTGCTAGCATAAAGCTACATGCATATGGGGTCCACAACAAAAAGCAACCAATCCGAGCTTGTGAAATAAGCCCCACGGCCGCATACAAAACTAGGATTTTCTCTCTCCAACTTGAGTGCCCATCCTGTTATGGACGTTGTTGGGATCGAGAGGGGAGAGTCGAGGGGAGCGGCGGCGGAGCTACAGTACCCGCGCGCTACAGTACCCGCTGGTACTGTTCACGCGAGAGAGAGACAGAGGACCAGCGGCTAGGGTTGTGAGATGCGCTAGGAACGCCGGCCGCGGGGCTTCACCCACGGTCGACAAGAGAGAAGGTTTTTCCTTCTAATCTCTTGCTTGATTCTAGATTGATACATCTTCTCTCCTTATATAGAGAGGTTAACTTGACTCCTAAGCAAGTGACCCTTATATCTAATTAACCCTAACACTAATGGGTTGTACCACCAGCCCAAGCCCAATATGCTCTTGCCATACTCTAACACTACACCCCACCTGGACATGCAGCTCGTCCTCGAGCTGCAACTTAATGATGACTCTGCTAGACATAAACTTAACACCTAAAAATAAGCCTTTTACATCTCGGTTTATTTTATTGACCTGAAATAGATTGCGACTCTTTATTTTTTATTTTTGGAGATACGGTGGACACCCTTCTCGTAATGGACATGCACATGTATAGCCACCTGGATCCCATGGAGCCCACCGGAACGAGAGGGGTGCACGGGTATAGCCACCAGGAATTAGTCGCAATAGCGACCAGCGGAGATGTCCTCACGGCGGCCGGTGCCGGAGCACGGCAGCGCTAATTAAGGTCCGCCTATGGGTGGCCACACACCCGCGTCCCCAAACGCCGGCGCTGTAGACACCGAGTTCGCCAACCGAGGTGGCGATGCCACGCCCGATCTCCATGACGCAGCGGACGAGATCGGGGCCCTCCATGTGGCGAAGCGTAGCCTGGTGGTGAAGCAAAGAAGCACGGGGCACAGGCACCAGCTGCAACCCACGCATCTCCCGCCTCTGCCGTCGCACGAGGAGTCCGCGTGCTGCAGCCTATAACCGCACCGCTGCCAGGACCTGGTGGGTATGCATCTTCGTCTCCTGCTCCATCGTCTTCTTGAACTGTAGCAGTTGCAGCAACTCATCCGCCTTGGCTTGCATCTGGGTTATTGTGCTGCTCATGTAGGCGTACAGATCCTTGGGTGATGGGACAATCGCCGCAGGAGACACTCTCGCCTTTGGGAGTCGCAGGGCCATGTCTTCCCGTAGCACAGCTGCTGCTGCAGAGAGCCGAGCTGCAGGGGGACATGGCGCTGGCGCTTGAAGAGGGGGCGTTGCCCACGCCGGAGGAAGGATCGACAGCAGCAAAAGCAGTGCTGTCGACATGAAGCAGGTGATCGATGTTGGAACAAATCAGCAGCGGAACCTGGCATTTGGGTGGTGGTGGTGTAGGTCGGCAGCGCTGTCGTGCCGCACCTAGGCATCCAGTAGGGGAAACTCTGGGGCACGGCGCCCGCCGAGGACGACGCCTGATGGATCTCCATAGTGGCCAGCCATGAGTTGAGGTGCGCCTGCTGCGCGTTGATGTCGGCCAGCGCCTTGGCGAACTGATCCCACAGCGGCTCATCGAAACCTGGCATCTCTGATACCAGATTGTTATGGACGTTGTTGGGATCGAGAGGGGAGAGTCGAGGGGAGCGGCGGCGGAGATACAGTACCCACGCGCTACAGTACCCGCGAGTACTGTTCACGCGAGAGAGAGACAGAGGACCAGCGGCTAGGGTTGTGAGATGCGCTGGGAACGCCGGCCGCGGGGCTTCGCCCACGGCCGGCAAGAGAGAAGGTTTTTTCTTCTAATCTCTTGCTTGATTCTAGATTGATACATCTTCTCTCCTTATATAGAGAGGTTAACTTGACTCCTAAGCAAGCGACCCTTATATCTAATTAACCCTAACACTAATGGGTTGTACCACCAGCCCAGGCCCAATAGGCTCTTGCCATACTCTAACACATCCACTGATATATTTTGGGTCCGTGGGCTAATCTAAGATGTAGTTTTCCTAGACATGCCACAAATATCCTCTACTAACTACAGAGGCATCATAACACATTTTATTGAATGGAACTGCATCTCTAACATGCAAGTTCCATGAGATATTTTGTTGAACCAACACATCACAGACATTTCAACTTGGCCCGTCTCTGATTTCAGTACAGACACCTTTTGTCTTGGAGTCTCTATTTGGGTCCCCATTTTTGTTTTGACACTATGCTTCATCTTTCGGGTACTGCAATAAAAAAAAACCAATCAATCAGAATTCAGAGACCAATGCAAGATTCGGCATCTGTAATGGGTAATCCATAGACTTTAACTTCAATAATAACAATCTGCTGGCGAGACGGGATAGATAAAATTACATGGACACACCACAGCAAACAAGCACCCGTCCAATCCTATATCTCCGGCAGTACCACTACCGCTGCTGCTAGATATAGACAGTGCTCGTCATGGGACACATTATTACACATACACGTGCAGACACACACGTAAACATGGATATACATAACATTAAAGGTACAATTCTGACGTCGATTATGTCTCCGACTTAGGCTGAGTAGGAGTAAGCTTTATTATCTGGTGCAAGGCCACCATCACAGCCATCATATCATAGTGCAAATAGGTACTTGGTGAACGCAGGAAGTAGCCTCCTTGCATTATCGGTTTATCACTGGAGGTTGCGCCTGCAAGAATGGGGAAATTAAAAGAAAACCATGAGTTCCCCGTTATCGCAAATGGAATAGATGCAGGATCAGGAGTACCAAATATTTGAAACCAAAAATTGAATTGCAAGCAGTTGTTTGGATATTCTGCTTGAAGGAATAATGGAGATATTCCGACAAAAGGGAAATAAAAGATGTTTATTGGCAATAATAGAAGGATCTAAGTAGAGCAAAAAGTGAAATGGCTTTCATCCGTATTCCAGGGAACAAAGGATTAACTGTTAGGGAGGATGTCGCTTTGTGCTCGACGATAGGACAGGTGGCTTTAAGGGACCGGGTGGGTCCTGTTGCACTCAAATCATCAGGAAAGAGCGTCTATCCCTCCACCTGCTAATGCTAACTATAGATATGTAAATAGCATTCCATATTATTAGCTGCCCTAGTGCTGCAACACGCAATTTGACCATGCTTTAAAATTTTCGTTCATTATCATCAAGGGCATGTTTCACCAAAAATACCTCTGTCCCAAATTGTAAGTCATTCCAAGGAAATGAGCCTGACAAGAAAAATTGTTGAATTACAAAGGATATGAGATTGCTAGAGCAGTACAAAACTTCATCTTTGAATTGGGGTGTAAAAGCACAATCAGCGCCCCAAGCAGCAAAGGAAAGAGCATAAGTTCGCTTATACAAAAGATAATGCATGACCATTGATTTTGTGAATGACCTCCATCCTTTTAAGTGAGGTGGACATCGTAAAGCATCTGTACTTTTTTTTTGTGCGTGAGTAAAGAAGCTAACTTCTCCTGTTGTGATTTGCATATATATAACTAGGAACATCATAAAACATGATCTCATCCCCATGTAAAGAAGCTAGCTAGCCATGTTCTTCTGAAGCAAAAAAAAAAAGTGTAGAAATCATTTATTCTTACATACTGGGAAGAACTTTTCATTTTTTTTAAAAAAGGACAAACTTATATATACTAGGAACAAGTCAATTTGGAAACATAAATTTTCTTCCCCATATGTACAGCATAGCGAATACCGTCTTGGACCTCACTCCTGACCTACAGGGAATTTCTAAATTAACGAATGGTTAATGCTACAAGCGGGGGCTTTTTGTGAGTGAGTCAGTGACTTATCAGTAAGGTTGGTGTTCATAGCTTGTGTATTTAACTTTACACACACACACACACACACACATAGGGCAAGGAGCAATGACAAAACTACATGTTAAGGGAGCTAGCATAACTAACTTGTATATAGAAGTAGAAGAAAACATTACTTCATTTACTGCCGTGGAGCAGAACAAAAACAGGACAGTAAAGTGCAAAGAGAGAAATACATTCTAAGGCCAGTCTCAATGGGGTTTCATTAGAGTTTCATGGGCATTAATTATGTTGATGTGACACCATATTAATGAAGAGAGAGATGATAAGAGTTTCATGGGAGTAGAGAGAGTTTCATAGGGATGAAACTCTTCTGCACTGTTTCCAAAATCTGGATGTGTTGGAAACAGTGACATGAAATCCCCACTGAGACTGGCCTAAGGGAGCAAAACCTTCCACGACAAGTAATAAACCCCCAGCAGCATAACTGAGTAGAGAGGGAAGAATATAGACTAACTACCTCTGCTCAATGCCGCTTCCGCTGCTGCTGCCGTCATACTGTGAATTCTGACCGCCTGTGGATTCAATGTGGTCCACATCTCGAACCAGCTCCTTGAACTGCCTCTTCACGTCATCGACCGTCTTTCCGTCGCCCACTGCCCGAGCCACGTTTTGCCAGTAGTCCAGCTTGTCTTTATCATACTTGGCTAGTGCCTTCTCAAACAGCTTGTTCTGCCTATCCGTCCATGATGACGAACTCATGGTTAGATTAAGAAAGGGTAAGGTGATATGCTACAAATATTACTAGTGCGTAGCTATATATAAGATCCCTGTCTACCTTGTGTTTCTATGCTATGAAGGTGAGCAACAATGGTGCCCTTATATAGGCAGGGGAGAACTGGAGAAGCTAGTTGGGGAATAATGCTTGGCAATTGTGGAGATGGCAACGAGGTGTGTCAGTGGGAGAATACATATGACAGGTCTTCATAGGAGCCGCAAGAAGAAACATAGAGGACATTACTTTGGATGGTATGAGCTTATAGGGAGGAATCAGTGTCACCTGAAGATTGCTGGTGGGGAGGGGACGAGAGGGCCCTTCAATCACTTTTTTGATCTCCCTGTTTTTCTTAGGGACCTTTTGGTTCCTTTTCTCATTGGCAGGGCTCGATCTCGCTAGTAATTACTATGATCAGTAATTGCCGTAGGGCAGCATTGGCCAAATATACCTAAATCAATAGATGAACAATGCAGAAATGACAAAAGTGCTTTACAAGATCATTAAGTTCTTAAGGTACCTATTATCCTAGGCTAAATATACCTAAAAAGCTATTTGAACATTACCCAAATAAAAAACTACATCTCTTGGTTTCATGGACCTAGAAGTTAGACAGCCACTAACTACTACTTTTAATATTACCCGAAGGCTAAATCTGCCTCAATCACTACATGAAAATGGAAAGTAAGCCAGCCCGGCCATCCTAGCTAGTCCTAGTCCTAAGAATACAGTAAAGCTGTGCTAAGGTGGCTTCACGTTGTAGTGCTAAAAGTAGCTTCTCCCTCTAAAGCTTCACTTTTTTTAAGAATTAAAAAGCTTCACATTTCTTGAGATAGTATAGCAATATTTCACCAAATATAACAAATAAACCAACAGAGACGGCCCTGTTGGTGGGGTGGGAGGGGGCAAGAGGGGCCATTGCCGCAGGCCCCTAAAGCCCAAGGCCCCCGACCTCATATATATATATGTACATATAATTATTTGTATTTATCTTAGCCTTGTTTATCATATATATTCGAGTCTATAGGCAGCTAAGGAAACACATGTATTTGTATTTATCTTAGATTTATTTATCATATATATATTCGAGTCTACATGCTACAGGGAACACATGTACAGGGATATATATTCTGCTTTTGGTCCAAACTAGTATGCTAGGGGTCTTGTACTATATACTCTTGTCACTGTGTATGTATACTAGTAATGGCCTAAACGACTAGCGGTTTATTGAGCGGATGCATCAATTTCTACATTCCTTAATTGACAAAGGTTTAGATCCTTTACTTGACACGGTGGGTGCATGCACTTTTTTCAGATTTTATTTAAGATTAAACAAAGCTATTATTTCAGTAGTAGACGAGGGGCCTATCAAATATGGCCTACCGGTTCAATTTTTTGTTGTGCTCATGGGAGTATGATGTACCTGTATGTATTCATTGGGGTAATTGTGTGTGTATTTATGAGTGTTTAAGTTTGACGAGAGGTGTGATTGTGGCTTAGACACAAATTGATTTTTTTAGATAAAGGATAGTTCATATCCAGCTTCATCTATCAACTGATAGAATCAGACCAATTATTACAAAGTTTCGCCCAAGGACACAAATGCGAACTGCAAATAAAACAAATTTACAGCCAACCAAACGGATAACCAAAACAAAATAAGGTTTTGACTAAACATGACCAATATGCCCTGTAGACAATCATCCATTAGAACTAAAAAATGCAGAGCAGACGTGTCTAGATGTTGTCCAACTAGGGTCAGCTAATCCCGCAGATCATCATGCCACTGCAATCTTGCCCATTACCGAAGCTAGTGCATTCCCCTGAGAAGTAGCTGCAAAAAAAAATTTTGGTCTACATTTGTCAAAAACCACTTGTTTCTTGTTATCCAAATTGCCCAACAAAGCGCAGATGCTGCTGTTAATAACAATGAATTATACTTTATGTTTGCTATTTTTGACCAACTAATGAAAAGTTCATTCATATCTGGGGGAGGGGAGAAATTCCAAAAAGTATATGTACAGCACGCCACATGAATTTGGCATAAGCACAATCTAAGAAATGATGTTTTATGGTTTCTGGAGAGTGACAAAAGCAGCACTACCTGTCACCATTCCAGTTTCTTCGAGCCAAGTTATCCTTAGTTAAAATCACACCTTTTTTAGATACCATAGAAAAACTTTTATTTTTATAGGTACTTTAATTTGCCATATATCTTGTGACACTTTGACCCCATTGTTAATTAACGCAGCATACATGGACTTGACCGTAAAGCTTCCAGATGTGTGCAGACCCCAAACAATGACATCCCTTTCTTCCAGTAAGTTAATGTAACACCCAAAAAAATTCTAAATTTTAGGATTAATGAATTTCAAATAATTTAGATAACAATTAACGGGAAATTAAAATTTTAAAAACTATTTCGTGATGCATTCATGCTGTTGCATTTATTTTATTTTGTGGTGTGGATTTATTTTATTTTATTTTGGCTTAGAAAATTTTATTTGAAATATTTTGAAAACAAGCAAATAAAGAAAATAAGAAAGAAGAGAAAAAAAAAGAAAACCGAAAACCATTACCTTTTCCCCTGGCGGCCCGAAGGCCCGACGGTGTGGCCTGTCTCCCCCGCGCCTGCGTAGGTGGGCCGATCAGCACCGCCGCAGCCCATCTCGGCGTCTCGGCCCAGCTCGGCGCAGCGGCCCGTCTCAGCGCAGCAGCCCAGCTCGGCCCCGAGCCCAGCAGCCGCGCCTTTCCCTCCCTCCTGTTTCGCTGACGGGTGGGGGCCACTTGTCAGTCGTCTTCTTCCCTTCGTATCGTAACCGAGCCGAACTTGTGGAAGCTGCCGCCGATCCTTGTCGTAATAACCGGGGTTTCCTACCCGATTTCGGTGGTTTGGAGTTACAAATAGGAAGCCATGACCCTCCTCTTTCCGTTTTCCCCCTAAATCGCAAGTTCTATCACGTGAAATAGGGTTTTAGGGTTCGTGGTTGTTGAAGGCGGGTGGTAGGTCGGCTAGGGAGTCTTTGGGTGGATTGGAGGTCAATTTTTTCGCTTGGGTGAGTTTGTTGTCTTCTCCTCTTCCTCCCAATGCTTTTCTTTTGAGCTTTTGTGTTTTGTATCGTGGAATTGGAGCTCACCGTGGCCGGCAATGGCGCCACCATTTTCCCCGAGCCGTGCTCTCTCCTCGGTTCGACTTAGTGCACCTAAACCGCCTAGAAGAGATCGGGTTTACTTCCTCTTTTGATTGGAGTTGGTGGCGGGGCAAGTGGTGGTCGGAAAAGGTGGGGCCGAAGCTCTCCGCCGAGCTCATGGCGTCGGCCATGGTGACCGTCGGCCGGAGTTGGGGTTGATGGCCGGAGTCATCTCTCCCTCTCTCCTAGAATGAATGGTGATCGTCCGATCTTGCATCAACGATCAAGATTAGAAGATACCCCTTCGCGGGGTAAATTTCTTAAAGAGCCCCTGAACTTTTTAATAATTAACCCGCCGTCCATAGCGTATAGTTGGAAATACGTTTTCGTGTTTTGAAAGCGTATTTTCTCCCGGTTAAATTAAAAATACGTTTTCAGGTATTTACAGTTTTGCCACTAGGATTGTTTTGGTCATAAAATCTTCATTTTAACTCCGATTTGATCCGTTCAAGTTGCGTTAGGTTCGTATTTGCGAGTTCTACATGTTAGTGTAGTTGTACAGTTAGTTTTGACAAATTAATTTTCGAGTTTATAAATAAGTATTTATTTATCTATAGGAAATCTTAGAAAATTCATAACTTTCACGTTTTAACTCCGAATTTGGTGATCTTTGCGTCTGTGTGATCGTAGGAACGTGTAGAAGAGTTTTATAAACTTTTGTTACTGTTTTGTTACTGTTGGTGTACTATTCTAATTATATCTCTTTGTTTGTTTCGTGTATGTTTGATTGGATGCATGTGTGTTGTTGGTTGATGATCGAGTATAGAAGGTGAGCAGTATCTGGACGATCAGGAGTATTACTTTGAGCCAGATCAGCAGTATCACTCGGAGAGTTTTGATCAAGGCAAGTATAACATAGGACTATCCTTGTTACCTACACATTGAAATCATCATACATATGCATGTGCTTACCTTGACAACCTTAGAGATTATAACTTAGTGATTGTTATCTTGATTCCTTGTCAACCTTGGGAAATGCATATGGGTAATTACTGCTAGTGCTTAAACTATGAACAATGATCTTGTAATTTGGTTAATGGATTAAGCAATCAACCATTAAGATGATTTTACTACTGTTAAAAGGGGGCTAGACCATATGTATTATTTTGGTGCTCTGGTTTCTCTCCTAAGGACTTATCTGTAAGTGATAACTGGGATATACAGTATAGCTGTGAGGGCTATATGGCTCTGGCTTTAGTTGTTTAAAAGACCTTTTCTAGCTTGTTAGTGGTTACCTTAAATGGCGTAAGAATGGCTTGCCACGTTAGGTGTAGGGCGAGCCCCAGTCCTTAGTGTGTATAGGCTGCGGTTGTTGTGCCACTAGGAAGGGGGTTCTACATCTGCCTGCCGAGTGAATCTAATGGCCCTAACTTGTTAGACAAACTTTTGAATGGCTTTATATGGTTCTCCGGTGTTTGGGCTTGATCTCCCCACGCATTTGAAAATCATGACTCATAGTGAAAGTGTACACCTCTGCGTAGAGTTAAAAACTGGTATACTAGCCGTGCTCACGGATACGAGCGGCCTTGGGGATTCTTATGGAATAGTTTATCATAATTGTTATATCATGTTTAATTATTGTGGTTATTAATATGCTCATGTTAATGCTATTCATTATCTTTATTACAATTGATCATTGGTTCATAAGTGGGAAGTGGATTACTTCGATGCTACTTAATTGCTAATAACATGACGAATAAAAGCTAAACGCAGTCAAACAGTGTCTAGCCATTTGAGCCTCATGAACCCTGTGTTATATTTGTTGAGTTCGACATGGACTCACTCTTGCTATTTCCACCATAACAGATGAAGATTATGAGGAAGATTATCGTAATGAGTACTAGTCTTGGTGTCAACCAGTCAACCGTATCCCTGTGTTTGGAGTTTCCGCTGGAGATCTACTATTAGTTATTATTATTTATCGTTCAAGACTATGTCTTAAATATTTATTCGCTATGTAATAAGCACTGTGATGATACTATGTAATTTGTCTACTTGTGTGTGCGATCATGTCCTGGGGCGCACATGAGTACTTTATGCATCCTATTTTTGTCCTTAAAATGGGTGTGACAGTTAACATCCTGTAAAGAAGCAACAATTCTATGCCAATCCCTTAGGTTCGCACCCACTAAGTTTCATCGAAAAGAAATATTTAGTGGAGATGAACTAAGTACTTGTGCCACAGAATCTTGTTTTCTTCTTACAATATTAAATAATGAAGGAAATCTGTCTTTAAGGGGTTTATTTCCCAACCAATTGTCTCTCCAGAATCTGGTTTGTGACCCATCTTTTACTTTAAACGAACCAAAGTCCATGAAGGAGTCTTTGATATTCATTAAACTCTTCCAAAAATGAGAGTCTGTTGGTTTTTTAATGCAGCTCCCTAAAGTCTTATCTTTGATGTATTTGTTCCTTAAAAGTTCCTGCCACATGCCATCTTCATTCAATAACTTGAAGAGCCATTTGCTTAACAAACACTTGTTCTGTATGTCCAAGTTTTGTATGCCTACACCACCTTGACCTTTGGGATGACATAAGATTTTCCATTTGGCCAGTCTATATTTCTATTTATGCTAGTCATTTTGCTAGTAAAAACATGATCTGAAGCAGTCTATTTTTTCTAATACGCCTCTCGGTAGTTCGAAAAAAGACATCATGAACATCGGTAAACTAGAAAGCACCAAGTTTATCAAAACCAATCGGCCCCCCACCGAAAGCATTTTGCCTTTCCATCCACTAAGTCTCTTTTCAATTCTGTCCTCAATTACCTTCCAGTCTTTGTTGTGTAGTTTCCTATTATTCATGGGTAGGCCAAGGTAACGAAAGGGGTATTTACCAATCACACAGCCGAATAGTTGTGAATAGAACACTTCATGATATTTGACTTTGCTAAAACAAAATATTTCACTTTTGTGAAAGTTAATTTTAAGCCCCGATAGTTGTTCAAAGGTGCTGAGCAATAATTTCATATTTACTGCCTTTTCAACATCGTGGCTCATAAAAATTACAGTGTCATCTGCATACTGAAGAATAGCTAGACCATCTTGAATTAGATTGGGAATAAACCCTTCGACCTGCCCTGCTTCCTTTGCTCTAGCATTCAGTATGGCCAGCATGTCAACCACCATATTAAATAGTATAGGTGACATGGGATCACCTTGCCATAAGCCTTTTCTTGTCTGGAAGTAGGAACCTAATTGATCATTAACCTTAATATTAACATTACCCCCTTGTGTGAATTTTTCCACCCATTCACACTATTTTGTGAGAACCCTTTCATCCTTAGCGTTTGTTGTAAAAAAACTCCATTTAACCTTGTCATATGCCTTTTCAAAGTCTATTTTAAAGATGACCCCATCCTTTTTTTTGAGTGAAGTTCATGTAATGTTTCATGAAGTATTACTGCACCATCCATGATATTTCTTCTTGGCAGGAAGGCTGTCTGAGTTGGTCTAATTATTTTCTAGGCTATGGTAGATAGTCTATTGGTTGCAACTTTAGTGAAGATTTTGAAAGAAACATTCAACAGACAAATAGGCCTGTATTGCTGAATCACTTTCACATCCTTCTTTTTAGGTAAAAGAATTATAGTTCCAAGGCAATTTAGTGGTAATACTCCCTGATGAAAATCCGTGAACAGAGCCATCAGATAGTCTTTGATTAAATTCCAGAAGACCTGATAAAACTCTGTAGGGAAACCATCCGGTCCAGGTGCCTTATTATGTTTCATTTGGAAAATCGCAGCCCTCACATCCTCTTGTGAGAAGGTATATGTCAAGTACTCATTTTCCAGATCAGAGACCTAAGGGATGTCATTAGTCTGTGACTCATCCAACATGATAGGAGAGTTCTCTGATGGACCAAATAGGTTCTTATAATAGTTGGTGATATGCCCTTTGAGTTGAGCATCACCACTTATTATATTGTTACCATCCTCTAACTGGGAAATACGAGTTTTTTGGTGTCTACCATTAGCTACCAGGTGATAGTATTTTGTATTTGCATCGCCTTCTAAAAGATGTTTGACTTTAGCCCTTTGGTACCATTTGAGTTCTTTCTCCCGAAGTAACTCCGCTAGCCTCTCATTTAGCACATGTTTTGGATCTAGTTCAAATTCATTAAGTATAGCAGTTTCTGCCTTCTTATCCAATTCATCTAGTTTATTTAGAATGGTTGTCTTTTCTTTCTTGTAAGCACCACTCACATTTTTCCCATCCTCTGAGGTATGGACGAAGCCTTCTAATCTTAGCTTGCCACCTCTTTATAGGTGAGCCATCAACTAGTGTACTTTGCCACACATCACTAACCATCTCACAGAATCCATCCTTCAGCAACTAGTCCAATTCAAATTTGAATTGAGGTTGATAAGATGAGGATGGATTATTTGTGGAAAAAAGGAGGGGTGTGTGGTTAGAGATCTCTCTAGTCAAAGCATGTACAGTGGTAGCGGATACTTAGTCTCAAAAATCTGTGCAGACTAGGACCCTGTCTAATTTTTCAAAAGTTTGATTCTGTAAATGATTAGCCCAAGTGAACTTTCAGCCCAAGTGAACTTTCTTCCTGACATTTCTATTTCTCTAAGATTTAAAGAATCGATCACAGCATTAAACATAAAAGGCCATCTATCATTATAATTGTCATTGTTTTTCTCATCTGGTCTCCAAATAATGTTAAAATCATCACCTATGACAATAGGTAAAGCTTCTTTTGAACATACACATACTATTTCAGATAAGAATTGTGATTTTTGATCCATCTATGCTGGTCCATATACCAAAATCAGATTAAATTTAAAATCATCTTCTCTATGTCTAACCTTGAACCGTATAAAAAATCACCTTCCTCGATTCCCCTGATGTCAAAGGATAATAAATGTATACCTAGAATCATACCACCGGACCTACCCCGCGGAGCCATACAATACCAAAGAAAATCTCTTCCTGTGCAAATATTATTCAAAGTGGATTGCGGAAAATTGGCTATGCAAGTTTCCAATAAGGCAATGAAATCTAAGTTTTTTTCTTTTGTTAGATCAGAAAGAAATCTATATTACTTATAATCAGTGAACCCATTGCAATTCCAAAATACGCCTTTCATCTAGAATAATTCTTGGTCTTTTTATTCTGTCTCGGACGAGGACCTCTCCGTGAACCTTTATTCTGTGATACAGGGATTTGTGCACACTTAGGGTCACAACCCCCATCACCTAGTCCTCCTGAGATTTCAGAACATATTAGATTTAAAGCTTCTAAGTCTATATAATCATCATTAGAACAAATCGTCGATGCATCATCAACTGACTTTGTTTTCCTCCAGTAATTTTTTACTCTCAATCATTCTATGTCCTTCTATATCTCTTAGATATTTTAAAGAGTTAAAGATATCTTGTTTATTGTCCCCTAGAACGACCCCTAAAGATTTAGTGGTATGTAGCAAAGAAGAATCGTCGCGAGAAATAAAAGAGCATGGTTAGGGTTCATTACCTTTGTCTGGCACGGACTCCAAGTTTTTGCGAGCCTTCAATTTTGTTGCCTTCACCAAATCTTGGTCCACAATTGCTGCATTCCTCTTGCTTGATCTCACAGGTAACACTATCCCACCATTATGTACTTTCATCTTATTGAGAAGCCTAGAGTCATTTTTTGGATTCATCAGGTTGGCCTTCCATTGGCCACTACCATCTGGAGATACTCCATTCTGAGACAACACTATAACTGGTTTTTAGCTTGGTTGTATTGGTTTGCTTTGACGGACCAAAGAACCAACAGTAGCATCCTCTTGGTGGATAGCACCCCCAGCTTCTTTGCCAGAGTCAGGTAGCTGATTACCAGATTGATTGTTAGGTGCCTGATCCTCATCTTTTTTGCCATCAATATTCATGTTCCCATTAGGTTTTTCCTCATTTGGTTTTCTGTCCTTAGGGTCCTCATCCTCCATGGTAGAGTCCATGTCTATAACCTCTGGCTCACCATTAGGCATATCCTCTTCCACCCTGAACTGTAGCTCATAAACAAAATCCCCAATTACAACATCCACTAGATTAGGGATGAGACTGGGATCAAGCACGACTACTTTCAATCTTGATCTGCCAAACTTCTTTGTGAATTTGGTGTCCACAGCTCAAGGAACACCTAGGATTGAGCCAATTGCCAAAATAATGGGAAATTCCCTAAACTCCGTAGGTAGTCCTTGAAACTGCACCCAAACCTTATCTCTCATATTTGTAGACATCATCTTCAACACCCTTTTTGAAGCGAATTTTCCCCTTCACAGATTTTGTGTTCATGTCACCCCAGTTCACCATAGTATCCAGCAGGTCTGAAGATGAGAAATTAGTGGTGAAGGCATCTTTGCCTTTCTCAATCACCCACTTGGTTTTGCCTGGTAGTAGTTTTTCCTGTTCACTGCTAACTACTTAGCAGTAAAAGAACCTTCTAAAACATGTACCATTGCTGATTTTTTTCCTCTACCTTTTCTTTGGGGTTCTCAGCAATAGGAATAAAATAGAAGCCCAAACCTTCTACAGCATATCCGCATGGTATAGCAGTAATATTCATTTTTTTTCACATTTGGGCAAACCTTATGTAACACCCTAGGTGTTAGGCTTGCAATTGGCACTTGCATTGCATGAGCCTAAGCATCATTTGTTCATATATGAGCATGTAACATATGTGATGCACTAGTGCAACATGTGAAACATGCCTATATAGAATGTTCTTTGGAACATCTGCAACATCTCTTTGAAACATATGCAACATGCTCTTGTTAATTATGTTTCAATGTGTGTATGTAGATGCTCATGCTTGGTAATGCAAGTGAGTGTTGATGTCACTTCTTTCATGTGTCTCACATCACTTTCTATCTATAGTGATCCCTGGAAAAGTTTCATGAAGTTTAGAATCAAAAAGTCACATGAAATGATAAGTTATATGCTTGTTTGGATTAGAACTGAAACATGCCTTACATTCCATGGGAACTAGTGTTTATGCAACATACAATTGCAACATGTGCAACACATCTTGGACACATGTGGAACAACATAGTGAAACATGGGTAGCATGTATCTTGAAACAAACACATGAAATAGTTGAAACATGGTGATGAAACAACTATAGCATTTCACTTGAGTTCTATGTTTCAATGCATGTGAGGCTTACACTTTTGTGCAACCTATGCATGGTGTGTATGTTTGACCTCTACAACACCTTAACTACACTTAGGACACTTAATGGAACAATGTTCATGTTGATCATTTGTCCTAAATGTGCTTCTAAGTGATGGTTGACCATGTATGGACCCTAGAACCCTTTTGTTTGACCATTTCAAAAGTGTGACCTAGGAGCTTTGTGTGACTATGCACCATTTTACAAAGTTGTAGATACTTTTATAAGGAACAAACTTTGTCTAAGGGTCAAGTCATGAAAATGTGTGAAACATACTAAAAAAGGGCCCACAAGTCAAATTTAGGGCTGTTTCCCAACACTTAGCATATTCTAAGTCCCTAATCAGCAGCATCAAGTCAACATGTTCGTGACATTTTATCTTCCAATTTCATATGGTAGCTCAATTAGGTTTCTTAATATGAGTTGTAGTACTTTTCATGATGGAAACAATGGATCAAGTGTCACTCAAAATGGAGCTTAGTTGGACCTTCAATAATAGTTTCCAAAACAACAGAAAGTTGTTTTATCACTAATTGACCTTGACATTTCGACATGCCGTGTTCTCCCAATTTGGTGAAACAACTCAAGTTGAGGCAAATACAAAAGTTGGAGCTAATGTGTTGGGGAAGATCATGCAAGAAGATGGCACTTGTTGGAATCCATTTTGCCCAACATTTTTGAAGGTTCGTCAATTTTTGACAATGCATTGACAATGCTGGTTTGGAGCCTCATTATCCACTAATCCGTGGCTCTAATGACTTTACACCTTAAATAGAATTTGTAGACCTTTGTATGGGCTTTAACTTTTCTTTTGGGCCCAAGGTCCAATTCGGCCCGTATCTGGCCCAAAAATGCATTCCACGTCGACTAGACTATCATCCACCACGTGTTTGGTAGAAGGCCTCCATGGGCGACGCGTGTTCGGACGTGGCGCTCATGCCCGCACCACGCCCCCACTCCCTGTCCTCATGCACAATCCCCCCGCTCGCGATGTGGAGAACTGAAGCTCGTCCGTAGGCCACTCACTCACTCCCTTCCTCGCTACTCCACGCGCACGCGTGGGCACAGACGCCGCCGCGACCGCCATGGCCGCCGCCGAGCTGAGCTCCGGCCGTCGCTACTGCTCCCAATGCTCCAAGCTCCCTCGTGCTCCACCGTGTGCACCAGCACCTCCGCCGCCATCTCCTTGTATTTCAGCGCCCATTCCCGGAGCTTGACCATCACCGGAGTATGCCACCGCCATATGGCCGACCGGCCGAGCTCCATGGCCGCCGTCGTTCGGTCTCCTCCGGCCTCCCTCCGCCCGAACGAACCACCACACCACCTTCCTCACCTCATGTCGCACCTCCCGCGCTTCTCGCATTAGGCCGCTCGTCACCAGAGCACCACCGCCGCCTGCCGCCGTTGTCCCGTGCCGCCAGCGCTCGCGGCCAAAACACCGTAGGTGGTCTCCGGGGGAGCTACCACCTCCCTTGGGTGCACGCAGGGCAGGGTGCGCCTCGGGCTTGCTGCTGCCGCCAGCGAGCATCTCATCGACGTGATGGTCGGCCGGAGCCCACCTCCCCTGCTCTGCTGTCGGGAAGTAGAAGGAGTCTGTCTCCCTCTGTGTCTCTCTGTCTGATGTGCGGGACCGGCTAGACAGTGGGTCCCGCGTGGCAGTTTAAGTAGTGGAAGATCTGGGTGCGCGACCGGGCGGGTGTAACAATTAAGTTAGGGTTGGTTTATTTGATTTTGAATTTCAGATTTCATGTTAAATCTTCAAAAATCCATATCTCATGCTAGGAAACTCCAAAAATAGTAAATGTGGACTTTTTGGAAACCTTGAGAAAAGATCTATGTAGTAGAGTCATAAAATGTTATATGTTTGTAGAAGTTTTCTGGTATTTTTATTTAACCTTGATAAGTACTCCAAAAATGCTTATAAATTCGACCATAGGCACATCTTGAGTTTTAGACATCCAAAAATAGTGATTCTTGTTCTATTAATCTTGTGATAACATGTAATAACTAATAAAAATATTAAACCTATTAGTTGTTCACTGTTTCTTGGGGTTTTGATTTAATCTTGCTAATTAGGCATTTCTTGCATATGTTATTTGGGAAATTCATAACTGATGCTGTGATGCTCCAAATGATGTGAACTTTTTATGGTAGGCTTGTCATGCTATGGATGTACTGTGGTATAAATTTCATGGTCTTTACTAACTGTATGGTCAAGTTATTGATTTAACTTGTTTATGGCTTGATAAATTGCTTATAAATAATATATAAATGATAAAATGAAAAATGTTGTTCCATTACCTTAGTATGATGTTTCTCTATCATGTTGATTCATACTATGGCCATGTGTTCATAGAAAATATTGAGTTTTAGGTTTAATTTGCTCTCACATGATTTATTACAATAGCTATTTGTCTTTTTCATAGAGGTTGATATACTTGTCCAAATGGCTTGAAATTTGGAAAGTAGAATTTTGGGAGCATATTCAGGCCAGTGTAATTTCAATAAAATTTATTGTGCACTTTTGATATGTGTTCATAATTCCACCTAATTATCTAGGTAAATTAAGAAATGTATTATAATAATTTATTTAGTAATGGACACTATGTTTTCTGGTGTTCGTCATTAGTCATGTGTTACATGTTGGTAAAGTTAGTTTTGTCCAAATATATGTTTACAACATATGTTAATAATTATTTCTTGCAATTATTAGTTTCTGGACAGTTCTGGGGGCAATAGAATGTACCCCATGTTAATGATGTTTTCTGAGCACCTTGTCTATAGTAAAGGTGTATATAATTCATGTATCTAGCTTATGTTAAAATTTGGTGGTATTTGGTCAAGTAGTTTCTGAGTTATAGATGTTTATAGTCAGGTCCCAAATTTGGTTGCTCTCAGTTTGGAGCAGACCAGAGTCTATAGTTTCATCTTTTTGACCTATTAAACTTGGGAATCAGGCTTAGGTGATATTAAATTAATTGTATACAATTTCATAAGATTTCTAAAATGTCTTATTTCACATCATTTAGATTTGTAGAACTCTAGATATGATTGATTTACTTAGCTACTACATGTATGTCCTAAAAGTGACAGATTCTAGTTTTAGTGCTTTGATTCACTTTGCCATGCTTGTGTGTTGAAGTGTGACTCATATCCTTGATGGTACTTGGGTTAGTACCCTGTGATCTTGTGGGACTTGTGTCTTAATTGATGTGCTTTCCCTCTTCTATGTTATGCCTTAGTGAGGAATAAGTTAATTAGCTCTAGGTGCCTATCTGAACTTTTGTGTGCTTGTTTGATTACTTTGTTTATTGCACTTCTATGCTTTCATACATATGCATTGTTGCACCTCATATAGGTACACTAGCTAAAACATGTGAAGGATGGGATGTGGAGCTAACCTGAAGATGATGTTGGTGGATCCATCCTGAAGATGGAAGGATCGGACAAGTGCCAGATTGGGAATGGCTCGCCAAGCGGGTTTCACCTGACAAACTCTAACTTGAGTCGGATCTCAGGCAAGCCCCAGAGCATTATAAGCCTCCTACCTTCAAAGCAATTAATTCTATATATGTTATAAGTATTGTTGCATTAAGTGGTAGGAGTTGGTTGAAAACCCTTGCTGCATTATATCATTCCTTGTCCAGATATATGAATCCTTGAATCCTACATAGACTAGGATCGAGTAGATGCTTAGCCCTGCTTTAAGCAGTAGAAGTCAGGTGATTTCTTGTCACCTGCGAGATGTAGGGATATTCATATATGACACTGTTGGCTATATTTGCTATCGTGGAAAGGAACCATGTGTTAATAAAATGAAATGAGACCAGGCAGGATGACGATAGTGAAGCAACAAGGCATGGAGGTCTTGGGTGTGGATCTATCCCCGTTTGAGTCATTTAAGGACCGATCGCTGTACGTCCTTGAGTCATGTTGAACGCAGTCTAACACTTAGTTGGCCGGATAAGTCGTTCTGACCGCGAAGCCGAGTAATACAGTTCAGGCCGGGAATCGAAGGGTTGGTCACATCTTGGAGGTAGTAAGGATGTGCTTGGGAATGTTGGCATAAGACCAAGGGGGGTTAAAGTCCCTATCATCCTGGCAGAGTGTTGTCCTTGGAGATGCGGCATCAGTCGAACCCGCGCTGTCCTGAACGGTACCAAAGGTGACCTGAGCAGCCTTCGCTAGGCGTGTCTCGGTGAGTGTTAGAAATACCCCTCCAGCTGGATAGGAACTCGATTCGAATCGACGTCGCTCCCGGTTAGTGAGCACTTGACTTGAGCAGTGGCAACGTAGATTCGATTAAATTGAATGGATGGTTAATTGGATGATGATGGAAAGGTTGCCTCAATTCATACCTACTATGGTTAATATTGTTTGCTCCTACTCAAGGAGTGCTCTAGTACAGGTGCTAATATAGATGACAGGTTAATGATAATTAACTTGATGCTTAAGCATTAATGATTACTTATCTATATTAAGCTTTTATGCAAATGTTGTCAAGCTAGCCCACTTACATCAGCCTTGCATCATCCTTGGTGTCACCTTATTTCTAGTTTATGACGGGTAAGTCTAGCTGAGTACCTTCTTGTACTTAGGGTTTTATCCCCACTTGTTGCAGGTTGTGATGTATCATGGCGACTGCAAGAGTTGGTTGGCTCCTGCCTTAGTGGCGGAGTGTGATCACGGGCATGATCCTTCTGAGTTATCTTCTCTCTAATGCTTTTGTTGGAAGTCGACCTTGGTACTAGCATGTATTTGAAATAAGGGTGTTGTTAGTTTCAAATTATTTTGCTTCCGCTACTTTTGAACTTAAGTTGTAATAACTATGTTGAACTCCGATGTATATTGAACTACTTATGAAATGGATGTAACATGTGACTTGTTATGTTGAATCACTACGATCTTGGCTTGGATGTTGGTTGGTTTGAAATCCCTCGTGATTTCATTGGACTATCGGAGTTATATGGGCTCAAGTGTGAGAATTTGATCACTTTGGTGATTGTTTTTGTACTTGTGCTCTTATAATTTGGACGGTTCCGTGACAGTAGACATCGGAGCAAGATTTAACATTAAACTTGTCATATGTGTATTTAAAACAAAGGTTTTGTTTTATAAAATCAGTTTTATCAACTTACAGCTATATATATAGGTTTGTCAAATCAGAATTCTAAACCTAAGTATGCTAGTGGTCAATTTCCTTATGCCCATATAAGGATTATTAGCTGGCTTATATAAGTACTAACTTGGGGGTTTTCATTTATGTATCTACGCCCGGGCCAAGGTATGAATGTGTGATAACTCTCCCACACTATGCTACCCGGTGTGTCAGATTAGAGGTAGCCTTCATATATGAAATAGCCATATATGTCGCTAGTTTACTTTATGCAACGTCGCACCTACGCTCAGGTAAGTGTGAGTTGGGAGAGCAACCCTCGGTCTAGGGGAGAGCTAGTTTTGGTTACTAGATTATTTACATGTTACACAGATGTACATATGAAGGTACTTAATTGTGGGCGATCGAATGATTCGGGTAGTTTTGGTGGTACATGTATATATATGGTGGTATATGTACATGGGAGTACTTAGAATTTTTCTTTCCTGCTTTCATTGTGTGCTATATTGGGGAATTGTTGGGCTGCAATGAAACTTTTCTGTAGTTACACTAACCACGAATGCATAAGTTGAATGTAGCTGTCGACTAGCTATATATCGAGAGAGTGTGTGTTATGCCACCGACATAGAGCGTGATCGCCACCTTAGGTTGGCAATCTTGTGAGGACGAATAGGACGAAGCATGCACCATCCTGATTGTTGCCTTATGCATAGCTATGCTCCTCTCACCCTTATTCTATATTAAGTAACTTGTGATTGATGTTATGTACTATCTTCCTTGTGGGGAGTTAGACATGAATGCCTTATTCAATGTTACTTGAATCGAAAGTGCTTGAGAAAAGTGTGTGTTTAGCCATGCTAGAAATAATTATGGTTACATGTTTGAACCTATAAATGCCCTCTAGTTTAGCCAAGTGGTGGATATGTTGTCATACAAGTTTTTGAAAATGTTTTAGACCTCACTTAAGTAATTTGGATTCTCATGAATGAATTGAATTGGTGTTGGTCTAAGGTAACAATGTTTAGAGCTACTAGGATGATATGTTTGTGTGCTCTCTTGTTGTAACACCCAAAAATTTTAAATTTTAGAATTAATGGGTTTCAAATAATTTAGATAACATTTAATGGGGAATTAGGATTTTAAAAAAATTAGAAAAGAATATTTGATGATGCATTCATGCTGTTGCATTTATTTTACTTTGTGGTGTGGAATTTATTTTATTTGATTTGGTTTAGAAATTCTATTTGAAAAAGGTTTTGGAAAATAAACAAATGAAGAAAAGAAAGAAGAAAAAAAATAAAACAACTTACCTTCTTACCTGGCGGCCTGGAAGCCTGCCCATGTCGGTCTGCTCTCCCGCGCTCGCGCCTGGTCCGCGCAAGTGGGCCGCTGCCGCCTTCCTTCCGCGCTCGCGACTATGTGGGCCGGCCCAGGAAAACACAGCCGTGCGCCCTCCTCTCCTGTTTCACTGATGGGTGCGACCCATTTGTCAGCCACGTCTTCTTCTTCATGTTCGTAACCAAGCCGGATGCTACCGACGCCATCGGATCCCGAAAACCCCGGGATTCTTCTCGTAATCGGTTCAACCTCGTCCTATATAGGGTCACATAAGCCACCGCTTTCCGTTTTTCATTGATTTGTAGCGAAGTTGCCCTAGTTCGCGGCCGCAAGCTTGGAGAACCCTAGGACGCCGCCGTCGGCTTCGATTCGGCGAGTATTACTTCTCCACCACCCTATGTTTTTCTAGTAGCTTTCTCATGTACTTGTGAGCTCGAGGGTGTCCTCAATTGGATTCATTGGGTTTTAATGCGTCGTCTTTGTGTATAGCCGCATTGCCGACCGCTCCATCGAGCTGCCCTTCATCCTCATCTTGTGACCGGTCGATTCGAGGTCCTAGGTGAGTTCGCCCTGAGCTCCACTTTCGTTTGGTGCCGGCCGTGAGCCAAATGATGGTCAATATCGCGAGAACGGTGAATCCGGCGAGTTTTTGCCGAGGCCGGCAATGGCGCCGCCGCGTGCTGGCGTTTTCTGGCGACAGTGCCGCCGAGACATTTCCTAGGGAGGTTTCCAACCGTTCGTTCTCTGATCAACGGCCGAGATTAGAAGATACCCCTTCGCGGGGTAAAATTCATAAAGATTCCCTGCATTTTTATGAAATAGAACCCGCGGTCCTTGGCGTAATTCCTGAATTATGTTTCTGTGTTTTGAAAGCGTATTCTCTCGCGGTAAATCAAAAATACGTTTTTAGATATTTACAGTTTTACCATTAGGATTGTTTTGGCCATAAAATCTTCGTTTTAACTCCGATTTGATCCGTTCAAGTTGCGTTAGGTTCGTATTTGCGAGCTCTACATGTTATTATAGTTGTACAGTCAGTTTGGACAATTTAATTTTCGAGTTTATAATTAAGTATTTATTTATATATAGGAAATCTTAGAAAATTCATAACTTTCACGTTTTAACTCCGAATTTGGTGATCTTTATGTCTGTGTGATCGTAGGAATGTGTAGAAGAATTTTATAAACTTTTATTACTGTTTTGATACTGTTGGTGTACTGTTATAATTATATTTCTTTGTTTGCTTCGTGTATGTTTGATTGGATGCATGTATGTTGTTGATTGATGATCGAGTATAGAAGATGAGCAGTTTCTGGACGATCAGGAGTATTACTTTGAGCCAGATCAGCAGTATCATCCGGAGTGATTGAAATTATCACGGGACTATCCTTGTTACCTATTCACTGAAATTATCATACACGTGCATGTGCTTTCCTTGGCAACCTTAAAGATTATAACTTAGTGATTGATATCCTGATTCCTTGTTACCTACGGGCTATGCAATTGGGTAGTTGTTGCTAGTGCTAAATTATGAACAATGATCTTGTAATTTGACTAATGGGTTAAGCAATCAACCATTAAGATGATTTTATTACTGTTGACAAAGGGGACTAAAGCATTATGTTGTGTTGATTGTTGTTGCTCTAGTTACTCTCCATAAGGACTTATCGGTAAGTGATAACCGGGATATACAGTACAGCTATGAGGGCTATATGGCTCTGGCTTTAGTTGCTTAAAGGACCTTTTCTAGCTTGTTAGTGGTTACCTTAAATGGCATAAGAATGGCTTGCCACGATGGGTGTAGGGCGAGCCCCTGTCCTTAGTGTGTATAGGCTGTGAGTTGTTGTGCCACTGGGAAGGGGGGTTCTACATCTACCGGCCGAGTGAATCTAATGGCCCTAACTTGTTAGACGAACCTTTAAGTGGCTTTATATGATTTTTGGTGTTTTGGGAATGGCCTCCCCATGCATTTGGAAGTTATGACTCATAGTAAAAGTGTACACCTCTGCGCAGAGTTAAAAACTGGTATACTAGACGTGCTCACGGATACGAGCGGCCTTGGGGATTCTTACGGAATAGTTGATCATAACTGTTATATCATGCTTAATTACTGTTGTTATTATTATGCTCATGTTAATGCTATTAATTATCCTTATTACAATTGATTATTGGTTCATTAACGGGAAGAGGATTACCTTGATGCTACTCAATTGCTAAATACATGATAAATAAAAGCTAAACACAGTTAAACAGTGTCTAGCCTTTTGTGCTTCATGAACCCTGTGTTGTACTTGTTGAGTTCGACATGGACTCACCCTTGCTATTTCCACCATAACAGATGAAGATTCTGAGGAAGATTATCGTAATGAGTACTAGTCTTGGTGTCAACCAGTCAACCGTGTCCCTGTGTTTGGAGTTTCCGCTAGAGATCTACTATTAGTCGTTATTATTTATCATTCAAGACTATGTGTTAAATACTTATTCGCTATGTAATAAGCATTGTGATGATACTACGTAATTTGTCTACTTGTGTGTGCGATCATGTCCTGGGGCGCACATGAGTCTTTTATGCATCCTATTTTTGTCCTTAAAAATTGGGTGTGACAAATTGGTATAAGAGCCGTGTTGACTGTAGGACGCAAGCCTAGTTAGAGTGGTAGTTATTATCATTCATGCTTCACTTATTTCATGCTTATTTCTTTCACCTTGTTAATTACTAAATTTTTATGCTTCCTCTACCTTATTCTATTGCAAAAATACATTGATTCTATCTAATCTATGTCTAAATCTTGTAGATGCCTCCTCATACCCGTCTGTCAGCTGCACAATACGTTGCCCGTTTCAAACCCCAGGAGCCCCATGTAGATGGTGACCAAGAGCTATCTGATGCTGAATCAAGAGTTGGTGACACACCAATGAAGGATTTAGTTATGGGGTGGAACACGAAGTTTCAGATCATGATTCCTAAAGCTGACGCTTTCTTCCATGACATGCTAACAAGAACCTTGGACAACTACTACTACGATTGGGAAGCTACGTTGGAGTATCGTAGTACGGAGTATAGTCATCCATGGATGGATTCCTATTGGGAAACTGAGCTATGGGTCAAGACAAGGGATCCTACCACTAAGGAGTCTAAGGTGGATGTCACACCCATTTTTAAGGACAAAAATAGGATGCATAAATTACTCATGTGCGCCCCAGGTCATGATCGCACACATAAGCAGACGAATTACATAGTATCATCACAGTGCTTATTACATAGCGAATAAATATTTAAGACATAGTCTTGAACGATAAATAATAATAACTAGTAACAATCTCCAGCGGAAACTCCACACAGGGACACGGTTGACTGGTTGACACCAAGACTAGTACTCATTACGATAATCTTCCTCATAATCTTCATCTGTTATGGTGGAAATAGCAAGAGTGAGTCCATGTCGAACTCAACAAATATAACACAGGGTTCATGAGGCTCAAATGGCTAGACACTGTTTAACTGCAGCTAGCTTTTAATCATATATTTGACAATTGAATAGCTTCAAGATAAACCACTTCCCATTAATGAACCAATGATCAATTGCAATAATGATAACGAATAACATTAACATGAGCATAATAATAAACAACATTACTTAAACATAATTTAGCAATGGTGATCATCTATCTGTAAATGTTCCAAGGCCGCTCGTATCCGTGAGCACGGCTAGTATACCAGTTTTTAACTCTGCGCAGAGGTGTACACTTTCACTGTGAGTCATGATTTCCAAATGAGTGGGGAGATCAAGCCCAAACACTAGAGAACCACATAAAGCCACTCAAGAGTTCGTCTAACAAGTTAGGGCCATTAGATTCACTCGGCAGGCAGATGTAGAACCCCCCTTCCCTGTGGCACAACAACCGCAGCCTATACACACTAGGCCAGGGGCTCGCACTACACCCAACGTGACAAGCCATTCTTACGCCATTTAAGGTAACCACTAACAAGCTAGAAAAGGTCTCTTGAACAACTAAAGCTAGAGCCATATAGCCCTCACAGCTGTACTGTATATCCCGGATGATCACGTACAGATAAGTCCTTACGGAGAGTAACTAGAGCGTCAAAATAATACACATGCTCTAGCCCCCTTTTAACAAAAATTAAATCATCTTAATGATTGATTGCTTGATCCATTATTCATATTGCAAGATCATTGTTCTTAGTTTAAGCACTAGCCATAGCTACCCATATGCACTCCCAAGGTTGACAAGGAATCAAGATAACAATCACTAAGTTATAATCTCTAAGGTTGTCAAGGTAAGCATATGCATATGTATAATAATTCGATGAATAGGTAGCAAGGGTAGTCCTGTGTTATACTTGCCTTGATCAAAGCTCTCCAAATAATACTACTGACTTGGCTCAAAGTAATACTCCGAATCGTCCAAATACTGCTCACCTTCTATACTCGATCATCAATCAACAACATACATGCATCCAATCAAACATACACGAAGCAAACAAAGAGATATAATTAGAACAGTACACCAACAGTAACAAAACAGTAATAAAAGTTTATAAAACTCTTCTACACGTTTCTACGATCACACAGACGCAAAGATCACCAAATTCGGAGTTAAAACGTGAAAGTTATGAATTTTCCAAGATTTCCTATAGATAAATAAATACTTAATTATAAACTCGAAAAATAAATTATCCAAAATTAACTGTACAACTACACTAACATGTAGAGTTTACAAATACGAACCTAACGCAACTTGAACGGATCAAATCGGAGTTAAAACGAAGATTTTATGACTAAAACAATCCTAGTGGCAAAACTGTAAATACCTGAAAACGTATTTTTGATTTAACCGGAAGAGAATACGCTTTCAAAACGCGAAAACGTATTTTCAGCATTACGTTTTGGACCGCGGGTTTATTTCCAGAAACCCGAGGGTCTCTTTAACAAATTTACCCCGCGAAGGGGTAAGTTCTAATCTCGGCCGTAGATCACGAGATGGACGGCTCGGGTTCATCAGCAGCTCTACAGTGCTCACCCGGTCACCTCCCCCAAGTCCGGCCGTCGGCTCCTCCATTACCGCCACGCCCACCTCGCCGGAAAACTTCGGCCCCGCCTACTCCGACCACCATTCAACCCGCTACCAATACAAATCGAAAGAGGAGGGCAACCCGAACTCATCTATGCGGTTTTGGAGAACTACTACAGCCCGAGGAAGGAACGCGGCAAGGAGAGGGCGGCGGCGCCATTGCCGACTTGTCGGTGATCTTCAATACCGCACGATATAGCTCAAAAACTTAAAAGAAAGACATGAAGAGAGAGAGGAGAAGATGGCAAACTCACTCAAGCGGAAAAATCGACCACCGAAGCACCCGAAAGCTTCTCCCTCGCACAACCGAAGCCGTCGACGCCTCCCAAGCCCTAGAGCTCTAAATCCCGTGGCAACCCTAGCTTTTTAGTTGAAAAACGGAAACTAGAGAACCTATGCGACCTATTTATAGCATCTACTAGCCGTATACGGTTAGGAAACCCCGGAAATCACGAAGAAGGGGCGGCGGTGGTTCTTCGTTCGGAGTCCGGTTCGATTACGAGAGGAGGAAGACGACTGACAACTCGACCCCACCGGTCATAGATAGAAAGGAGGGAGGGCGCGCTGGCTCGGGCCGACTGGGCCAAGGCGCCAAGGTGGGCTGCTGCGGTGCGGTCCAGCCCACGCGCGGAAAGGAGAAACGGGCCGCGGCTTAGTTGGGCCGCTAGGCCGAATAGGTAAGGTGAGTTTGTTTTATTATTTTTTTTCTTTTATTTATTTTCCAAAACTTATTTCAAATAGAAATTTTCTAAACCAAATCAAATGAAATAAATTTCACACCACAAAGTAAAATAAATGCAGCAGCATGAATGCAACACCAAATATAATTTATTATTATTTTAATTTTGTCATTATTTGTTATCCAATTTATTCAAAATTTGTTATCTCTAAAATTTGGGTGTTACAAATTCTACCCCCCTTAAAAGAATCTCGTCCTCGAGATTGGACTGCTTACTCAAATAACTGCGGATATGATTTCCTCAATTCATCCTCTCTTTCCCAAGTTACCTCTGCCTCTGAATATCGATTCCACTGTACTTTACACATCTTAATAATCCGACTTCGAGTAACCCTCTCAGCAGTCTCTAAAATCTTAATTGGAAACTCTTCATATGTAAGATCCTCCTTAACAGTCAATTCTTCCAAAGGTATCTGCTCCTCAGGCACCCGCAAACACTTCTTAAGTTGTGAAACATGAAACACATCATGCACCCCAGATAAATTCTCAGGCAACTCTAATTGGTAAGCAACTTCCCCACGTCTAGCGATAACTTTAAATGGTCCAACATACCTTGGTGCTAGTTTACCTTTCATGTTAAATCTCTTCACACTTCTCATAGGTGACACCTTCAAATAGACATAATCACCTACTTCAAAAACTAGATCTCTTCTCCTATTATCAGCATAACTCTTCTGATGAGACTGTGCCACTCTTAAATTCTCACGAATCACTCGCACTTGATCTTCTGCGTTTCTAAGAACATCTGTACCAAACACCTGAGATTCACCTGTCTAATCCCAAAACAATGGAGTTCTACACTTACGTCCATACAAAGCTTCAAACGGTGCCATCCTAAGACTCTGTTGATAACTATTATTGTAAGAAAATTCTGCATAAGGCAAACTCTTATCCCAACTAGTTCCATATTGCAATGCACAGGCTCTCAACATATCCTCTAATACCTGGTTGGTCCTTTCAGTCTGTCCATCTGTCTGTGGATGATAGGCTGTACTAAAATTCAACTTAGTTCCTAAAGATTCATGCACAGCTTTCCAAAAGTGCGACGTAAACTGCGTACCTCGATCAGACACAATCTTCTTTGGTACTCCATGCAAACAGACTATTCTTTCCATATACAAGGTAGCTAATTGTACTCCCGTGTAATTAGTCTTGACTGGTATAAAATGAGCAACTTTAGTCAACCTATCCACTATCACCCAAATAGAATCATAACCTCTCTGAGTACGCGGTAACCCCACTATAAAGTCCATACCAACTTCCTCCCACTTCCATTCAGGGATTTTCATTGGTTGCAACAATCCAGCAGGTCTCTGATGCTCTGCTTTCACCCTCTGACAAGTATCACACAATGCCACATACTCAGCCACATCTCGCTTTAATCCAACCCACCAATATTTCTGTTTAAGATCCAAATACATCTTAGTACTACCAGGATGAATAGAATAAGCTGACTCATGAGCTTCACGAAGAATTGCCTGTCTAACAGCTTGATCCTCAGGTACACACAACCTCTTTCCAAACCACAAAATCCCATTATCATCCATTCGAAAGCCTGGTGACTTACCAATCACTATATCCTCTGCTGTCTTCTTTAGTTTCTCATCCTTCAACTGACCCTTGTAAATTTCTTGTTCTAAAGTAGGCTCTATCACTAATTCCATTGTATTAGTAACAATTCCCAAATTCAAATATTCAAATTCAGCACATAACTCACTAGTCATAGACAATGTTCTTATCTCATTGGCATAACTCTTCCTACTAAGAGCATCAGCTACTACATTAGCCTTACCAGGATGATAATGTATCTCAATATCATAATCCTTAATCAACTCTAACCATCTGCGTTGCCTCAAATTCAGATCTGACTGAGTGAAAATATACTTCAAACTCTTATGATCAGTGTATATATCACTCTTATGTCCAATCAAATAATGTCTCCAAATCTTTAAAGCATGAACAACAGCTGCTAACTCCAAATCATGTGTAGGATAATTCAACTCATGCTTTCTCAATTGTCTAGATGCATAAGCCACAACTCTGCCTTCTTGCATAAGAACACATCCCAAACCTTGACGAGAAGCATCACAATAAATAGAAAACTTCTTACTCAAATCTAGTAAAACCAAAACAGGCGCTGTAGTCAACCTCTTCTTCAATTCCTCAAAACTAGCTTGACATTTATCAGACCACACAAATTTAGCATTCTTTTCTAACAGAGATGTCATAGGTTTAGCAAGTTTAGAAAACCCTTCAATGAACCGTCTGTAATATCCAGCTAAACCCAAGAAACTGCGAATCTCACTAACATCGGTAGGTGGTTTCCAATTCAATACATCCTTTACTTTACCTGGATCCACTGATATCCCTCCATTAGAAACAATATGACCAAGGAAAGAAACTTCCTTCAACCAAAACTCACATTTACTTCGCTTCGCATACAGTTTATGCTCTCTAAGCTTCTGCAATACCAACCTCAAATGTTCAGCATGCTCTACCTCTGTCTTGGAAAATACCAGTATATCATCGATAAACACTACCACAAACTTATCCAAATATTCCATGAACACCTTATTCATCATGTACATAAAGTATGCAGGTGCATTGGTCAATCCAAACGACATAACAGTATACTCATACAATCCATACCTTGTAGTAAAAGCTGTCTTTGGAATATCAGAGGCACGAATCTTCAACTGATGATAACCAGAACGTAAATCAATCTTAGAGAACACACAAGCACCTCTCAACTGATCAAACAAGTCATCAATCCGGGGCAAGGGATACTTATTCTTGATAGTTACTTCATTTAGTGACCGATAATCAACACACATCCTCTCACCACCATCTTTCTTATCAACAAAAATAACTGGTGCTCCCCAAGGTGATGAACTAGGTCGAATAAAACCTTTATCTTGTAATTCTTTAATTTGTTTCTTAAGTTCTTCTAATTCGTCTACTCCCATCCTATATGGTCGTTTGGCTATAGGTGCAGTTCCAGGTAATAATTCAATAAGAAATTCAATGTCTCGGTCAGGCGGCATACCTGGCAATTCATCAGGGAAGACATCCGGAAATTCCTCAATCACTGAATTCTCCTTAATAGTATCTTCAAGCTGATTCACTACCGCGGTTGGTTGCTTCTGCATTGCTACATCCACATTGATTTTATCTCCATTAGGCGCAGTCACAACTACCACTTTCTGCTGACACTGAATCTCTGCCTGATTTTGCTTCATCCAGTCCATACCCAATATCACATCAATACCAGATGTTCTCAACACTATAGGAGTTATCTTAAACTCTACCCCCCTTAATACCATACTAATTGGAAGACAACGATTACTGGTTTGCATAGTACCTCCAGGTGAATTTACTAAGAGAGGTTCTTTCATAGCTAGCATGGGTATACTATGCATTTTAACAAAAATGTTGGATATGAATGTATGAGATGCTCCAGAGTCAAAAAGAACAGTTGCGGGAGTGGAGTGTACATTAAACGTACCAATCATAACTTCTTGTGCATCATGAGCTGTATCAGAAGACACGTGATTCACCCTTCCAGTACCCGATTGCCTCTGGTTGCTCTTCTGGCTCTGAGGAGTCTGTTGGTTCTGCTTCTCAGGACAATTATAAGACAAATGGCCCTCTTTACCACAGACAAAGCATCTAATAGGAGTGCTGGGAGTACTATTCTTCATGGGGGTAACATTGGGATTTCCAGTGCGAGGAGTCTGTTGCCCAGTCTGCTGATACTGTTGACGCTGTGGATATGATGAACGCTGCTGCGACTGATTGTTTTGCCAATTTTGGGACCACCTCTGATTCGAGTTGCGATTCCACTGACTAACCGGTCCCTGAAACTTCTGATGAAAGCCATGCTGAGAATTTGTGCGTTGACGGTTGTTGCTTCCTGAGCCTTGCACCTTCATCTTCCTTTTTCTGTCCATCTCCCTATGCTCATTATCAAGCACAATAGCTTTGTTCACCAGCTCTTGAAAACTAGCATAGCTATTCCCCTTCAGTTGCAAGCGAAGATCATAATAAATTCCCTTCAAGAAAAGACGCTGCCTGTCTGCATCTTCTCTAACTTTATTGGGAACATAGCGAGCCAACTGGGTGAACCTATCATGATATTCACTCACGCTCATCTGTCCCATCCTAAGGTTTCTGAATTCTTCCTGCTTCAGCTCAATTATACCTTCAGGAATATGACGAGCTCGAAAATCTCTAACAAACTAATTCCAAGTGATAGGAGGAGCATTGTCAGGGCGTGCAGCCTGGTACGACTCCCACCAAGTCTGAGCTGTCCCTTGTAACTGACCAGATGCATATAACACCTTTTCCATATCATTGCATTGGGCTATGTTCAGCTGTTTCTCCACTGCCCTCACCCAATCATCTGCTTCTAAAGGATCAGCAGCATGAGAAAACACTGGAGGGCGTCCCTTCAAAAATTCTCCACGCTTATCCCTTACTTGAACAGGTGGTGGTCCTCCAACAGGGGGATTGTTCTGCATATGCTGCATAAACATCTGCATCAGCTGATTCTGAGTTTGCATGAGTTCCTCCATAGTAACAGGTGGATTAGCACCCCCACGACCTCTGCCACGACCTCGGCCTGACATCTGTTTCCAAAACACAGAAGATGAAATTCAGTACAATCCGAGATGATGTATACAATAGATAAACAAAATCTGATTTTTCTGGGTGAACTCCAATTTCAGCAACTCAGTAAAACTGTCATATCTCGAGCTACAGACGTCCAAATAAGATGATCTTTACATGGTTGGAAAGATTATAAAATTATCTACAACTTTTATTCACAACACTTTTTCTGATTCTGTCAATAAATTGGTCAAAAACTGAACTTAACCGAAACTGTTTCAGAATTCCAGACTGTGCAGTAACTCCAACTTGGAACAGGTATATCTCTTAACTCATAATAGATATTAAGGTAATTCTTGTGGGATTGGAAAGATATAGAAGTCTAATTATTCCCAGTAAAATTTCTTAAATTTCCCATGAACGGATTTTAAGTTATTTCTAAAACATCCCAGACTGATCCAAAAATCAGCAAAGGATAGAACTAAGTTAACCTCATATTCAACTAATATATCTTGATCAAACTTAATATTCTTAACCATGGAACTTGTAGGCATGTCTACAAAACTCCAGCACACATTACAAAGATCCAAATCACACATTATCATAATAACAATCCATCAATCACACAATTGTTCACACCACAAACTGACTCTTAAAACAATCCAAACTTAAAATTAACTCGCAACTACTATCGTTCTTATTACATAGGGGTTTTTCCTATTTCCTAATTAAGCTTCTCATAAATCTTAGGACGACCTAACTCCGCCCTTAATTGGTCAATCTCTTTATAAGCTTGCTCCTTAAGTTCTTTTTCCTTCAACAACTCATCCTTCAAGTCCACCTCATGGAGAGCCAATTCACGAGCTAATGCCACCGTAGCTTGTAAAGTCAAGGAGGAATCATCTACAAGTGGCACGGTCCAAATACCCTTGTCATGCAAGAAACAAGGAAAATGCCGGAGTGCACCCTTTAGCGTCTTGTCCGAGCGTAGACCATGGTAATAAACAAATGCATTGAAAGCGACATCCTCCATGCTTGTCTCCACGGTTGCCCGGCTCACTCGGGTAATGAACTTTGACTCCACCTTAGACTCCTTAGTGGTAGGATCCCTTTTCTTGACCCATAACTCCGTCTCCCAATAGGAATCCATCCATGGATGACTATACTCTGCACTGCGATACTCCAAAGTAGCTTCCCAGTCGTAGTAGTAGTTGTCCAAAGTTCTTGTCAACATATCATGGAAGAAAGCATCAGCCTTAGGAACCACGATATGAAACTTCGTAGTCCACCCCATAACTACATCCTCCATAGGTGTATCACCAACTCTTGATTCAGCATCAGATAACTCTTGATCACCCTCTTCATAGGGCTCCTGGGGTTTGAAACGGGCAACATATTGTGCAGCTGACAGACGGGGATGAGGAGGCATCTACAAGATTTAGACATAGATTAGATAGAATCAATGTATTTTCACAATAGAATAAAGTAGAGGAAGCATAAAACTTTAGTAATTAACAAGGTGAAAAGAGGAAGCATGAATTAAGTGAAATAAGGATGCTACCAACGACCATTCTAACTAGGCTTGCGTCCTACAGTCAACACGGCTTTGATACCAATCTGTCACACCCATTTTTAAGGACAAAAATAGGATGCATAAATTACTCATGTGCGCCCCAGGTCATGATCGCACACATAAGCAGACGAATTACATAGTATCATCACAGTGCTTATTACATAGCGAATAAATATTTAAGACATAGTCTTGAACGATAAATAATAATAACTAGTAACAATCTCCAGTGGAAACTCCACACAGGGACACGGTTGACTGGTTGACACCAAGACTAGTACTCATTACGATAATCTTCCTCATAATCTTCATCTGTTATGGTGGAAATAGCAAGAGTGAGTCCATGTCAAACTCAACAAATATAACACAGGGTTCATGAGGCTCAAATGGCTAGACACTGTTTAACTGCAGCTAGCTTTTAATCATATATTTGACAATTGAATAGCTTCAAGATAAACCACTTCCCATTAATGAACCAATGATCAATTGCAATAATGATAATGAATAACATTAACATGAGCATAATAATAAACAACATTACTTAAACATAATTTAGCAATGGTGATCATCTATCTGTAAATGTTCCAAGGCCGCTCGTATCCGTGAGCACGGCTAGTATACCAGTTTTTAACTCTGCGCAGAGGTGTACACTTTCACTGTGAGTCATGATTTCCAAATGAGTGGGGAGATCAAGCCCAAACACTAGAGAACCACATAAAGCCACTCAAGAGTTCGTCTAACAAGTTAGGGCCATTAGATTCACTCGGCAGGCAGATGTAGAACCCCCCTTCCCTGTGGCACAACAACCGCAGCCTATACACACTAGGCCAGGGGCTCGCACTACACCCAACGTGGCAAGCCATTCTTACGCCATTTAAGGTAACCACTAACAAGCTAGAAAAGGTCTCTTGAACAACTAAAGCCAGAGCCATATAGCCCTCACAGCTGTACTGTATATCCCGGATGATCACGTACAGATAAGTCCTTACGGAGAGTAACTAGAGCGTCAAAATAATACACATGCTCTAGCCCCCTTTTAACAAAAATTATATCATCTTAATGATTGATTGCTTGATCCATTATTCATATTGCAAGATCATTGTTCTTAGTTTAAGCACTAGCCATAGCTACCCATATGCACTCCCAAGGTTGACAAGGAATCAAGATAACAATCACTAAGTTATAATCTCTAAGGTTGTCAAGGTAAGCATATGCATATGTATAATAATTCGATGAATAGGTAGCAAGGGTAGTCCTGTGTTATACTTGCCTTGATCAAAGCTCTCCAAATAATACTGCTGACTTGGCTCGAAGTAATACTCCGAATCGTCCAAATACTGCTCACCTTCTATACTCGATCATCAATCAACAACATACATGCATCCAATCAAACATACACGAAGCAAACAAAGAGATATAATTAGAACAGTACACCAACAGTAACAAAACAGTAATAAAAGTTTATAAAACTCTTCTACACGTTTCTACGATCACACAGACGCAAAGATCACCAAATTCGGAGTTAAAACGTGAAAGTTATGAATTTTCCAAGATTTCCTAGAGATAAATAAATACTTAATTATAAACTCGAAAAATAAATTATCCAAAATTAACTGTACAACTACACTAACATGTAGAGTTCACAAATAAGAACCTAACGCAACTTGAACGGATCAAATCGGAGTTAAAACGAAGATTTTATGACTAAAACAATCCTAGTGGCAAAACTGTAAATACCTGAAAACGTATTTTTGATTTAACCGGAAGAGAATACGCTTTCAAAACGCGAAAACGTATTTTCAGCATTACGTTTTGGACCGCGGGTTTATTTCCAGAAACCCGAGGGTCTCTTTAACAAATTTACCCCGCGAAGGGGTAAGTTCTAATCTCGGCCGTAGATCACGAGATGGACGGCTCGGGTTCATCAGCAGCTCTACAGTGCTCACCCGGTCACCTCCCCCAAGTCCGGCCGTCGGCTCCTCCATTACCGCCACGCCCACCTCGCCGGAAAACTTCGGCCCCGCCTACTCCGACCACCATTCAACCCGCTACCAATACAAATCGAAAGAGGAGGGCAACCCGAACTCATCTATGCGGTTTTGGAGAACTACTACAGCCCGAGGAAGGAACGCGGCAAGGAGAGGGCGGCGGCGCCATTGCCGACTTGTCGGTGATCTTCAATACCGCACGATATAGCTCAAAAACTTAAAAGAAAGACATGAAGAGAGAGAGGAGAAGATGGCAAACTCACTCAAGCGGAAAAATCGACCACCGAAGCACCCGAAAGCTTCTCCCTCGCACAACCGAAGCCGCCGACGCCTCCCAAGCCCTAGAGCTCTAAATCCCGTGGCAACCCGAGCTTTTTAGTTGAAAAACGGAAACTAGAGAACCTATGCGACCTATTTATAGCATCTACTAGCCGTATACGGTTAGGAAACCCCGGAAATCACGAAGAAGGGGCGGCGGTGGTTCTTCGTTCGGAGTCCGGTTCGATTACGAGAGGAGGAAGACGACTGACAACTCGACCCCACCGGTCATAGATAGAAAGGAGGGAGGGCGCGCTGGCTCGGGCCGACTGGGCCAAGGCGCCAAGGTGGGCTGCTGCGGTGCGGTCCAGCCCACGCGTGGAAAGGAGAAACGGGCCGCGGCTTAGTTGGGCCGCCAGGCCGAACAGGTAAGGTGAGTTTGTTTTATTATTTTTTTTTCTTTTATTTATTTTCCAAAACTTATTTCAAATAGAAATTTTCTAAACCAAATCAAATGAAATAAATTTCACACCACAAAGTAAAATAAATGCAGCAGCATGAATGCAACACCAAATATAATTTATTATTATTTTAATTTTGTCATTATTTGTTATCCAATTTATTCAAAATTTGTTATCTCTAAAATTTGGGTGTTACAGTGGAGTCAAAGTTCATCACCCGAGTGAGCCGGGCAACCGTAGAAACAAGCATGGAGGATGTCGCCTACAATGCATTTGTGTACTACCATGGTCTACGCTCGCACAAGACATTACAGGGTGCACTTCAGCATTTTCCTTGTTTCTTACATGACAATGGTGTCTAGACCGTGCCGCTTGCAGATGATTCATCCTTGACTTTACAAGCTACAGTGGGACTGGTTCGTGAATTGGCTCTCCATGAGGTGGATTTGAAGGATGAGTTGCTAAAGGAAAAAGAACTTAAGGAGCAAGCTTATAAGGAGATTGACCAATTAAGGGTGGAGTTAGGCCGTCCCAAGATTTATGAGAAGCTTAATTAGGATTAGGAAAATCCCTATGTAATAAGAACGTTAGTAGTTGCGAGTCAATTTTGAGTTTGGTTGTTTCGAGAGTCAGTTTGTGGTGTGAACAATTGTGTGATTGATGGATTGTTATTATGATAATGTGTGATTTGGATCTTTGTAATGTGTGCTGGAGTTTTGTAGACATGTCTACAAGTTCCATGGTTAAGAATATTAAGTTTGATCAAGAATATATTAGTTGGGTGTGAGGTAAACTTAGTTCTGTCCTTTGCTGATTTCTAGATCAGTCTGGGATGTTTTAGAAATAACATAAAATCCGTTTGTGAGAAATTTAAGAAATTTTACTAGAAATAATTAGGCTTCTGTACCTTTCCAACCCCGCAAGAATCACCTTATTATCTATTATGAGTTAAGAGATATACCTGTTCCAAGTTGGGGTCACTGCGCAGTCTAGAATTCTGAAACAGTTTCGGTTAAGTTCAGTTTTTGACTAATTTATTGACAGAATCAGAAAAAGTGTTGTGAATAAAAGTTGTAGATAAGCTTTCCAACCATGTAAAGATCATCTGATTTGGCAGTTTTCCAACTCGATATATGGCAGTTTTACTGAGTTGCTGAAATTGGAATTCGCCCAGAGAAATCAGATTTTGCTTATCTGTTGAATACATCATATTGGATAATACTAAACTTCATTTTCTGTGTTTTGAAAACAGATGTCAGGTAGAGGCCGTGGCAGGGGCGTGGAGGTGCTAACCCACCTATTACTATGGTGGAACTTATGAATACCCAGAATCAGATGATGCAGATGTTCATGCAACACATGCAGAACAATCCCCCTACAGGAGGACCACCACCTGTTCAGGTGAGAGACAAACGTGGGGAATTTTTGAAGGGACACCCTCCAGTGTTCTCTCATGCTGCTGATCCTTTGGAGGCGGATGACTGGGTTAGAGCAGTTGAGAAACAATTGAACATCGCTCAGTGTAATGATATGGAGAAGGTGTTATTCGCATCTGGTCAGTTACAGGGGACAGCTCAGACTTGGTGGGAGTCGTATCAAGCTGCACGTCCTAACAATGCTCCTCCTATCACTTGGAATGAGTTTGTTAGAGATTTTCGAGCTCGTCATATTCCTGAGGGTATAATTGAGTTGAAGCAGGAATAATTCAAAAATCTCAGGATGGGATAGATGAGCGTTAGTGAGTATCATGATAGGTTCACGCAGTTGGCTCGCTATGCTCCTAATGAAGTGAGGGAAGATGCAGATAGGCAGTGTCTTTTCCTAAAAGGGATTTATTATGATCTTCGTTTGCAGTTGAAGGGTAATAACTATACTAGTTTTCAAGAGCTTGTGAATAAAGCTATTGTGCTTGATAATGAGCGCAGGGAGATGGATAGGAAGAGAAAGATGAAAGGACAAGGTTCAAGAAGCAATAACCGCCAGCATACTAATTCTCAGCACGGCTTTCATCAAAAGTTCTAAGGACCAGTTAGCCAGTGGAATCGCAATCCAAATCAGAAATGGTCTCAGAATTGGCAAAACAATCAGTCTTAGCAACGTCCTTCATACCAGTAGCATCAACAATATCTGTAGAATAGACAACAGACTCCTCGCACTGGAAATTCCAATGCCACTCCAATGAAGAACAGTGCTCCCAACACGCCTACTAGATGCTACGTCTGCGGTAAAGAGGGACATATGTCTTACCATTGTCCTGAGAAGCAGAACCAGCAGACGACTCAGAGCCAAAAAAGCATTCAGAGACAATCCGGTACTGGAAGGGTGAATCACGTGTCTTCTGATACTGCTCATGAGGCACCAGAAGTTATGATCGGTACGTTCAATGTACATTCCACTCCTACAACCATTCTTTTTGACTCTGGAGCTTCTCATACATTCATTTCCCACATTTTTGTTAAAATGCATAGTATACCCATGCTTGCCATAAAAGAACCCCTCTTAGTAAACTCACCTGGAGGTACCATGCAAACCAATAATCGTTGTCTTCCAGTTAGTATGATTTTAAGGGGGGTAGAGTTTAAAATAACTCCTATAGTGCTGAGGACATCGGGTATTGATGTGATCTTGGGTATGGATTGGATGAAACAAAATCAGGCAGAGATTCAGTGTCAGCAGAAAGTAGTAGTTGTGACTGCACATAATGGGGATAAAATCAACGTGGATGTAGCAGTGCAGAAGCAGCCAACCGCTTTGGTGAATCAGCTTGAAGATGCTATCAAAGTGAATTCAGTTATCGAGGAGTTTCCGGATGTCTTTCTCGATGATTTGCCAAGTATGCCACCTGACCGAGACATTGAATTTCTTATTGAATTATTACCTGGAACTGCACCTATAGCCAAATGACCATATAGAATGGGAGTAGATGAATTAGAAGAACTTAAGAAACAAATTAAAGAATTACAAGACAAAGGTTTTATTCGTCCTAGTTCTTCACCGTGGGGTGCACCAGTTATTTTTGTTGATAAGAAAGATGGTGGTCAGAGGATGTGTGTTGATTATCGGTCACTGAATGAGGTAACTATCAAGAATAAGTACCCTTTGCCCAGAATTGATGATTTGTTTGATCAGTTGAGAGGTGCTTGTGTGTTCTCTAAGATTGATTTGCGTTCTGGTTATCATCAGTTGAAGATTCGTGCCTCTGATATTCGAAAGACAACTTTTACTACGAGGTATGGGTTGTATGAGTATACTGTTATGTCATTTGGTTTGACCAATGCACCTGCCTACTTTATGTACATGATGAATAAGGTGTTCATGGAATATCTGGATAAGTTTGTGGTGGTATTTATTGATGATATACTAGTATTTTCCAAGACGGAGCAAGAGCATGCTGAACATTTGAGGTTGGTATTGTAGAAACTTAGAGAGCATAAACTGTATGCTAAGCGAAGTAAATGTGAGTTTTGGTTGAAGGAAGTTTCTTTCCTTGGTCATATTGTTTCTAATGGAGGAATATCAGTGGATCCAGGCAAAGTAAATGATGTGTTGAATTGGAAACCACCTACTGATGTTAGCGAGATTCGTAGTTTCTTGGGTTTAGCTGGATATTATAGACGGTTCATTGAAGGGTTTTCTAAACTTGCTAAACCTATGACATCTCTGTTAGAGAAGAATGCCAAATTTGTGTGGTCTGATAAATGTCAAGCTAGTTTTGAAGAATTGAAGAAGAGACTGACTACAACACCTGTTTTGGTATTGCCAAATTTGAGTAAGAAGTTTTCTATTTATTGTGATGCTTCTCGTCAAGGTTTGGGATGTGTTCTTATGCAAGAAGGCAGAGTTATTGCTTATGCATCTGTCACACCCGGTTTTCTAAAGAACAAAACCAGGCTAAGCATATGTGTGCCCAGGAAGTCCACACATATGTCAGAATGAAAAAGTATCAGAAACAATGTTATTATATAACGTATACATAGCTATATTAACACTTACATCAGAGTATCGCGGAACGGTGACTAAACTTCAGGCTCCATTCTTCTCAGGGACGGCTGACTGGGGGTAACATATGCCTAGCACTTCTACTAGTCTTCTGGAAACTCCACTACACCTTTGTCCTTCTTCCGAGTAGCATCTTACTACACACTGGAGTGTGGGGGAAATAGCAAGAGTGAGTCCATGTCGAACTCAACAAGTATAACACAGGGTTCATGAGGCTCAAAAAGGCTAGACACTGTTTGACTGCGTTTAGCTTTTAGTCATCATATAATTAGCAATTGAGCAGCATCAAGGTATCCAATTCCCATTAATGAACCAATGATCATTTGTAATAAGGATAATGAATAGCATTAACATGGCATGATAATAACAACAACAATATTAAGCATGATATATCAATGGTGATCATTTATTCTGTAAGAATACCCAAGGCCGCTCGTATCCGTGAGCACGGCTAGTATACCAGTTTTTAACTCTGCGCAGAGGTGTACACTTTCACTGTGAGTCATGATTTCCAAATGCATGGGTTAATTACTCCCAAAACACTGAAAACCATATAAAGCCATTCAAAAGTTCGTCTAACAAGTTAGGGCCATTAGATTCACTCGGCAGGCAGATGTAGAACCCCCCTTCCCAGTGGCACAACAACCGCAGCCTATACACACTAGGCCAGGGGCTCGCACTACACCCAACATGTCAAGCCATTCTTACGCCATTTAAGGTAACCACTAACAAGCTAGAAAAGGTCTCTTGAACAACTAAAGCCAGAGCCATATAGCCCTCACAGTTGTACTGTCAATCCCGGTTAATGCTTACAGATAAGTCCTTATGGAGAGAAACCAGAGCATCAATATAACCCACATGCTCTAGCCCCCTTTCAACAGTAATAAAATCTTCTTAATTGGTTGATTGCATAATCCATTAGTCAAACTACAAGATCATTGTTCATAATTAAGCACTAGCAATAGCTACGCAAATGCATAACCCATAGGTGGCAAGGAAACAAGATATCAATAGCTAAGTTATAATCTCTATAGTTGTCAAGGAAGACACATGCATATGTATGATAATTTCTGTGAATAGGTAACAAGGATAGTCCCATGTTATACTTGCCTTGATCAAAGTTCACCGATAGATACTGCTGGTCCGGCTCAAAATAATACTCCTAATCGTCGTAGTACTGCTCACCGTCTAAATTCGATCACCAAGCATCAACATACAAACATTCCGAGCAAACATACACGAAGCAAACAAAAGATACAATTAGAACAGTACACCAACAGTAGTAAAACAGTATAAAAAGTTTGTAAAACTCTTCTACACGTTACTACGATCACACAGACGTAAAGATCACGAAATTCGGATTTAAAACGTGAAAGTTATGAATTTTCTAAGGTTTCCTATAGATAAATAATTACTTTAATATAATCTCGAAAATTAAATTTCTCAAACCTACTGTACAGCTATACTAACATGTAGAGCTCGCAAATACGAAACTAACGCAACTTGAACGGATCAAATCGGAGTTAAAACATGGAAGATATGGCCTAAACAAAATTGTATGTATATATGTATTTCTATTGTATTTCGGGATTTGTTTTACTAAAGAAAAACGGCCATAATACCTGCATGACGTAATGATGAGGTCATCAAACTAGCAAGTAAACGACAACAACGGGAACGACCTACGGCCTGCCCTGCCGGAGATGAACTGGAAGGCAACGGCTTGATCTTTCTCATCATAGTGGCGCTCGAATCCGCAGCTGTTCATAGAACAAGTCCATAAGCATCGTCTTCCCTGTACCAACACCGCCATAGAGGTAAAGGCCCTTAACTGGAGCATAGGTAGAAGGCTGAGTAATGAGACGGGACCATAGCCATCGACTCCGTCCTGATTTCTCAGATGATTTATATCTATCCAGCTGGCAGTCCTCTTCATTCTCAATCAACTCCTCATAGAGCCTTTGTAATTGTTGAATTGTATCAACCTGAAAGCTATCACCATCTACTAGCTCTCCTGATGCTATTCTCCTCTCATATTCCACCATCAAAGAAATAAGAAGGGATTCATGGAAGCTTGTCCATTTCCTTCAGGAAGGTCATATATCCCGCTATTTTCTTATTAAGTCCGAGACAAACTTTCAGCTCTTTAACAGTATCATATCTCTCCATCAGTCGCGTGGACGATATGAGCATTCCAAGAAAGCTCGAGTGCATGATGTCCAATGACTGAAGATGGCGCCCGGCCACAGAAAACCGGTGGATGACAGGATTATATTTGCCTCTCCAATCAACACTCTCCAGCTTTGGGGCGACAATGCAAGCCTTAGCAGCGCGAGTCACAGAAATCACTTGTAGCATTGGCGTGTTCACCTCCAGCTTGTCGGTGTTCAAGCCGGTGTAGTTGAGACACTCAAGAGAGTCCGAACAAATGGAGACGTCGCAGACGGGGGCCAGATTCAACACAAAAATATGGAGCTTCCGCAGGCATGGGCACTGAGGAGAGGATACGACACGCCCCAGCTCCTCGTTAATGTCCCGATAGCGGACGACAGCTTTCTCAACACACAAACTGAAACATAGCTTGCCAGCGAGGCGCTGGGAGGCGAAGCGCAGCCATGGAGCGATACGGTCCCAGGGGACGTCGATTCCGGTAACGTCGATCTTGAGGCTATATATGGAGGGTAGGTGCGGCGTAGGAGTTGAGGGCGGCGTCGATGGAGTCGAGAAGAGCCGACGGTGGCGTCGATGGGGATGGAGCAGGGCTGCCGCAGAGCACGAGTTCCAGCATGTGGGCCCAGACGCCACGCCATCGGCGGGAGAGGACGCGCGAACGGCGACAGCGGCGGCGGGCGGCGACAGCGGCGGCGGCGGCGACAACAGCGGCGGCGGCGGCAATAGCGGCGGCGGCGACAACAACGGCGGCGGCGGCAATAGCGGCGGCGGCGACAACAACGGCGGCGGCGGCAACAGCGGCGGAAAACAGGGCTAGCAGGCAGGCCGGACATATATATAGGGAGGAAGACTCTCCACCTTCACGTCAACTAGCGATATGGTGCTAATTGACGTTGCACCCTCCATCTTTACTAATAGGCCTAATTAATTATTAAAGCCCATTAGTAAATAAATGAATGGACATTTAGGATTATTGCACACAAGCTTTGGTGGAAAATAAGATATTTATTATTTTCAGAATTAATTAATTTCGTGGATAAAATAATTCCAGAAAAGTCCAGAATTATTATTTAAGCCGCGAAAAAATACTCCGAAAGCTCCGAAAATTCGAGGGAATTTTCCAGAGACATTATGGAACAAGAGGAACCCAAATAAAGTATTTGGAGCTTATGAAAAGATGGATGAAGAGATCAAGGAAAAAGATTAAGCTCACAGAAATTGGAATTTTGAATCCAGAAAATACCAAAAAGTTTTCCGATGAGAAGTAAACGTCGTCCTATGGTATTTTGAAAATAATAGCACTCACCAATACCAAAAACAAACATCACACAAACACCACATTATTAAATTAATATGAAAAAAAAGTTTAAAACCACAATTTTCTATATTTAATTAGCAACAACTTAACTTATCTAATAAATTTATTCGAATATTGAAATCATTTATTTTATTTAGTATTTTTCATGCACAACCCAAAATAGAAAATTTTGGGTGTGACAAATCTACCCCACTTAACAGGAATCTCGTCCCGAGATTCGGAGAGACTAGGGAGAAAGATAAAGTTGATTTTGCAAATCTTCACTCTTCTCTGATCAACTCTTATCCAATGATGATGCCACAAGCTCAAAACCCACTTTGTAAAGGTATCCTTTAGGCACTTACGATCCTTGTAGATGGTTTCAACAGTTTACCAACCCTAAGAAAAGATATCTGCGCTTGATAATGACTTTGCAACCATGTAGATAACTGATGCTTCCAGGTGACGAAGTAGAACATATAAACCTCCATCTTGTATCGTCTTTAGTTTGGCAACCCCCCTTAAGAAGAGATCAATTGGAGAACACCAATTGTTAGATTGCATTTGTTTCTGAGTGATAACTACCATCATGTCCTTCTACCATCTCAAAGAGACTCATGAGCATATCCAAGATCAAGTAACCTGCACTTCCTCGCGAGCAGAAAAATGGCAGTGCAGAAATACAGTTATAACTCGAGTTCTACGAATCCAATGATATTATAGCTTATACCGTTGGAAAGCTTATCAAATTTACTACAACTTTCTTATAGAACACTTCTCCAGATTCTGCAGTTAAGGTAGTCGAAAACTGTGCACAACAGAAACTATTCCAGGTTGCTGACAGCACAGATGCGTCGTCTTGTGATTTTCATAACTCCCAAACCATAATAGTTATCAGGTTGGTTCTTACGGTCAGAGAAAGATATTGAAGTCTACTATTGTCCAGAATTTATCCATGATTTTTGGGCATCCAAAAATAGAGATATAAGCTAAGGAAGACAGATTGTTCTGAAAAGACAGGATAAGATAAAAATGAGATTCAGAGAGATTAGAGAAATAGATAACGCTAATCTTCAAGTCTTCATGCTTCTTTGCTTTGCGTTGATGAGATATAAGACATAGATCAAAGATAGCCAAAAGATGATAAGAAAGATAAAGTTTGATCTTCAGTTCTTCGTACCTCGTCGCTTGAGATTGATGATGGTAACGGACACTACCCCACTTAACAAAGATTTTGTTCTACCCAGCAATGTCATTGAAGGAAACACTTTCTTTAAGGCTTGCTGCTAATGATAAGTCCTTCACTTAAAACTTACTAAACATACTTGATATGGGGGTGATGTCATCTAAGTTTTTATGAAACTAACTATAGACTTCCAACATCTCCTTTCTATATCGTCCATGCTAACTTGTATAGAGTATGTTGAATTGAATGTTGAACTCCCAACTGATGATAGCTTGAAGTGAAGACCAGTTCTAACGAATACCCAAGCTTCTTGTAGATGATCCAACAAAGCACTGATCTCAAGCAAACAACACTAGCACATGAGTAGACTTCCAATCATAGAGATAACCACTTCTTCCAAGTGAAGCACTAGGACATACGAAACCTTCACCTTGCAACACTCACAACTTTGCTACCCCTTAAGAAAAAAGAAACTAGGGGACACCAAAGTAACTTGCATCTCCTTTTATACTAGATAACCATAATCATCTCTAATGTAAGATTCCAAGGCAAATCAATGAGATTCAAAGATATCCAATGATATATTCACTTATACAAGATAAGGAGTAATGCAGAAAATTTCTGGGCGAATTCCAATTTCAGTAGTTCAGTAAATCTGGTATAACTCGAGCTACAGACATCCGATTAAGGTGATCTTTATATGGTTGGAAAGCTTATGAAATTATCTACAACTTTTATTCACAACATTTTTCCAGATTCTGTCCATAAGTTAGTCAAAAACTGAACTTAACAGAAACTATTTCAGGATTTCAGACTGCGCAGTGACCCCAACTTGGAACAGGTATATCTCTTAGCTCATAATAGATAATAAGGTAAGTCCAGTGGGTTTGGAAAGATACAGAAGTCTAGTTATTCCCAGTAAAATTTCATAAATTTCTCATGTCCATATCTTGAGATATAACAGAAACATTGCAGACTGCTATAGAAATCAGCATGTGGAGTATTACGTAAAACCTACCCCACTTAACATGGATCGAGCACTCCTCAAGACTTATCTCTTCCGAGCTACCTTTGAAACACAAGAACAAGGAAACACACAAGCAACACATCAAGCAAAACAAGCACACATCACATCATCGGTACTACACGTGCTGCTTCAACAATGGTGGTCATCCTAAGGGAAAAGTATGGATGATGAAAGGCCATCGAACTTTTGAAAAAGGTGAGATCAGAAAACTTTTAGTAAAAACAACATAAAACAAAATCCAATGGAGTAAGAAATAATAGCTCAAAGGAAGCTATATCAAGGAGGGGATACAACAAGACAAGGAAGAGTTAATAGTCAAAATCAATGAGTCAAGGGATGACAAAATAGTTTTATAGTAAAAATGAGTTTCAGAATACGTCCAGTGCTACTTGGCATACGTCCTACAGTCAACACCGCTCTGATACCACTCTGTCACACCCGGTTTTCTAAAGAACAAAACCAGGCTAAGCATATGTGTGCCCAGGAAGTCCACACATATGTCAGAATGAAAAAGTATCAGAAACAATGTTATTATATAATGTATACATAGCTATATTAACACTTACATCAGAGTATCGCGGAATGGTGACTAAACTTCAGGCTCCATTCTTCTCAGGGACGGCTGACTGGGGGTAACATATGCCTAGCACTTCTACTAGTCTTCTGGAAACTCCACTACACCTTTGTCCTTCTTCCGAGTAGCATCTTACTACACACTGGAGTGTGGGGGAAATAGCAAGAGTGAGTCCATGTCGAACTCAACAAGTATAACACAGGGTTCATGAGGCTCAAAAAGGCTAGACACTGTTTGACTGCGTTTAGCTTTTAGTCATCATATAATTAGCAATTGAGCAGCATCAAGGTATCCAATTCCCATTAATGAACCAATGATCATTTGTAATAAGGATAATGAATAGCATTAACATGGCATGATAATAACAACAACAATATTAAGCATGATATATCAATGGTGATCATTTATTCTGTAAGAATACCCAAGGCCGCTCGTATCCGTGAGCACGGCTAGTATACCAGTTTTTAACTCTGCGCAGAGGTGTACACTTTCACTATGAGTCATGATTTCCAAATGCATGGGTTAATTACTCCCAAAACACTGAAAACCATATAAAGCCATTCAAAAGTTCGTCTAACAAGTTAGGGCCATTAGATTCACTCGGCAGGCAGATGTAGAACCCCCCTTCCCAGTGGCACAACAACCGCAGCCTATACACACTAGGCCAGGGGCTCGCACTACACCCAACGTGTCAAGCCATTCTTACGCCATTTAAGGTAACCACTAACAAGCTAGAAAAGGTCTCTTGAACAACTAAAGCCAGAGCCATATAGCCCTCACAGTTGTACTGTCAATCCCGGTTAATGCTTACAGATAAGTCCTTATGGAGAGAAACCAGAGCATCAATATAACCCACATGCTCTAGCCCCCTTTCAACAGTAATAAAATCTTATTAATTGGTTGATTGCATAATCCATTAGTCAAACTACAAGATCATTGTTCATAATTAAGCACTAGCAATAGCTACCCAAATGCATAACCCATAGGTGGCAAGGAAACAAGATATCAATAGCTAAGTTATAATCTCTATAGTTGTCAAGGAAGACACATGCATATGTATGATAATTTCTGTGAATAGGTAACAAGGATAGTCCCATGTTATACTTGCCTTGATCAAAGTTCTCCGATAGATACTGCTGGTCCGGCTCAAAATAATACTCCTAATCGTCGTAGTACTGCTCACCGTCTAAATTCGATCACCAAGCATCAACATACAAACATTCCGAGCAAACATACACGAAGCAAACAAAAGATACAATTAGAACAGTACACCAACAGTAGTAAAACAGTATAAAAAGTTTGTAAAACGCTTCTACACGTTACTACGATCACACAGACGTAAAGATCACGAAATTCGGATTTAAAACGTGAAAGTTATGAATTTTCTAAGGTTTCCTATAGATAAATAATTACTTTAATATAATCTCGAAAATTAAATTTCTCAAACCTACTGTACAGCTATACTAACATGTAGAGCTCGCAAATACGAAACTAACGCAACTTGAACGGATCAAATCGGAGTTAAAACATGGAAGATATGGCCTAAACAAAATTGTGTGTATATATGTATTTCTATTGTATTTCGGGATTTGTTTTACTAAAGAAAAACGGCCATAATACCTGCATGACGTGATGATGAGGTCATCAAACTAGCAAGTAAACGACAACAACGGGAACGACCTACGGCCTGCCCTGCCGGAGATGAACTGGAAGGCAACGGCTTGATCTTTCTCATCATAGTGGCGCTCGAATCCGCAGCTGTTCATAGAACAAGTCCATAAGCATCGTCTTCCCTGTACCAACACCGCCATAGAGGTAAAGGCCCTTAACTGGAGCATAGGTAGAAGGCTGAGTAATGAGACGGGACCATAGCCATCGACTCCGTCCTGATTTCTCAGATGATTTATATCTATCCAGCTGGCAGTCCTCTTCATTCTCAATCAACTCCTCATAGAGCCTTTGTAATTGTTGAATTGTATCAACCTGAAAGCTATCACCATCTACTAGCTCTCCTGATGCTATTCTCCTCTCATATTCCACCATCAAAGAAATAAGAAGGGATTCATGGAAGCTTGTCCATTTCCTTCAGGAAGGTCATATATCCCGCTATTTTCTTATTAAGTCCGAGACAAACTTTCAGCTCTTTAACAGTATCATATCTCTCCATCAGTCGCGTGGACGATATGAGCATTCCAAGAAAGCTCGAGTGCATGATGTCCAATGACTGAAGATGGCGCCCGGCCACAGAAAACCGGTGGATGACAGGATCATATTTGCCTCTCCAATCAACACTCTCCAGCTTTGGGGCGACAATGCAAGCCTTAGCAGCGCGAGTCACAGAAATCACTTGTAGCATTGGCGTGTTCACCTCCAGCTTGTCGATGTTCAAGCCGGTGTAGTTGAGACACTCGAGAGAGTCTGAACAAATGGAGACGTCGCAGACGGGGGCCAGATTCGACACAAAAATATGGAGCTTCCGCAGGCATGGGCACTGAGGAGAGGATACGACACGCCCCAGCTCCTCGTTAATGTCCCGATAGCGGACGACAGCTTTCTCAACACACAAACTGAAACATAGCTTGCCAGCGAGGCGCTGGGAGGCGAAGCGCAGCCATGGAGCGATACGGTCCCAGGGGACGTCGATTCCGGTAACGTCGATCTTGAGGCTATATATGGAGGGTAGGTGCGGCGTAGGAGTTGAGGGCGGCGTCGATGGAGTCGAGAAGAGCCGACGGTGGCGTCGATGGGGATGGAGCAGGGCTGCCGCAGAGCACGAGTTCCAGCATGTGGGCCCAGACGCCACGCCATCGGCGGGAGAGGACGCGCGAACGGCGACAGCGGCGGCGGCGACAACAGCGGCGGCGGCGGCAATAGCGGCGGCGGCGACAACAACGGCGGCGGCGGCAACAGCGGCGGAAAACAGGGCTAGCAGGCAGGCCGGACATATATATAGGGAGGAAGACTCTCCACCTTCACGTCAACTAGCGATATGGTGCTAATTGACGTTGCACCCTCCATCTTTACTAATAGGCCTAATTAATTATTAAAGCCCATTAGTAAATAAATGAATAGACATTTAGGATTATTGCACACAAGCTTTGGTGGAAAATAAGATATTTATTATTTTCGGAATTAATTAATTTCGTGGATAAAATAATTCCAGAAAAGTCCAGAATTATTATTTAAGACGCGAAAAAATACTCCGAAAGCTCCGAAAATTCGAGGGAATTTTCCAGAGACATTATGGAACAAGAGGAACCCAAATAAAGTATTTGGAGCTTATGAAAAGATGGATGAAGAGATCAAGGAAAAAGATTAAGCTCACGGAAATTGGAATTTTGAATCCAGAAAATACCAAAAAGTTTTCCGATGAGAAGTAAACGTCGTCCTATGGTATTTTGAAAATAATAGCACTCACCAACACCAAAAACAAACATCACACAAACACCACATTATTAAATTAATATGAAAAAAAAGTTTAAAACCACAATTTTCTATATTTAATTAGCAACAACTTAACTTATCTAATAAATTTATTCGAATATTGAAATCATTTATTTTATTTAGTATTTTTCATGCACAACCCAAAATAGAAAATTTTGGGTGTGACAGCATCTAGACAGTTGAGAAAGCATGAGTTGAATTATCCTACGTATGATTTGGAGTTAGCAGCTGTAGTTCATGCTTTGAAGATTTGGAGACACTATTTGATTGGGCATAAGAGTGATATATACACCGATCATAAGAGTTTGAAGTATATTTTCACTCAGTCTGATCTGAACCTGAGGCAGCGTAGACGGTTAGAGTTGATTAAGGACTATGATATAGAGATACACTATCATCCTGGTAAGGCCAATGTAGTAGCTGATGCTCTTAGCCAGAAAAGTTATGCCAACGAGATACGAACGTTGTCCATGACTAGTGAGTTATGTGCTGAATTTGAATATTTGAATTTGGGAATTGTTACTAATACAATGGAATTAGTGATAGAACCTACCTTAGAGCAAGAAATTTACAAGGGTCAGTTGAAGGATGAGAAACTAAAGAAGATAGCAGAAGATATAGTGATTGGTAAGTCACCAGGGTTTCGAATGGATGATAATGAGATTTTGTGGTTTGGAAAGAGGGTGTGTGTACCTGAGGATCAAGCTGTTAGACAGGCAATTCTTCATGAGGCTCATGAGTCAGCTTATTCTATTCATCCTAGTAGTACTAAGATGTATTTGGAGCTCAAACAGAAATATTGGTGGGTTGGATTGAAACGAGATGTGGCTGAGTATGTGGCATTGTGTGATACTTGTCAGAGGGTGAAAGCTGAGCATCAGAGACCTGTTGGATTGCAACCAATGAAGACTCCTGAATTGAAGTGGGAGGAAGTTGGTATGGACTTTATCGTAGGATTACCACGTACTCAGAGAGGTTATGATTCTATTTGGGTGATAGTAGAACGGTTAACTAAAGTTGCTCATTTTATACCAGTTAAGACTACCTACCATGGACCAAAATTGGCAGAGTTGTATATGGAGAGGATAGTATGTTTGCATGGAGTTCCAAAGAAGATTGTATCTGATCGAGGATCGCAGTTCACGTCACACTTTTGGAAAGCTGTACATGAATCTCTGGGAACAAAGCTGAATTTTAGTACGGCATATCATCCACAGACAGATGGGCAGACTGAAAGGACCAACCAGATATTAGAGGATATGTTGAGAGCTTATGCATTGCAATATGGAACCAGTTGGGATAAGAGTTTGTCTTATGCAGAATTCTCTTACAACAACAGTTATCAACAGAGTCTTAAGATGGCACCGTTTGATGCTTTGTATGGACGTAAGTGTAGAACTCCATTGTTTTGGGATCAGATAGGTGAGTCTCAGGTGTTTGGTACGGATGTTCTTAGAAACGCAGAAGATCAAGTGCGGGTGATTCGTGAGAATTTGAGAGTGGCCCAGTCTCGTCAGAAGAGTTATGCAGACAATAGGAGAAGAGATTTAGTTTTTGAGGTAGGTGATTATGTCTATTTGAAGGTGTCACCAATGAGAAGTGTGAAGAGGTTTAACATGAAAGGCAAATTAGCACCAAGGTATGTTGGGCCATTTAAAGTTATTGCTAGGCGTGGTGAAGTTGCTTATCAATTAGAGTTGCCTGAAAAGTTGTCTAGAGTACATGATGTGTTTCATGTTTGACAACTTAAGAAGTGTCTACGTGTGCCTGAAGAGCAGATATCTTTAGAGGAATTGACTGTTAAAGAGGATCTTACCTATGAAGAGTTTCCGATCAAGGTTTTAGAAACTGCTGAGAGAGTTACTCGAAGTCGGATTATTAGGATGTGCAAGGTACAGTGGAATCGATATTCCGAGGCAGAGGCAACATGGGAAAGAGAGGATGAATTGAGAAAATCATATCCGCAGTTATTTGAGTAAGCAGTCCAATCTCGAGGACGAGATTCTTCTAAGGGGGGTAGAATTTGTAACACCCAAAAATTTCAAATTTTAGAATTAATGGGTTTCAAATAATTTAGATAACATTTAACGGGGAATTAGGATATTAAAAAAATTTAGAAAGGAATATTTGATGATGCATTCATGCTGTTGCATTTATTTTACTTTGTGGTGTGGAATTTATTTTATTTGATTTGGTTTAGAAATTCTATTTGAAAAAGGTTTTAGAAAATAAACAAATGAAGAAAAGAAAGAAGAAAAAAAATAAAACAACTTACCTTCTTACCTGGCGGCCTGGAAGCCTGCCCATGTCGGTCTGCTCTCCCGCGCTCGCGCCTGGGCCGCGCAACTGGGCCGCTGCCGCCTTCCTTCCGCGCTCGCGACTGCGTGGGCCGGCCCAGGAAAACACAGTCGTGCGCCCTCCTCTCCCGTTTCACTGACGGGTGGGACCCATTTGTCAGCCACGTCTTCTTCTTCATGTTCGTAACTGAGCCGGATGCTACCGATGCCATCGGATCCTGAAAACCCTGGGATTCTTCTCGTAATCGGTTCATCCTCGTCCTATATAGGGTCACATACGCCACCGCTTTCCGTTTTTCATTGATTTGTAGCGAAGTTGCCCTAGTTCGCGGCCGCAAGCTTGGAGAACCCTAGGACGCCGCCGTCGGCTTCGATTCGACGAGTATGTTACTTCTCCGCCACCCTAAGTTTTTCTAGTAGCTTTCTCATGTACTTGCGAGCTCAAGGGTGTCCTCAATTGGATTCGTTGGGTTTTAATGCATCGTCTTTGTGTATAGCCGCATTGCCGACCGCTCCGTCGAGCTGCCCTTCATCCTCATCTTGTGACCGGTCGATTCGAGGTCCTAGGTGAGTTCGCGCTGAGCTCCTCTTTCGTTTGGTACCGGCCGTGAGCCAAATGATGGTCAATATCGCGAGAACGGTGAATCCAGCGAGTTTTTGCCAAGGCCGGCAATGGCGCCGCCGCGTGCTGGTGTTTTTCGGTGACAGCGCCGCCGAGTCGTTTCCTAGGGAGGTTTCCAGCCGTTTGTTCTTTGATCAACGGCCGAGATTAGAATATACCCCTTCGTGGGGTAAAATTCATAAAGAGTCACTGCATTTTTATGAAATAGAACCCGTGGTCCTTGGCGTAATTCCCGAATTACGTTTCTGTGTTTTGAAAGCATATTCTCTCGCGGTAAATCAAAATATGTTTTAGATATTTATAGTTTTGCCATTAGGATTGTTTTGGCCATAAAATCTTCGTTTTAACTCCGATTTGATCCGTTCAAGTTGCGTTAGGTTCGTATTTGTGAGCTCTACATGTTAGTATAGTTATACAGTCAGTTTGGACAATTTAATTTTCGAGTTTATAATTAAGTATTTATTTATATATAGGAAATCTTAGAAAATTCATAACTTTCACGTTTTAACTCCGAATTTGGTGATCTTTACGTCTGTGTGATCGTAGGAATGTGTAGAAGAATTTTATAAACTTTTATTACTATTTTGCTACTGTTTTTGTACTGTTCTAATTATATTTCTTTGTTTGCTTCGTGTATGTTTGATTGGATGCATGTATGTTGTTGATTGATGATCGAGTATAGAAGGTCAGCAGTTTCTGGATGATCAGGAGTATTACTTTGAGCCAGATCAGCAGTATCATCCAGAGAGTTTTGATAAGGCAAGTATAACATGGGACTATCCTTGTTACCTATTCACTGAAATTATCATATATCTGCATGTGCTTTCCTTGGCAACCTTAGAGATTATAACTTAGTGAGTGATATCTTGATTCCTTGTTACCTACGGGCTATGCAATTGGGTCATTGTTGCTAGTGCTAAATTATGAACAATGATCTTGTAATTTGACTAATGAGTTAAGCAATCAACCATTAAGATGATTTTATTACTATTGACAAAGGGGACTAGAGCATTGTGTTGTGTTGATTGTTGTTGCTCTAGTTACTCTCCATAAGGACATATCGGTAAGTGATAATCGGGATATACAGTACAGCTATGAGGGCTATATGGCTCTAGTTTTAGTTGCTTAAAGAACCTTTTCTAGCATGATAGTAGTTACCTTAAATGGCATAAGAATGGCTTGCCACGTTGGGTGTAGGGCGAGCCCCTGTCCTTAGTGTGTATAGGCTGCCAGTTGTTGTGCCACTGGGAAGGGGGGTTCTACATCTGCCTGCCGAGTGAATCTAATGGCCCTAACTTGTTAGACGAACCTTTAAGTGGCTTTATATGATTTTCGGTGTTTTGGGAATGGCCTCCCCATGCATTTGAAAGTTATGACTCACAGTGAAAGTGTACACCTCTGCGCAGAGTTAAAAACTGGTATACTAGACGTACTCACGGATACGAGCGGCCTTGGGGATTCTTACGGAATAGTTGATCATAATTGTTATATCATGCTTAATTACTGTTGTTATTATTATGCTCATGTTAATGCTATTCATTATCCTTATTACAATTGAGCATTGGTTCATTAACGGGAAGAGGATTCTGTCACACCCATTTTTAAGGACAAAAATAGGATGCATAAAGTACTCATGTGCGCCCCAGGACATGATCGCATGCACAAGTAGACAAATTACATAGTATCATCACGGTGCTTATTACATAGCGAATAAATATTTAAGACATAGTCTTGAACAATAAATAATAATGTCTAATAGTAGATCTCCAGTGGAAACTCCAAACACAGGGACATGGTTGATAGGTTGACACCAAGACTAGTACTCATTACGATAATCTTCCTCATAATCTTCATCTGTTATGGTGGAAATAGCAAGGGTGAGTCCATGTCGAACTCAACAAGTACAACACAGGGTTCATGAGGCACAAAAGGCTAGATATTGTTTAACTACGTTTAGCTTTTATTTATCATGTATTTAGCAATTGAGTAGCATCAAGGTAATCCACTTCCCGTTAATGAACCAATAATCAATTGTAATAAGAATAATGAATAGCATTAACATGATCATAATAATAACAACAATAATTAAGCATGATATAACAGTTATGATCAACTATTCTGTAAGAATCCCCAAGGCCGCTCGTATCTGTGAGCATGGCTAGTACACCAATTTTTAACTCTGCGTAGAGGTGTACACTTTCACTGTGAGTCACAACTTCCAAATGCATGGGTTCGCGACTCCCCAAAACACCGGAAATCATATAAAGCCACTTAAAGGTTCGTCTAACAAGTTAGGGCCATTAGATTCACTCGGCAGGCAGATGTAGAACCCCCCTTCCCAGTGGCACAACAACTGGCAGCCTATACACACTAAGGACAGGGGCTCGCCCTACACCCAACGTGGCAAGCCATTCTTATGCCATTTAAGGTAACCATTATCAAGCTAGAAAAGCTCCTTTAAGCAACTAAAGCCAGAGCCATATAGCCCTCACAGCTGTACTGTATATCCCGGTTATCACTTACAGATAAGTCCTTATGGAGAGTAACTAGAGCAACAACAATCAACACAACACTATGCTCTAGTCCCCTTTATCAACAATAATAAAATCATCTTAATGGTTGATTGCTTAACCCATTAGTCAAATTACAAGATCATTGTTCAGAATTTAGCACTAGCAACAACTACCCAAATGCATAGCCCGTAGGTAACAAGGAATCAGGATATCAATCACTAAGTTATAATCTCTAAGGTTGCCAAGGAAAGCACATGCACATGTATGATAATTTTAGTGAATAGGTAACAAGGATAATCCTGTGTTATACTTGCCTTGCTCAAAGCTCTCTGGATGACACTGCTGATCTGGCTCAAAGTAATACTCCTGATCGTCCAAAAACTGCTCACCTTCTATACTCGATCATCAATCAACAACATACATGCATCCAATCAAACATACACGAAGTAAACAAAGAGATATAATTAGAACAGTACACCAACAGTAACAAAACAGTAATAAAAGTTTATAAAACTCTTCTACACGTTCCTACGATCACACAGACGTAAAGATCACCAAATTCAGAGTTAAAACGTGAAAGTTATGAATTTTCTAAGATTTCCTATAGATAAATAAATACTTAATTATAAACTCGAAAATTAAATTATCCAAACTGACTGTACAACTATACTAACATGTAGAGCTCGCAAATACGAACCTAACGCAACTTGAACGGATCAAATCAGAGTTAAAACGAAGATTTTATGACCAAAACAATCCTAGTGGCAAAACTGTAAATATCTGAAAACGTATTTTTGATTTACCGCGAGAGAATATGCTTTCAAAACTCACAAACGTAATTCAGGAATTACACTTAGGAGGGCGGGTTTTAATCTGAAAAAGTCTAGGGGCTCTTTAGAAAAACTACCCGCGAAGGGGTAAGTTCTAATCTCGGCCGTAGATCACGAAACCGACGGCCCATATTCATCCCAGAGGAAGCCGGCGGCGCTACCGCCGTTCCTCCCCAACCCCACGGCGGCGCCATGGCCGGTGGCTCGCCAGAGACACGATTCTCGACCTATGCTTCACTACAAGACGCGCGGATGGTACAAATCGAAAGAGGAGCTTAACGCGATCTCACCTAGGGCTTCAAAGCGATCAATCACGGAACAAAGATGACGGGCGGCTCCAAAAGGCGGGCGGCCGAGCTCCTACACACGGTGAGGACACAACAAGGCCTTAACTTCAAAATTGGAAGCACAATTAGGTTCACAAAGATGAGCTAAGGCCGATAGAACAACTTACAGTGGCTAAAACCCGAGGTGGCCGCCGAATTTTCCCCCACCGCGGCTTCAAGCTTTTGCGGCGGCGGTTAATGCTTCCAACGATAGAGCTAGGCCTCTTTTCGATCTAAAATCAACCGGTCAAGGCTCGGCTCTGGCGTAAATAGGGATTGGCATGATCAATTTTGAAAAAGACTCCTTTGGTTCGCGAATTCGATCATGGCTCGGTGATAGAGTTCGTCTCGGTTACGAGAAGGGCGACGACAGGAGACCGACAAGTGGGGTCTAGTGGTCAGCGAAGCAAGGAGGGAGAGGGCGCGGCTGCCGCGGCTCTGGGCCGGCCCACGCGGCGCGGAAAGAAAATGGCAGTGGCTTCAGCCCATTTCGTGGCCCAAGGCGAGAGAGAGCAAAGCAGGCCGACATGGCAGGCTTCCAGGCCGCTAGGTAAGAAGGCAAGTTGTTTTATTTTTTTTCTTCTTTCTTTTCTTCATTTGTTTATTTTCCAAAACCTTTTTCAAACAAAATTTTCTAAACCAAATCAAATAAAATAAATCCACACCACAAAATAAAATAAATGCAACAGCATGAATGCATCACCAAATATTCTTTTTAAATCCTAATTCCCCATTAATTATTATCTAAATTATTTTAACCCACTAATTGTAATTGTTTGAAAATTTTGGGTGTTACAAATTCTACCCCCTTAAAAGAATCTCGTCCTCGAGATTGGACTGCTTACTCAAATAACTACGGATATGATTTTCTCAATTCATCCTCTCTTTCCCAAGTTGCCTCTGCCTCTGAACATCGATTCCACTGAACCTTACACATCCTAATAATCTGACTTCGAGTAACTCTCTCAGCAGTTTCTAAAACCTTGATTGGAAACTCCTCATAAGTAAGATCCTCTTTAATAGTCAATTCCTCTAAAGGTATCTGCTCTTCAGGCGCACGTAAACACTTATTAAGTTGTGAAACATGAAACACATCATGTACTCCAAACAAATTCTCAGGCAACTCTAACTGATAAGCAACTTCACCACGCCTAGCAATAACTTTAAATGGCCCAACATACCTTGGTGCTAATTTACCTTTCATGTTAAACCTCTTCACACTTCTCATTGGTGACACCTTCAAATAGACATAATCACCTACCTCAAAAACTAAATCTCTTCTCCTATTGTTAGCATAACTCTTCTGACGAGATTGTGCCACTCTCAAATTCTCATGAATCACCCGCACTTGATCTTCTGCATTTCTAAGAACATCTGTACCAAACACCTGAGACTCACCTGTCTGATCCAAAAACAATGGAGTTCTACACTTATGTCCATACAAAGCCTCAAACGGTGCCATCTTAAGACTCTGTTGATAACTGTTGTTGTAAGAGAATTCTGCATAAGGCAAACTCTTATCCCAACTGGTTCCATATTGCAATGCACAAGCTCTCAACATATCCTCTAATACCTGGTTGGTCCTTTCAGTCTGCCCATCTATCTGTGGATGATATGCCGTACTAAAATTCAACTTTGTTCCCAGAGATTCATGTACAGCTTTCTAAAAGTGTGACGTGAACTGCGATCCTCGATCAGATACAATCTTCTTTGGAACTCCATGCAAACATACTATCCTCTCCATATACAACTCCGCTAATTTTGGTCCATGGTAGGTAGTCTTAACTAGTATAAAATGAGCAACTTTAGTTAACCGATCTACTATCACCCAAATAGAATCATAACCTCTCTAAGTACGTGGTAACCCTACTATAAAGTCCATACCAACTTCCTCCCACTTCCATTCAGGAATCTTCATTGGTTGCAACAATCCAGCAGGTCTCTGATGTTCATCTTTCACCCTCTGACAAGTATCACACAATGCCACATACTCAGCCACATCTCATTTCAATCCAACCCACCAATATTTCTGTTTGAGATCCAAATACATCTTAGTACTACCAGGATGAATAGAATAAGCTGACTCATGAGCTTCACGAAGAATTGCCTATCTAACAGCTTGATCCTCAGGTACACACAGCCTCTTTCCAAACCACAAAATCCCATTATCATCCATTCGAAACCCTGGTGACTTACCAATCACTATATCTTCTGCGATCTTCTTTAATTTCTCATCCTTCAACTGACTGTTGTAAATTTCTTGCTCTAAGGTAGGTTCTATCACTAATTCCATTGTATTAGTAACAATTCCCAAATTCAAATATTCAAATTCAGCACATAACTCACTAGTCATGGACAACGTTCGTATCTCGTTGGCATAACTTTTCCTGCTAAGAGCATCAGCTACTACATTGGCCTTACCAGGATGATAGTGTATCTCGATGTCATAATCCTTAATCAACTCTAACCATCTACGTTGCCTCAAGTTCAGATCAGACTGAGTGAAAATATACTTCAAACTCTTATGATCGGTGTATATATCACTCTTATGCCCAATCAAATAGTGTCTCCAAATCTTCAAAGCATGCACTACAGCTGCTAACTCCAAATCATGCGTAGGATAATTCAACTCATGCTTTCTCAACTGTCTAGATGCAAAAGCAACAACTCTGCCTTCTTGCATAAGAACACATCCCAAACCTTGACGAGAAGCATCACAATAAATAGAAAACTTCTTACTCAAATCTGGCAATACCAAAACAGGCGCTGTAGTCAATCTCTTCTTCAATTCTTCAAAACTAACTTGACATTTATCAGACCACACAAACTTGGCATTCTTCTCTAACAGAGATGTCATAGGTTTAGCAAGTTTAGAAAACCCTTCAATGAACCGTTTGTAATATCCAGCTAAACCCAAGAAACTACGAATCTCGCTAACATCAGTAGGTGGTTTCCAATTCAATACATCCTTTACTTTGCCTGGATCCACTGATGTTCCTCCGTTAGAAACAATATGACCAAGGAAAGAAACTTCCTTTAACCAAAACTCACATTTACTTCGCTTAGCATACAGTTTATGCTCTCTAAGTTTCTGCAATACCAACCTCAAATGTTCAGCATGCTCTTTCTCCGTCTTGGAAAATACCAGTATATCATCAATAAACACCACTACAAACTTATCCAGATATTCCATGAACACCTTATTCATCATGTACATAAAGTAGGCAGGTGCATTGGTCAAACCAAATGACATAACAGTATACTCATACAACCCATATCTCATAGTAAAAGTTGTCTTTGGAATATCAGAGGCACGAATCTTCAACTGATCAAGCACCTCTCAACTATCAAACAAATCATCAATTCTGGGCAAAGGGTACTTATTCTTGATAGTTACCTCATTCAGTGACCGATAATCAACACACATCCTCTGACCACCATCTTTCTTATCAACAAAAATAACTGGTGCACCCCACGGTGAAGAACTAGGACGAATAAAACCTTTATCTTGTAGTTCTTTAATTTGTTTCTTAAGTTCTTCTAATTCATCTACTCCCATTCTATATGGTCGTTTGGCTATAGGTGTAGTTCCAGGTAATAATTCAATAAGAAATTCAATGTCTCGGTCAGGTGGCATACCTAGCAAATCATTGGGAAAGACATCCGGAAACTCCTCAATAACTGAATTCTCTTTAATAGCATCTTCGAGCTGATTCACCAAAGTGGTTGGCTGCTTCTGCACTGCTACATCCACGTTGATTTTATCCCCATTAGGTGCAGTCACAACTACCAATTTCTGCTGACACTGAATCTCTGCCTGATTTTGTTTCATCCAATCCATACCCAAGATCACATCAATACCCGATGTCCTCAGCACTATAGGAGTTATTTTAAACTCTACCCCCCTTAAAATCATACTAACTGGAAGACAACGATTATTGGTTTGCATGGTACCTCTAGGTGAGTTTACTTAGAGGGGTTCTTTCATGGCAAGCATGGGTATACTATGCATTTTAACAAAAATGTGGGAAATGAATGTATGAGAAGCTCCAGAGTCAAAAAGAACAGTTGCAGGAGTGGAATGTACATTGAACGTACCGATCATAACTTCTGGTTCCTCATGAGCAGTATCAGAAGACATGTGATTTTCCCTTCTAGTACCGGATTGCCTCTGGTTGCTTTTCTGGCTCTGAGAAGTCTGCTGGTTCTGCTTCTCAGGACAATGGTAAGACATATGTCCCTCTTTACCGTAGACGTAGCATCTAGTAGGCGTGTTGGGAGCATTGTTCTTCATTGGAGTGGCATTGGAATTTCCAGTGCGAGGAGTCTGTTGTCCATTCTGCTGATACTGTTGACGCTACTGGTATGAAGGACGTTGCTGAGACTGATTTTTTTGCCAATTCTGAGACCACTTCTGATTTGGATTGCGATTCCACTAGCTAACTGGTCCTTGGAACTTCTGATGAAAGCCATGCTGAGAATTAGTACGTTGGCGGTTATTGCCTCCTGAACTTTGTCCTTTCATCTTTCTCTTCCTATCCATCTCCCTGCGCTCATTATCAAGCACGATAACCTTATTCACAAGCTCTTGAAAACTGGCATAGTTATTACCCTTCAACTGCAAATGAAGATCATAATAAATCCCTTTTAGGAAAAGGCGCTGCCTATCTGCATCTTCCCTCACTTCATTAGGAGCATAGCGAGCCAACTGCGTGAACCTGTCATGATACTCACTAACGCTCATCTGTCCCATCCTGAGATTTCTGAATTCTTCCTGCTTCAACTGAATTATACCCTCAGGAATATGATGAGCTCGAAAATCTCTAACAAACTCATTCCAAGTGATAGGAGGAGCATTGTTAGAACGTGCAGCTTGATACGACTCCCACCAAGTCTGAGCTATCCCCTATAACTGACCAGATGCGAATAACACCTTTTCCATATCATTACATTGAGCAATGTTCAACTGTTTCTCAACTGCTCTCACCCAATCATCCGCCTCCAAAGGATCAGCAGCATGAGAAAACACTGGAGGGCGTCCCTTCAAAAATTCCCCACGTTTGCCTCTCACCTGAACAGGTGGTGGTCCTCCTGTAGGGGGATTGTTCTGCATGTGTTGCATGAACATCTGCATCATTTGATTCTGGGTATGCATAAGTTTCTCCATAGTAATCGGTGGGTTAGCACCTCCATGACCCCTGCCACGGCCTCTGCCTGACATCTGTTTTCAAAATACAGAAAATAAAGTTCAGTATTATCCAAGATGATGTATTCAACAGATAAGCAAAATCTGATTTCTCTGAGCGAATTCCAATTTCAGCAACTCAGTAAAACTGCCATATCTCGAGCTACAGACGTCCCAATCAGATGATCTTTACATGGTTAGAAAGCTTACAAAATTATCTACAACTTTTATTCACAATACTTTTTCTGATTCTGTCAATAAATTAGTCAAAAACTGAACTTAAACAAAACTATTTCTGAATTCTTGACTGCACAGTGACCCCAATTTGGAACAGGTATATCTCCTAGCTCATAATAGATAATAAGGTGATTCTTATGGGGTTGGAAAGGTACAGAAGTCCAATTATTCCCAGTAAAATTTCTTAAATTTCTCACTAATGGATTTTAAGTTATTACTAAAACATCCCAGACTGATCCAGAAATCCGCAAAGGACAGAACTAAGTTTACCTCACACCCAACTAATATATTCTTGATCAAACTTAATATTCTTAACCATGGAACTTGTAGGAATGTCTACAAAACTCCAGCACACATTACAAAGATCCAAATCACACATTATCATAATAACAATCCATCAATCACACAATTCTTCACACCACAAATTGACTCTCGAAACAACCAAACTCAAAATTGACTCGCAACTACTATCGTTCTTATTACATAGGGATTTTCCTAATCCTAATTAAGATTTTCATAAATCTTGGGATGGCCTAACTCCGCCCTTAATTGGTCGATCTCCTTATAAGCTTGCTCCTTAAGTTCTTTTTCCTTTAGCAACTCATCCTTCAAATCCACCTCATGGAGAGCCAATTCACGAACTAGTCCCACTGTAGCTTGTAAAGTCAAAGATGAATAATCTGCAAGTGGCACGGTCCAGACACCCTTGTCATGTAAGAAACAAGGAAAATGCTGGAGTGCACCCTATAATGTCTTGTCCGAACGTAGACCATGGTAGTAAACGAACGCATTATAGGCGACATCCTCCATGCTTGTTTCTACGGTTTCCCAGCTCACTCGGGTAATGAAATTTGACTCCACCTTAGACTCCTTAGTAGTAGGATCCCTTGTCTTGACCCATAGCTCAGTCTCCCAATAGGAATCCATCCATGGATGACTATACTCCGCACTGCGATACTCTAACGTAGCTTCCCAATCGTAGTAGTAGTTGTCCAAGGTTCTTGTCAGCATGTCATGAAAGAAAACATCAGCTTTAGGAACCATGATCTGAAACTTCGTGGTCCACCCCATAACTAAATCCTCCATTGGTGTGTCACCAACTCTTGATTCAGCATCAGATAGCTCTTGGTCACCATCTACATGGGGCTCCTAGGGTTTGAATCGGGCAATGTATTGTGCAGCTGACAGACGGGGATGAGGAGACATCTACAAGATTTAGACATAGATTAGATAGAATCAATGTATTTTTGCAATAGAATAAGGTAGAGAAAGCACAAAAATTTAGTAATTAACAAGATGAAAGGAATAAGCATGAAATAAGTGAAACTTGGATGCTAATAATGACCATTCTAACTAGGCTTGCGTCCTACAGTCAACACGGCTCTGATACCAATCTGTCACACCTATTTTTAAGGACAAAAATAGGATGCATAAAGTACTTATGTGCGCCCCAGGACATGATCGCACATACAAGTAAACAAATTACATAGTATCATCACAATGCTTATTACATAGCGAATAAATATTTAAGACATAGTCTTGAACGATAAATAATAATGTCTAATAGTAGATCTCCAATGGAAACTCCAAACACATGGACACGGTTGACTGGTTGACACCAAGACTAGTACTCATTATGATAATCTTCCTCATAATCTTCATCTGTTATGGTGGAAATAGCAAGGGTGAGTCCATGTCGAACTCAACAAGTACAACACAGGGTTCATGAGGCACAAAAGGCTAGATACTGTTTAACTGTGTTTAGCTTTTATTTATCATGTATTTAGCAATTGAGTAGCATCAACGTAATCCACTTCCCGTTAATGAACCAATGATCAATTGTAATAAGAATAATGAATAGCATTAACATGATCATAATAATAACAACAATAATTAAGCATGATATAACAGTTACGATCAACTATTCCGTAAGAATCCCCAAGGCCGCTCGTATCCGTGAGCACGGCTAGTATACCAGTTTTTAACTCTGCGCAGAGGTGTACACTTTCACTGTGAGTCACAACTTCCAAATGCATGGGTTCGTGACTCCCCAAAACACCGGAAATCATATAAAGCCACTTAAAGGTTCGTCTAACAAGTTAAGGCCATTAGATTCACTCGGCAGGTAGATGTAGAACCCCCCTTCCTAGTGGCACAACAACTCGCAGCCTATACACACTAAGGACAGGGGCTCGCCCTACACCCAACGTGGCAAGCCATTCTTATGCCATTTAAGGTAACCACTATCAAGCTAGAAAACGTCCTTTAAGCAACTAAAGCCAGAGCCATATAGCCCTCACAGATGTACTGTATATCCCGGTTATCACTTACAGATAAGTCCTTATGGAGAGTAACTAGAGCAACAACAATCAACACAACACTATGCTCTAGTCCCCTTTATCAACAGTAATAAAATCATCTTAATGGTTGATTGCTTAACCCATTAGTCAAATTACAAGATCATTGTTCATAATTTAGCACTAGCAACAACTACCCAAATGCATAGCCCGTAGGTAACAAGGAATAAGAATATCAATCACTAAGTTATAATCTCTAAGGTTGCCAAGGAAAGCACATGCACATGTATGATAATTTCAATAAATAGGTAACAAGGATAATCATGTGTTATACTTGCCTTGCTCAAAGCTCTCTGGATGATACTACTGATCTGGCTCAAAGTAATACTCCTGATCGTCCAGAAACTGCTCACCTTCTATACTTGATCATCAATCAACAACATACATGCATCCAATCAAACATACACGAAGCAAACAAAGAGATATAATTAGAACAGTACACCAACAGTAACAAAACAGTAATAAAAGTTTATAAAACTCTTCTACATGGTCCTATGATCACACAGACGTAAAGATCACCAAATTCAGAGTTAAAACATGAAAGTTATGAATTTTCTAAGATTTCCTATAGATAAATATATACTTAATTATAAACTCGAAAATTAAATTGTCTAAACTGACTGTACAACTATACTAACATGTAGAGCTCACAAATACGAACCTAACGCAATTTGAACGGATCAAATCGGAGTTAAAACAAAGATTTTATGACCAAAACAATCCTAGTGGCAAAATTATAAATATCTGAAAACGTATTTTTGATTTACCGCGAGAGAATACGCTTTCAAAACTCAGAAACGTAATTCGGGAATTACGCTTAGGACGGCGGGTTTTAATCTAAAAAAGTCCAGGGGCTCTTTAGAAAAACTACCCGCGAAGGGGTAAGTTCTAATCTCGGCCGTAGATCACGAAACCGATGGCCCATATTCATCCCAGAGGAAGCCGGCGGCGCTACCGCCGTTCCTCCCCAACCCCACGGCGGCGCCATGGCTGGCGGCTCGCCGGAGACACGATTCTCGACCTATGCTTCACTACAAGACGCGCGGATGGTACAAATCGAAAGAGGAGCTTAACGCGATCTCACCTAGGGCTTCAAAGCGATCAATCATGGAACAAAGATGACGGGTGGCTCCAAAAGGTGGGCGGCCGAGCTCCTACACACGGTGAGGACACAACAAGGCCTTAACTTCAAAATTGGAAGCACAATTAGGTTCACAAAGATGAGGTAAGGCCGATAGAACAACTTACAGCGGCTAAAACCCGAGGTGGCCGCCGAATTTTCCCCCACCGCGGCTTCAAGCTTTTGCGGCGGCGGTTAACGCTTCCAACGATAGAGCTAGTCCTCTTTTCGATCTAAAATCGACCGGTCAAGGCTCAGCTCTGGCTTAAATAGGGATTGGCATGATCAATTTGGAAAAGACTCCTTTGGTTCGCGGATTCGATCACGGCTCGGTGATAGAGTTCGTCTCGGTTACGAGAAGGGCGACGACAGGAGACCGACATGTGGGGTCTAGTGGTCAGCGAAGCAAGGAGGGAGAGGGCGCGGCTGCCGCAGCTCTGGGCCGGCCCACGTGGCGCGGAAAGAAAACGGTAGTGGCTTCAGCCCATTTCGCGGCCCAGGGCGAGAGAGAGCAAAGCAGGCCGACATGGCAGGCTTCCAGGCCGCCAGGTAAGAAGGTAAGTTGTTTTATTTTTTTCTTCTTTCTTTTCTTCATTTGTTTATTTTCCAAAACCTTTTTCAAACAAAATTTTCTAAACCAAATCAAATAAAATAAATCCACACCACAAAATAAAATAAATGCAACAGCATGAATGCATCACCAAATACTCTTTTTAAATCCTAATTCCCCATTAATTATTATCTAAATTATTTTAACCCACTAATTCTAATTGTTTGAAAATTTTGGGTGTTACAATTACCTTGATGCTACTCAATTGCTAAATACATGATAAATAAAAGCTAATCGCAGTTAAACAGTGTCTAGCCTTTTGTGCTTCATGAACCCTGTGTTGTACTTGTTGAGTTCGACATGGACTCACCCTTGCTATTTCCACCATAACAGATGAAGATTATGAGGAAGATTATCGTAATGAGTACTAGTCTTGGTGTCAACCAGTCAACCGTGTCCCTGTGTTTGGAGTTTCCGCTGGAGATCTACTATTAGTCGTTATTATTTATCATTCAAGACTATGTGTTAAATACTTATTCGCTATGTAATAAGCACTGTGATGATACTATGTAATTTTGTCTACTTGTGTGTGCGATCATGTCCTAGGGCGCACATGAGTCTTTTATGCATCCTATTTTTGTCCTTAAAAATTGGTTGTGACACTTGTTAAGAAGAACAAAGGCAAGCTTTGTTTTGCTTATTGAACGTTGGCTGCAAGAATGATGTCTATTGTAGGGATGCTTTTGTGGTCATAATGGTGTTTTCTGTAGTTATGGAGAATACCAAAGTTGTAGGTAACTTACTCATCTAGCTTGTCCTAAAATCTCATGACACTAGGTCTTAGGGTTTGGGAGTTATGACCTTTAGAAGTTTGCTGTTAGGTTTTGCTTGTGCTTTGAATAGATCTGAATGTTTGGTTTATTTGACCTGTGTGCATAGGGAATCATGTCTTGGAGATAATAGAAGAAGTGTAGTACTTTTTCTAAGATTTCCAAGAGGTCCAATAGCACTAAATTTTGTGGTCTAAATCTCTAGTTATGAGCTTGCAAAATGGAGTGACAGAATCTGTGCAAATCTGGGTAGGGATGTCTTCTTTGTCTTGTTTGGACTTGTTAGCCATAGAATAATCTTAATATGATAATAAGAAAGTCATAGACAACGTAATAAGCTTTACATAAAGTTAAGGCTCAGCCTTGTTGTGTCCCTAGAACTCCAGTTATGCATTTTTGAAGTTCTTGTCAGTTTTCTGTCTATGTTGGTATAGATCTAAACCATCAATATGTTTCGTCATGTTAATCTATGAATTAGCTTTTGGTATGAATAACTAAAGTGTAGCCATCTTCCTAAGCTTTCTAGAAAGTCTAGGATCACCTTTATGGGATGTCTGCAACCTCAGTTATGGTTGAAACCAGTAACTACTGTGCTGCTGTCCAGATTCTGTGCCCATGCTAAGTTAGTCACTTTAGCTAGCGTTTGTTTTGGGCTGAACTTGTAGTAGCTCTTGATATAGACAAAACTTGTTAGGGGTGAGCTTGGTGATTAGTAATGATTGCTGTGTTTGAGCTTTTTGCTTGGTAATAGTTGCTTGAGTTCGTGGGTGTAAGCTTCTTCATGTGTTTGCTTGAAGTTATGATGCGTGTATGTATGCTTGTTATGTAATTAGTACCCTAGTTGTCACCTCGTTTGTCCTCGGTGAGCATACGAGGGTCGCATAGCTTTATCCTGGAACAACGTTCACATTTTGTAATTGTATGGTTGTTGTCTTCAATTAGGTTCTCTCTTTTAGGAGCCTGTGCCTGTAGACCTGGTGGTTAGCCCTTGAATGTTTGTCTCCATGCCTTTGCTTGACCGAAAGCCCAAAGTTTAGTTCTTCTATATGTTTGCATAAGCCGTGGGTGTTTTGCAAACCTTTTTGTGAAGACCCATGTCGACTGACCAACCAGGTTAACTCTCATCAACGCTAGCCTTTGACCATGGTTCGTACGTTGCCAGTTGTGGAGACCGTACCCAAATCCATGTTGGACCTTCCGGTTACCTCTCCCAAGGGTTAGCTAGTGTCACACAACGTCTCTCTGCTGTGGCCTCCAAATTGTTTGCTTGCAAATTGTGTAGTACCACCTTATCAACTCAATCTTAGAGTGGTACCTCAATGTTGTCCATGAAGTTTGCTTAATCCATCCTCAACCTTCCCAAGTCTTGCAATGTTTATTAGTCTTGATCTCATGTTGTTTCTCAACATAATCGAATCTCTATTAATTAATTATCTGGTAGTTTCCTTAGTCGATGTGCAGGTGTGCATGGAATTATGAAAAAAATCTCATGCTTAGTCACCTTCGACAATGGAGCTATGTTTTCTTGTTAGGTGTTTTGATTTGTGAATAGCTTCCCTGTTGATTCTAAACCTTGTGACTACCTTTGCTTGCTATCCTTCCTTGTATAATGCTTGTTTTACCACCCAAATTGTGCCACTTGAAATTTCACCTTGGTGGTGTGATCGGTAATGGTGTTATGAGTAGCAACTAATGGTGCCGCGACGAAACCGAGAGCCTCCTGTGGGCGGCCAACACAAGGTTGTGCTGCCCGGCATGCGCTAGTATCGTGGTTTCTAGTCATGATCCATTGCGGAACAACATCAACGTGTTATTCTCATGTGAACTTTTCCTTGGTTATCTTTCTCATATCTTATCGTAAGATCCTTATGTAGGTCTAAATGTAGTAGAGCTTCCTCCTGAAGTTGCTAAGAGGAAAACCTTTGAAGAACAGGTCACCAACATAAACATTAACAGACTACAATAGGTGGTAGACAAGTGACTCTACTTAGTTGTCCCGGTATTGACGAACGTCATCTAGTGAGTAAAGTATCTCATCTCTGTTGGATAAGAAGGACACACCGCACTTAATGTTCGACAAGTTATCTGTGGGATGAGAATCGATTGTCACATTGTGCATATGACCGGAGCTATCCAAGTCTCAATCTTGTGTTCATAATGACCATACAATCAAAATTAACCATCTCTGGTGTGACTCCTTATCCGCTGACCTCGATGGCAACCATTCGTTCTGCATCAACCACGATTATTGTGGTCAAGAGTGAAGATTTAAAATTTTTAGTGTTGAGAGACAACTGATTAGTTACCAATAGGAACGTTAAACTTCGACTAGGTAACGACCCCCTTGGTAGCTACGAAGGCTATGTCTTATAGAGCAACAACCAACAAGAAGTTAATCAACTAGCCAACAACTTGAGTGCTACTCTATCTTCCACAGCCATTGTGACCAAGTCAATTCCATCTTAGACAATCGCATAGATAGTGCAAGGTGTTCTATCATCTAAGTAAAGAATTAGAGAGTACAAACACACACCTCAACGTGTGAAGGAAAGGAAAAGAAGAACAAGAAATATGTCTATATTTTGTGGTACTAAACTAGTTATCTTCATGCTGACAATTAGTGACTCAAACGAGGTTGGATTGAACCCAAACTTGGTAATCTCATTCCTTACTTAGGACACTTCCATGTCTTCATTTGGTTGAGAATTGGGTGAGTAAAACCATGGAAGTGAGTGATATTTGGTCAATTTGGTTTGCTGTAATTTTAGGACAGAGCAGTTTTGGTAAAGTAATGGTTTGGATAGCCCTTTTGAGGTCCCACAGATACTAGTTTACACTCTTTCGTTGCTTTTGCTTTCTCGTATCAACCCTGTACGAGCAACCTTGGTTTTCTACAAATCAATTTATACCATCGCAAGTCAAAAGCAATTTGAAAAATGTCAAACGACAGATTTCCCATCTTAGAACTGTTATTTGACCCTAAAGAGGAAGACTCCTGGTGAAAAAGTAGCCTAACAAAGCTAGTTTCACTACATTGCAAGTCAAACTCAACTTACTGTGCAATTGCCTCATGAAGGGGATTGTACTCAACTTGCTTGGTAGGGAGCTATTTACCGAAGTTGGTAAATACTTGCAATTTTTGCTATCTGCCAGACCTCGCTATATCCTTCTTTGGCAATAATTGATAATACTCACTGATCTTTGGTATCTTAAAGAGTTCTTACCAAGAGGTTGCATCTGATTCAACCTAGATAACTGTTGTCTTTGGATAAGAGAATCTTCTTAGGTAACATTTGGTAGAAATACGAGGCCGACAGAGTCAGCTATCACATTCACTAATCCCTCGACAGACTCAGATGATACAATGTTGTCATCAGAGAAAGAGAACTGCACGCATGGAATAGTAAGTAGCTTTCCATTAGTTGATATCTGAATGATTGAACATTTATGACCAACATCGACCTTTGTCTGCTGGATAGTCTGTTTCCTATAGCCTCAAAGGATGTTTATCATCTAACCCGTTTGGAAGGTTGTGCTCAAGCCACTTTGGTAGACGACTGCTTTTCAAACGGGGGAACATAGAGTCATTTCAATGAGTATACTTCTGAATATGGTGGTATAGTGTCAAGTTCATATGGCCTATGTTGTGTCCATTAAAGAATCAGATACTTGTGAGGGGTTCGCTCATGGACCAAATGATCTCCGTACAATGAGGATGCAGTACTATGCTATCTTAGATTCCTTCCAAAGTAACAATGCTTCATGGAAGTCAGTGAAGGAAATTCTTTAGATAAAGTTTACCATGAAGAGTAAGTATGAGAAAGTGCCTTTGACCAAATTGATCACCGATGTTGAAGCTTTGTAGCTGAATGCTATAGCGGATGTTGGAAACTAGATAACATGTCTCTCTTCCTTAAAAGGTCTTCCGTTCTAAATCTCGGGACACGATTCCTTTAAGGGGGAGGGCTGCAACACCCCAGGTGTTAGGCTTGCAGTTGGCACTTGCATTGCGTGAGCCTAAGCATCATTTGTTCATATATGAGTGTGTAACATATGTGATGCACTAGTGCAACATGTGAAACATGCCTATATAGAATGTGCTTTGAAACATCTGCAACATCTCTTTGAAACATATGCAACATGCTCTTGTTAATTATGTTTCAATGTGTGTATGTAGATGCTCATGATTGGTAATGCAAGTGAGTGTTGATGTCACTTCTTTCATGTGTCTCACATCACTTTCTATCTATAGTGATCCCTGGAAAAGTTTCATGAAGTTTGGAATCAAAAAGTCACATGAAATGATAAGTTATATGCTTGTTTGGATTAGAACTGAAACATGCCTTACATCCCATGGGAACTAGTGTTTATGCAACATACAAATGCAACATGTGCAACACATCTTGGACACATGTGGAACAACGTAGTGAAACATGGGTAGCATGTATCTTGAAACAAACACATGAAACAGTTGAAACATGGTGATGAAACAACTATAGCATTTCACTCGAGTTCTATGTTTCAATGCATGTGAGGCCTACACTTTTGTGCAACCTATGCATGGTGTGTATGTTTGGCCTCTACAACACCTTAACTACACTTAGGACACTTAATGGAACAATGTTCATGTTGATCATTTGGCCTAAATGTGCTTCTAAGTGATGGTTGACCATGTATGGACCCTAGAACCCTTTTGTTTGACCATTTCAAAAGTGTGACCTAGGAGCTTTGTGTGACTGTGCACTCTTTTACAAAGTTGTAGAGAATTTTATAAGGAACAAACTTTGATTAAGGGTCAAGTCCTGAAAATTTGTGGAACATGCTTAAAAAGGGCCCACAAGTCAAATTTAGGGCTGTTTCCCAACACTTAGCATATTCTAAGTCCCTAATCAGCAGTCTCAAGTCAACATGTTCATGACATTTTATCTTCCAATTTCATATGGTAGCTCAATTAGGTTTCTTAATATGAGTTGTAGTACCTTTCATGATGGAAACAATGGATCAAGTGTCACTCAAAATGGAGCTTAGTTGGACCTTCAATAATAGTTTCCAAAACAACAGAAAGTTGTTTTATCACTAATTGACCTTGACATTTCGACATGCCGCGTTCTCCCAATTTTATGAAACAACTCAAGTTGAGGCAAATACAAAAGTTGGAGCTAATGTGTTGGGGAAGATCATGCAAGAAGATGGCACTTGTTGGAATCCATTTTGCCCAACATTTTTGAAGGTTCGTCAATTTTTCACAATGCATTGACAATGCTGGTTTGGAGCCTCATTATCCACTAATCCGTGGCTCTAATGACTTTACACCTTAAATAGAATTTGTAGACCTTTGTATGGGCTTTAACTTTTCTTTTGGGCCCAAGGTCCAATTCGGCCCGTATCTGGCCCAAAAATGCATCCTACGTCGACTAGACCGTCATCCACCACGTGTTCACTAGAAGGCCTCCATGGGCGGCGTGCGTCCGGACGTGGCGCTCATGCCCGCACCACGCCCCCACTCCCTGTCCTCATGCACAATCCCCCCCGCTCGCGATGTGGAGAACTGAAGCTCGTCTGCAGGCCACTCACTCCCTCGCTGCTACACGCGCACGAGCGGGCACAGACGCCGCCGCGACCGCCATGGCAGCCACCGAGCTGAGCTCCGGCCATCGCTGCAGCTCCCAACGCTCCAAGCTCCCTCATGCTCCACCGCGTGCACCACCACCTCTGCCGCCATCTCCTTGTCTTTCAGCGCCAATTCCCAGAGCCTGACCATCACCGGAGTACGCCATCGCCATGGCCGCCGTCGTTCGGTCTCCTCCGGCCTCCCTCCGCCTAAACGAACCACCACACCACCTTCCTCACCTCACGCCGCACCTCCCGCCCTTCTCGCATTAGGCCGCTCGTCACCGGAGTACCACCGCTGCCTACCGCCGTCGTCCCGTGCCACCGGCGCTCGTGGCCAGAACATCATAGGTGGCCTCTGGGGGAGCTACCACGTCCCTTGGGTGCACGTAGGGCAGGGTGTGCCCTGGGCTTGCTGCTGCTGCCGGCGAGCACCTCATCGACGGGATGGCCGGCCGGAGCCCTACCTCCCCTGCTCTGTTGTTGGAAGTATAAGGAGTTTGTCTCCCTCTGTCTCTCTGTCTGATGTGCGGGATCGGCTAGACAGTGGGTCCCGCATGGTAGTTTAAGTAGTGGAAGATCTGGGTGCGCCACTAGGTGGGTGTAACAATTAAGTTAGGGTTGGTTTATTTGATTTCGAATTTCAGATTTCATGTTAAATCTTCAAAAATACATATCTCATGCTAGGAAACTCCAAAAATAGTAAATGTGGACTTTTTGGAAACCTTGAGAAAATATCTATGTAGTAGAGTCACAAAATGTTATATGTTTGTAGAAGTTTTCTGGTGTTTTTATTTAACCTTGATAAGTACTCCAAAAAATGCTTATAAATTCGACCAGAGCCACATCTTGAGTTTTGGACATCCAAAAATAGTGATTATTGTTCTATTAATCTTGTGATAACATGTAATAACTAATAAAAATATTAAACCTATTAATTGTTCACTGTTTCTTAGGGTTTTGATTTAATCTTGCTAATTAGGCATTTCTTGCATATGTTGTTTGGGAAATTCATAACTGATGCTGTGATGCTCCAAATGATGTGAAATTTTTATGGTAGACTTTTCATGCTATGAATGTACTGTGGTACAAATTTCGTGGTCATTACGTACTGTATGATCAAGTTATTGATTTAACTTGTTTACGGTTTGATAAATAGATTATAAATAATATATAAATGATAAAATGGAAAATGTTGTTCCATTACCTTAGTATGATGTTTCTCTATAATGTTTATTCATACTATGGCCATGTGTTCATAGAAAATATTGAGTTTTAGGTTTAATTTGCTCTCACATGATTTATTACATTAGCTATTTGTCTTTTTTATTGAGGTTGATATACTTGTCCAAATGTCTTGAAATTTGGAAAGTAGGCTTTTGGGAGCATATTTAGGCCAGTATAATTTTGGTAAAATTTATTGTGCACTTTTGATATGTGTTCATAATTCCACCTAATTATCCAGGTAAATTAAGAAATGTATTAAAATAATTTATTTAGTAATGGCCACTATGTTTTCTGGTGTTCATTAGTCATGTTTTACATGTTGGTAAAGTTGGTTTTGTCCAAATATATGTTTGCAACATATGTTAATAATTATTTCTTGCAATTATTAGTTTCTGGACAGTTCTGGGGGCAATAGAAAGTACCCCATGTTAATGATGTTTTTATGAGCACCTTGTCTATAGTAAAGGTGTATATAATTCATGTATCTAGCTTATGTTAAAATTTGGTGGTATTTGGTCAAGTAGTTTTTGAGTTATAGATGTTTAAAGTCAGGTCCCAGATTTGGTTGCTCTCTGTTTGGAGCAGACTAGAGTTTGTAGTTTTATCTTTTTGACCTATTAAAGTTGGGAATCAGGCTTAGGTGATATTAAATTAATTGTATACAATTTCATAAGATTTCTAAATGTCTTATTTCACATCATTTAGATTTGTAGAACTCTAGATATGATTGATTTACTCAGCTACTACATGTATGTCCTGAAAGTGACAGATTCTAGTTTTAGTGCTTTGATTCACTTTGCCATGCTTCTGTGTTGAAGTGTGACTCATATCCTTGATGGTACTTGGGTTAGTACCCTGTGATCTTGTGGGACTTGTGTCTTAATTGATGTGCTTTCCCTCTTCTATGTTATGCCTTAGTGAGGAATAAGTTAATTAGCTCTAGGTGCCTATGTGAACCTTGGTGTGCTTGTTTGATTACTTTGTTTATTGCACTTCTATGCTTTCATACATATGCATTGTTGCACCTCATATAGGTACGCTAGCTGAAACATGTGAAGGACGGGATGTGGAGCTAACCTGAAGATGATGTTGGTGGATCCATCCCGATGATGGAAGGATCGGACAAGTGCCAGATTGGGAGAGGCTCGCCAGGCGGGTTTCACCTGACAAACTCTAACTTGAGTCGGATCCCAGGCAAGCCCTAGAGCATTATAAGCCTCCTACCTTCAAAGCAATTAATTCTATATATGTTATAAGTATTGTTGAATTAAGTGGTAGGAGTTGGTTGGAAACCCTTGCTACATTATATCATTCCTTGTCCAGATATATGAATCCTTGAATCCAACATAGACTAGGATCGAGTAGAAGTTAGGTGATTTCCTGTCACCTGCGAGATATAGAGATATTCATATATGGCACGGTTGGCTATATTTGCTATCGTGGAAAGGAACCATGTGTTAATAAAATGAAATGAGGCCGGGCGGGATGACGATAGTGAAGCAACAAGGCATGGAGGTCTTGGGTGTGGATCTATCCCCGTTTGAGTCGTTTAAGGACCGATTCGTTGTACGTCCTTGAGTCATATTGAACGCAGTCTAACACTTAGTTGGCTAGATAAGTCGTTTCGACGGTGAAGCCGAGTAATACAGTTCAGGCCAGGAATCAAAGGGTAGGTCGCATCTTGGAGGTAGTAAGGATGTGCTTGGAATATTGGCATAAGACGAGGGGGATAAAGTCCCTATCATCCTAGCAGAGTGTTGCCCTTGGGGATGCGGCATCAGTCGAACCCACGTTGTCCTGAACGGTACGGAAGGTGACCTGAGCAGCCCTCGCCAAGCGTGTCTCGGTGAGTGTTAGAAATACACCTCCAGCTGGATAGGAACTCGATTCGAATCGTCGTCGCTCCCGGTTAGTGAGCACTTGACTTGAGCAGTGGCAACGTAGATTCGATTAAATTGAATAGATGGTTAATTGGATGATGATGGAAAGGTTGCCTCAATTTATACCTACTATGGTTAATATTGTTTGCTCCTAGTCAAGTGAGTGCTCTAGTACAGGTGCTAATATAGATGGCAGGTTAATGATAATTAACTTGATGCTTAAGCATTAATGATTACTTATCTATATTAAGCTTTTATGCAAATGTTGTCAAGCTAGCCCACTTACATCAGCCTTGCATCATCCTGGGTGTCACCTTATTTCTAGTTTATGATAGGTAAGTCTAGCTGAGTACCTTCTTGTACTTAGGGTTTTATCCCCACTTATTGCAGGTTGTGATGTATCATGGCGACTGCAAGAGTTGATTGGCTCCTGCCTTAGTGGCGGAGTGTGATCACGGGCATGATCCTTCTGAGTTATCTTCTCTCTAATGCTTTTGTTGGAAGTCGACCTTGGTACTGGCATGTATTTGAAATAAGGGTGTTGTTAGTTTCAAATTATTTTGCTTCCGCTACTTTTGAACTTAAGTTGTAATAACTATGTTGAACTCCGATGTATATTGAACTACTTATGAAATGGATGTAACATGTGACTTGTTATGTTGAATCACTACGATCTTGGCTTGGATATTGGTTGGTTTGAAATCCCTCGTGATTTCATTGGACTACCGGAGTTATATGGGCTCAAGTGCGAGAATTTGATCACTTTGGTGATTGTTTTTGTACTTGTGCTCTTATAATTTGGACGGTTCCGTGACAGCAGGCATCGGAGCAAGATTTAATATTAAACCTGTCATATGTGTATCTATAACAAAGGTTTTGTTTTATAAAATCAGTTTTATCAACTTATAGCTATATATATAGGTTTGTCAAATCTGAATTCTAAACCTAAGTATGCTAGTGGTCAATTTCCTTATGCCCATGTAAGGATTATTAGGTGGCTTATATAAGTACTAACTTGGGGGTTTGTCATTTATGTATCTACGCCTGGGCTAAGGTATGAATGTGTGATAACTCTCCCACACTATTTTACCCGGTGTGTCAGATTAGAGGTAGCCTTCATATATGAAATAGCCATATATGTCGCTAGTTTACTTTATGCAACGTCGCACTTACGCTCAGGTAAGTGTGAGTTGGGAGAGCATGACCGTCCAACCCTCGGTCTAGGGGAGAGCTAGTTTTGGTTACTAGATTATTTACATGTTACACACATGTACATATGAAGGTACTTAATTGTGGGCGATCGAATGATTCAAGTAGTTTTGGTGCTACATGTATATATACGGTGGTATATGTACATGGGAGTACTTAGAATTTTGCTTTTCTGCTTTCATTGTGTGCTATATTGGGGAATTGTTGGGCTGCAATGAAACTTTTCTACAGTTACGCTAACCACGAATGCGTAAGTTGAATGTAGCTGTCGACTAGCTATATATCGAGAGAGTGCGTGTTAGACATGAATGCCTTGTTCAATGTTACTTGAATAGAAAGTGCTTGAGAAAAGTGTGTGTTTAGCCTTGCTAGGAATAATTATGGTTACATGTTTGAACCTATAAATGCCCTTTAGTTTAGCCAAGTGGTGGATATGCTGTCATACAAGTTTTTTAAAATGTTTTAGACCTCACTTAAGTAATTTGGATTCTCATGAATGAATTAAATTGGTGTTGGTCTAAGGTAACAATGTTTAGAGCTACTAGGATGATATGTTTGTGTGCTCTCTTGTTAAGCAGAACAAAGGCAAGCTTTGTTTTGCTTATTGAACGTTGGATGCTAGAACGATTTCTATTGTAGGGATGCTTTTATGGTCATAATGGTGTTATCTATAGTTATGGAGAATACCAAAGTTGTAGCTAACTTACTCATCTAGCTTGTCCTAAAATCTCATGACACTAGGTCTTAGGGTTTGGGAGTTATGACCTTTAGAAGTTTGTTGTCAGGTTTTGCTTTTGCTTTGAATAGATCTGAATGTTTGGTTATTTGACCTGTGTGCACAGGGAATCATGTCTTGGAGATAATAGAAGAAGTGTAGTACTTTTTCTAAGCTTTCCAAGAGGTCCAATAGCACTAAATTTGGTGGTCTAAATCTCTAGTTATGAGCTTGCAAAATGGAGTGATAGAATCTGTCCAAATCTGGGTAGGGATGTCTTCTTTGTCTTGTTTGGCCTTGTTAGCCATAGAATCATCTTAATATGATAATAAGAAAGTTATAGACAACGTAATAAGCTTTACATAAAGTTAAGGCTCAGCCTTGTTGTGTCCCTAAAACTCTAGTTATGCATTTTTGAAGTTCTTGTCAGTTTTCTGTCTATGTTGGTATAGATCTGAACCATCAACATGTTTCGTCATGTTAATCTATGAATTAGCTTTTGATATGTATAACTAAAGTGTAGCCATCTTCCTAATCTTTCTAGAAAGTCTAGGATCACCTTTATGGGATGTCTGCAACCTCAGTTATGGTTGAAACCAGTAACTACTGTGCTGCTGTCCAGATTTTGTGCCCACGCTAAGTTAGTCACTTTAGCTAGCGTTTGTTTTGGGCTGAACTTGTAGTAGCTCTTGATATAAACAAAACTTATTAGGGGTGAGCTTGGTGATTAGTAATGATTGCTGTGTGTGAGCTTTTTGCTTGGTAATAGTTGCTTGAGTTCGTGTGTGTAAGCTTCTTCATGTGTTTGCTTGAAGTTATGATGCGTGTATGTATGCTTGTTATGTAATTAGTACCCTAGTTGTCACCTTATTTGTCCTCGGTGAGAATACGAGGGTCGCATAGCTTTATCCTAGAACAACGTTCACGTTACGTAATTGTATGGTTGTTGTCTTCAATTAGGTTCTCTCTCTTAGGAGCCTGAGCCTGTAGACCTGGTGGTTAGCCCTTGAATGTTTGTATCCATACCTTTGCTTGACCGAAAGCCAAAAGTTTAGTTCTCCTATATGTTTGCATAAGCCGTGGGTGTTTTGCAATCCTTTTTGTGAAGACCCTTGTCGACTGACCAACCAACTCTCATCAACGCTAGCCTTTGACCATGGTTCGTACATTGCCAGTTGTGGAGACCGTACCCAAATCCATGTTGGACCTTCTAGTTACCTCTCCTAAGGGTTAGCTAGTGTGACACAACATCTGTCTGCTATGGCCTCCAAATCGTTTGCTTGCAAATTGTGTAGTACCACCTTATCAACTCAATCTTTGAGTGGTACCTCAATGTTGTCCATGAAGTTTGCTTAATCCATCCTCAACCTTCCCAAGTCTTGGAATGTTTATTAGTCTTGATCTCATGTTGTTTCTCAACATAATTGAATCTCTATTAATTAATTACCTGGTAGTTTCCTTAGTCAACGCGCTGGTGTGCATGGAATTACGAAAAAAATCTCATGCTCAGTCGCCTTCGGCAATGGAGCTATGTTCTCTTGTTAGGTGTTTTGATCTGCGAATAGCTTCCCTGTTGATTCTAAACCTTGTGTCTACCTTTGCTTGCTATCCTTGTATAATGCTTGTTTTACCACCCAAATTGTGCCACTTGAAATTTCACCTTGGTGGTGTGATCGGTAATGGTGTTATGAGTAGCAACTAATGGTGCCGCGACGAAACCAAGAGCCTCCTGTGGGCGGCCAACACAAGGTTGTGCTGCCCGGCATGCGCTAGTATCGTGGTTTCTAGTCATGATCCATTGCGGAACAACATCAACGTGTTATTCTCATGTGAACTTTTCCTTGGTTATCTTTCTCATATCTTATCGTAAGATCCTTATGTAGGTCTAAATGTAGTAGAGCTTCCTCCTGAAGTTGCTAAGAGGAAAACCTTTGAAGAACAGGTCACCAACATAAACATTAACAGACTACAATAGGTGGTAGACAAGTGACTCTACTTAGTTGTCCCGGTATTGACGAACGTCATCTAGTGAGTAAAGTATCTCATCTCTGTTGGATAAGAAGGACACACCGCACTTAATGTTTGACAAGTTATCTGTGGGATGAGAATCGATTGTCACATTGTGCATATGACCGGAGCTATCCAAGTCTCAATCTTGTGTGCATAATGACCATACAATCGAAATTAACCATCTCTGGTGTGACTCCTTATCCGCTGACCTTGATGGCAACCATTCATTCTGCATCAACCACGATTATTGTGGTCAAGAGTGAAGATTTAAAATTTTTAGTGTTGAGAGACAACTGATTAGTTACCAATAGGAACGTTAAACTTCGACTAGGTAACGACCCCCTTGGTAGCTACGAAGGCTATGTCTTATAGAGCAACAACCAACAAGAAGTTAATCAACTAGCCAACAACTTGAGTGCTACTCTATCTTCCACAGCCATTGTGACCAAGTCAATTCCATCTTAGACAATCGCATAGATAGTGCAAGGTGTTCTATCAGCTAAGTAAAGAATTAGAGAGTACAAACACACACCTCAACGTGTGAAGGAAAGGAAAAGAAGAACAAGAAATATGTCTATATTTTGTGGTACTAAACTAGTTATCTTCATGCTGACAATTAGTGACTCAAACGAGGTTGGATTGAACCCAAACTTGGTAATCTCATTCCTTACTTAGGACACTTCCATGTCTTCATTTGGTTGAGAATTGGGTGAGTAAAACCATGGAAGTGAGTGATATTTGGTCAATTTGGTTTGCTGTAATTTTAGGACAGAGCAGTTTTGGTAAAGTAATGGTTTGGATAGCCCTTTTGAGGTCCCACAGATACTAGTTTACACTCTTTCGTTGCTTTTGCTTTCTCGTATCAACCCTGTACGAGCAACCTTGGTTTTCTACAAATCAATTTATACCATCGCAAGTCAAAAGCAATTTGAAAAATGTCAAACGACAGATTTCCCATCTTAGAACTGTTATTTGACCCTAAAGAGGAAGACTCCTGGTGAAAAAGTAGCCTAACAAAGCTAGTTTCACTACATTGCAAGTCAAACTCAACTTACTGTGCAATTGCCTCATGAAGGGGATTGTACTCAACTTGCTTGGTAGGGAGCTATTTACCGAAGTTGGTAAATACTTGCAATTTTTGCTATCTGCCAGACCTCGCTATATCCTTCTTTGGCAATAATTGATAATACTCACTGATCTTTGGTATCTTAAAGTGTTCTTACCAAGAGGTTGCATATGATTCAACCTAGATAACTATTGTCTTTGGATAAGAGAATCTTCTTAGGTAACATTTGGCAGAAATACGAGACCGACAGAGTCAGCTATCACATTCACTAATCCCTCGACAGACTCAGATGATACAGTGTTGTCATCAGAGAAACAGAACTGCACGCATAGAATAGTAAGTAGCTTTCCATTAGTTGATATCTGAATGATTGAACATTTATGACCAACTCGACCTTGTCTGCTGGATAGTCCATTTCCTATAGCCTCAAAGGATGTTTATCATCTATGGTCTCACCCTTTTGGAAGGTTGTGCTCAAGCCACTTTGGTAGAGGACTGTTTTTCAAACGGGGGAACATAGAGTCATTTCAACGAGTATACTTCTGAATATGGCGGTCTAGTGTCAAGTTCATATGGCCTATGTTGTGTCCATTAAAGAATCAGATACTTGTGAGGGGTTCGCTCATGGACCAAATGATCTTCGTACACTGAGAATGCAGTACTATGCTATCTTCCTCCCAAAGTAACAATGCTTCATGGAAGTCAATGAAGGAAATTCTTCAGACAATGTTTACCATGAAGAGTAAGTATCAGAAAGTGCCTTTGACCAAATTGATCACCAATGTTGAAGCTTTGTAGCTGAATGCTATAGCAGATGTTGGAAACTAGATAACATGTCTCTCTTCCTTAAAAGGTCTTCCGTTCTGAATCTCGGGACGTGATTCCTTTAAGGGGGATAGCTGTAACACCCCAGGTGTTAGGCTTGCAGTTGGCACTTGCATTGTATGAGCCTAAGCATCATTTGTTCATATATGAGTGTGTAACATAAGTGATGCACTAGTGCAACATGTGAAACATGCCTATATAGAATGTGCTTTGAAACATCTGCAACATCTCTTTGAAACATATGCCACATGCTCTTGTTAATTATGTTTCAATGTGTGTATGTAGATGCTCATGCTTGGTAATGAAAGTGAGTGTTGATGTCACTTCTTTCATGTGTCTCACATCACTTTCTATCTATAGTGATCCCTGGAAAAGTTTCATGAAGTTTGGAATCAAAAAGTCACATGAAATGATAAGTTATATGCTTGTTTGGATTAGAACTGAAACATGCCTTACATCCCATGGGAACTAGTGTTTATGCAACATATAAATGCAACATGTGCAACACATCTTGGACACATGTGGAACAACATAGTGAAACATGGGTAGCATGTATCTTGAAACAAACACATGAAACAGTTGAAACATGGGGATGAAACAACTATAACATTTCACTTGAGTTCTATGTTTCAATGCATGTGAGGCCTACACTTTTGTGCAACCTATGCATGGTGTGTATGTTTGGCCTCTACAACACCTTAACTACACTTAGGACACTTAATGGAACAATGTTCATGTTGATCATTTGGCCTAAATGTGCTTCTATGTGATGGTTGACCATGTATGGACCCTAGAACCCTTTTGTTTGACCATTTCAAGTGTGACCTAGGAGCTTTGTGTGACTGTTCACCCTTTTACAAAGTTGTAGAGAATTTTATAAGAAACAAACTTTGTTTAAGGGCCAAGTCATGAAAATGTGTGGAACATGCTCAAAAAGGGCCCACAAGTAAAATTTAGGGCTGTTTCCCAACACTTAGCATATTCTAAGTCCCTAATCAGCAGCATCAAGTCAACATGTTCGTGACATTTTATCTTCCAATTTCATATGGTAGCTCAATTAGGTTTCTCAATATGAGTTGTAGTACTTTTCATGATGGAAACAATGGATCAAGTGTCACACTCAAAATGGAGCTTAGTTGGACCTTCAATAATAGTTTCCAAAACAACAGAAAGTTGTTTTATCACTAATTGACCTTGACATTTCGACATGCCGCGTTCTCCGAATTTGGTGAAACAACTCAAGTTGAGGCAAATACAAAAGTTGGAGCTAATGTGTTGGGGAAGATCATGCAAGAAGATGGCACTTGTTGGAATCCATTTTGCCCAACATTTTTGAAGGTTCGTCAATTTTTGACAATGCATTGACAATGCTTGTTTGGAGCCTCATTATCCACTAATCCGTGGCTCTAATGACTTTACACCTTAAATAGAATTTGTAGACCTTTGTATGGGCTTTAACTTTTCTTTTGGGCCCAAGGTCCAATTCGGCACGTATCTGGCCCAAAAATGCATCCTACGTCGACTAGACCGTCATCCACCACGTGTTCGGTAGAAGGCCTCCATGGGCGACGCGCGTCTGGACGTGGCGCTCATGCCCGCACCACGCCCCCACTCCGTGTCCTCATGCACAATCCCCCTGCTTGCGATGTGGAGAACCGAAGCTCGTTTGCAGGCCACTCACTCGTTCCCTTCCTCGCTGCTGCACGCGCACATACGGGCACAGATGCCGCCGTGACCGCCATGGCAGCCGCCAAGCTGAGCTCTGGCCGTCGCTGCCGCTCCAAACGCTCCAAGCTCCCTCGTGCTCCACCGTGCGCACCACCACCTTCGCTGCCATCTCCTTGTCTTTCGGCGCCAATTCCCGAACCCTGACCACTGCCATGGCTGACTGGCCGAGCTCCATGGCCGCCGTCGTTCGGTCTCCTCTGGCCTCCCTCCGCCCGAACGAACCACCGCACCACCTTGCTCACCTCAAGCCACACCTCCCGCGCTTCTCGCATTAGGCCGCTCGTCACCGGAGCACCACCGCCGCCTGCCGCCGTCGTCCCGTGCCGCTGGCGCTCGCGGCCAGAACACCGTAGTGGTCTCCGGGGGAGCTACCACCTCCCTTGGGTGCGCGCAGGGCAGTGTGTGCCCCGGGCTTGCTGCTGCTGCCGGCGAGCACCTCATCGACGAGATGGCCGACCGGAGCCCACCTCCCCTGCTCTGTTGTCGGAAGTAGGAGTCTGTCTCCCTCTGTGTCTCTCTGTCTGATGTGCGGGACCGGCTAGACAGTGGGTCCCGCGTGGTAGTTTAAGTAGTGGAAGATCTGGGTGCGCGACTGGGTGGGTGTAACAATTAAGTTAGGGTTGGTTTATTTGATTTCGAATTTCAGATTTCATGTTAAATCTTCAAAAATCCATATCTCATGCTAGGAAACTCCAAAAATAGTAAAAGTGGACTTTTTGGAAACCATGAGAAAAGATCTATGTAGTAGAGTCATAAAATGTTATATGTTTGTAGAAGTTTTCTGTTGTTTTTATTTAACCTTGATAAGTACTCCAAAAATGCTTATAAATTCGACCAGAGCCACATCTTGAGTTTTGGACATCCAAAAATAGTGATTCTTGTTCTATTAATCTTGTGATAACATGTAATAACTAATAAAAATATTAAAGCTATTAGTTGTTCACTGTTTCTTAGGGTTTTGATTTAATCTTGCTAATTAGGCATTTCTTGCATATGTTGTTTGGGAAATTCATAACTGATGCTATGATTCTCCAAATGATGTGAAGTTTTTGTGGTAGGCTTGTAATGCCATGGATGTACTGTGGTATAGATTTCATGGTAATTACTTACTGTATGGTCAAGTTATTGATTTAACTTGTTTATGGCTTGATAAATAGCTTATAAATAATATATAAATGATAAAATGGAAAATGTTGTTCCATTACCTTAGTATGATGTTGCTCTATCATGTTGATTCATACTATGGCCTTGTGTTCATAGAAAATATTGAGTTTTAGGTTTAATTTGCTCTCACACGATTTATTACAATAGCTATTTGTCGTTTTCGTAGAGGTTGATATACTTGTCCAAATGGCTTGAAATTTGGAAAGTAGACTTTTGGGAGCATATTTAGGCCACTGTAATTTTCGTAAAATTTATTGTGCACTTTAATATGTGTTCATAATTCCACCTAATTATCTAGGTAAATTAAGAAATGTATTAAAATAATTTATTTAGTAATGGACACTATGTTTTCTGGTGTTCATTAGTCGTGTGTGACATGTTGGTAAGGTTGGTTTTGTCCAATTATATGTTTGCAACATATGTTAATAATTATTTCTTGCAATTACTAGTTTCTGGACAGTTCTGGGGGCAATGAAAGTACAACATGTTAATGATGTTTTCTGAGCACCTTGTCTATAGAAAAGTTGTATATAATTCATGTATCTAGCTTGTGTTAAAATTTGGTGGTATTTGGTCAAGTAGTTTTTGAGTTATAGATGTTTAAAGTCAGGTCCCAGATTTGGTTGCTCTCTGTTTGGAGCAGACCAGAGTCTGTAGTTTTATCTTTTTGACCTATTAAACTTGGGAATCAGGCTTAGGTTTTATTAAATGAATTGTAGATAATTTCATAATGTTTCTATAATGTCTTGTTTCGCATCATTTTGATTTGTAGAACTCTAGATATGATTGATTTACTCAGCTACTACATGTATGTCCTGAAAGTGGCAGATTCTAGTTTTAGTGCTTTGATTCACTTTGCCATGCTTGTGTGTTGAAGTGCGACTCATATCCTTGATGGTAATTGGTTTAGTACCCTGTGATCTTGTGAGACTTGTGTCTTAATTGATGTGCTTGCCCTCTTCTATGTTATGCCTAGGTGCCTATGTGAACTTTGGTGTGCTTGTTTGATTACTTTGTTTATTGCACTTCTATGCTTTCATACATATGCATTGTTGCACCTCATATAGGTACGCTAGCTGAAACACATGAAAGACGAGATGTGGAGCTAACCAGAAGATGATGTTGGTGGATCCATCCCAAAGTTGGAAGGATCGGACAAGTGCCAGATTGGGATGGGCTCGCCAAGCGGGTTTCACCTAACAAACCCTAACTTGAGTCAGATCCCAGGCAAGCCCCGGAGCATTATAAGCCTCCTACCTTCAATGCATTTAATTCTATATATGTTATAAGTATTGTTGCATTAAGTGGTAGGTGTTGGTTGGAAACCCTTGCTGCATTATATCATTCCTTGTCCAGATATATGAATCCTTGAATCCTACATTGACTAGGATCGAGTAGATGCTTAGCCCTGCTTTAAGCGGTAGAAGTCAGGTGATTTCCTGTCACCTGCGAGATGTAGGGATATTCATATATGGCATGGTTGGCTATATTTGCTATCGTGGAAAAGAACCATGTGTTAATAAAATAAAATGAGACCGGGAGGGATGACAATAGTGAAGCAACAAGGCATGGAGGTCTTGGGTGTGGATCTATCCCCGTCTAAGTCGTTTAAGGACTGATTCGCTGTACATCCTTGAGTCATGTTGAACGCAGTCTAACACTTAGTTGGCCGGATACGTCATTCTGATCGTGAAGCCGAGTAATCTTGGAGGGTATCAAAGGGTAGGTCGCATCTTGGAGGTAGTAAGGATGTGCTTGGGAACATTGGCATAAGACCAAGGATGGGTTAAAGTCTCTCTCATCCTGGTAGAGTGTTGCCTTTGGGGATGCGGCATCAGTCGAACCCGCGCTATCCTGAACGGTGCCAAAGGTGACCTGAGCAGCCCTCGCCAGTCGTGTCTCGGTGAGTTTTAGAAATACCCCTCCAGCTGGATAGAAACTCAATTCGAATCGCCGTCGCTCCCGGTTAGTGAGCACTTGACTTGAGCAGCGGCAACGTAGATTCCATTAAATTGAACAGATGGTTAATTGGATGACGATAGAAAGGTTGCCTCAATTTATACCTGCTGTGGTTAATATTGTTTGCTCCTAATCAAGTGAGTGCTCTAATACAGGTGCTAATATAGATGACAGGTTAATGATAATTAACTTGATGCTTAAGTATTAATAATTACTTATCTATATTAAGCATTTATGCAAATGTTGTCAAGCTAGCCCACTTACATCAGCCTTGCATCATCCTTGGTGTCACCTTATTTCTGGTTTATGACGGGTAAGTCTAGCTTAGTACCTTCTTGTACTCAGGGTTTTATACCCACTTGTTGCAGGTTGTGATGTATCATGGCGACTGCAAGAGTTGGTTGGCTCCTGCCTTAGTGGCGGAGTGTGATCACGGGCATGCTCCTTTAGAGTTATCTTCTCTCTAATGCTTTTGTTGGAAGTTGACCTTGGTACTGGAATGTATTTGAAATAAGGGTGTTGTTAGTTTCAAATTACTTTGCTTCCGCTGCTTTTGAACTTAAGTTGTAATAACTATGTTGAACTCCGATGTATATTGAACTACTTATGAAATGGATGTAACATGTGACTTGTTATGTTGAATCACTACAATCTTGGCTTGGATGTTGGTTGGTTTGAAATCTCTTGTGATTTCATTGGACTACCAGAGTTATATAGGCTCAAGTGCGAGAATTTGATCACTTCGGTGATTGTTTTTGTATTTGTGCTCTTATAATTTGGACGGTTCCGTGACACCTTAATGACATGATCACCACAACATATGTCACAAGGAGAACCGCAGTGCATTCATGTATGGTATGACCTTTACTATGACAATGATAACAAAATGGTTTACCCTTGCTCTTTTCCCCCATGGTGAGACGACTCAGGCACTTCATTAGTCACTTTGGCTATGTTTGCATTTGGTGGGATAGCTGCCTTCTGTGCTTCAGGTATCACTTGCGTCGTTGCTGCTGCGAAAGCCAAAGTCGATGTGGATCCAGTAATATGTGAGGGCGCTGCCCCAAGGTTTTGGGAACAGCACGCTGTTGCGCCAGCTCCTTCCCCTATTCTTCCACCAAGGCCGCCATCTGCGGTGTCCCCCTGGCTAGCCATGTTGGGGGAGGGATGCTGCCCCCCTGAATGGCCGGGTTGTGGGGAGGGGCCTATGGTGCCCCGCCTTGACTTGCCAGCGCGTTTGCATGGAGGGGAGGCCCTCCCATGTTGTTCGGGAACCGGGGGGATGGCCTCTTGCCATGGGGTTCAGTAGTGGCACCGCGTCTTGATGGTGACGCATCCTTCCGTGGTTCAGCCAACCACTGCGTCCTCGCCCACCACCATAGCCGCTGCCATAGGGCTGGCTACCACAACCGGCTCCTTGGCAGCCAGGGTTGTAGCCAAAGCTGTTGTAGCTGGATTCATCGTAGCCTCCATGCCCACCTCCATGTCCGCCATGCCCACGGCCTCGACCACGCGAGTGGAAGCCATGGCCTCAGCCACGTCCCCCGAACCCTGGATCAAAACCCGGGTTGAAGCCGGGGTTACACGTCCCCCGAACCCTAGATCAAAACCTGGGTTGAAGCCGGGGTTAAAGGTCGTGCCTCTTCCTCCACCATGCTCGCCAAAGCCTCCTCCATTGCCTGCCCCTTGCGCCGCCATGGTCTTACCCTCTCGAACAACCTCCGCAAAAAAACGGCGATGCAGTGAGGAGGGAAGTGGCGGCGGCTTCGGTGTGCAATGAAGACGACGTCTGGTGCCGGTACGGAGGAATAGGGCATTTAGTCCCTTCGTGGGCCTGAAAAATTTTCCTAGCCCGATTTGAATACGGTTCGTATGTCCAGGACGTGCCTGATCCGGCTTCCCTGCCACACTACGCGAGCCGCATGCAGCCACGACTGGTAGAGCAGCGTCGGTAAGTGGAGGAAAATTTGGATTGACACCCTGAAGATATGGCTTTTGAAATTTTTTTGAAGAGTCCTTCCTCACCATAGAGTGGCAAGCTAGCGATCTCGCGTTAGCCGGCGAGCATGATCCGCGGCGAGAGGGCGGGCTCCGGTGGGTAGCTTTGGCAAGGAAGTCACCCAACGTCCTTGGTGGAGAAACGCGAGGTTTGGGTAGAGGAATCTGCCATGGCACCCCCGCGAGCTTCTTTTGAACCATCGTCGAGATGATGGTCTTCGGGAGACGGAGATCACTAGACGTCGGATTCTTACCTGAGTCCAAAGCACGCTCAGCTCTGGATAGAAGATCAAGCATGAAACCAGCGTCGATGGCATCCTTGATGAACTCCGTCGTGGAAGGAGTCATTGGATCATCCTCCTCGGAGTCGGAGTCGCCCCCCGTGGACCAGAATTTGGACCTGATAGGGGATGCCCCAGCCTGAACTTGAACGCCACGAATCGGCTTTGGTCGTGAGACGCTTCCATAGCCAGAGACACTGCCCTCGACAACACAACACGTCCCTTCGCCCGCTGCCGATCGTCATCATCACCTGCGTCCTCCTCGTCTGCAACTGCCAGCAGTGCAGATGGCTGGAGCGCACACATAGTTGCCGGAGTAAGCGTTAAGTGCTGCCCACGACGGCCATGCCGGCCGTTGCCGGACACGCCATCACCTCCGGCACGCATCCGGAGAAGACAATGGCGAAGATCAGCGAAGACACGACGTCAGACGACCAATCTGCTATATGGGCTCGCGCAGGCCGGCAAATGGACGCGTGCGCTCAATCACGTGCGGGAGATGGAAGTGAGATCCGCTCTCGACACCGTTGGTGAGGGAGAGGGAGGTGGGATCCGCCCTCGATGCTGTCGTTGAGGGAGAGAGATCACTGAACTGTAGGGTTTGAATCGGGCGAGGCATTCTAGCGGCAGCGCACAGCCCACAGTTAGGCGAGGCGTCCGAGCAGCAGCGCACAGTCCACACCGAGTATTCCTTAACTTCTCTGAATTTATTGGGGAGCTGTTTTAGTTGGCTGGTTTGACAATTTATGAGTGTAATGTTTTAATTTACCTTTTTTTGCTTTATGACTTTGGACCATAAACTATTTGAGATGAAAATTGTTTTTTTATAAATTTCTTGCACCTAATACTTTTTATATAGTATACAAAAAATAATATTTTAATATTTATATTAAGTGATCTAATGCAATTCTCGCTTTTCGATGAGTTAAACAGTTCAAACTTCGACTGAATCTACATAAAAAAAGTATTAACATTCATGATACAAAATAAGTACTATTAGATTAGTTATAGAATTTGGAGACGTAAATGCTAATACTATTTACTATAAACTTGGTCAGACTTGAGTCAGTTTGATTAGTATGGATCTCATAATTGCATTCTTTTGTGTACAAAGGAAGTATTAGTTTTGCCCCAGGCTATAAAAATTTAAGGGCCAGCACTGTAAACCAAACTTCATGCCCCTCAACAAGTTCGTGACATACAGGGCCTTAGACTGGTTGCACTGGCTCCGCTATGGCGTCCGGTACGCGCGAATAGAGGATGAAAATCGCTGCAGCGGTATACTGTAAAGTTACTGGACAGAGGCTTCGTCCGCCAAACATAGCGAGATAGAGGGCATCCGGTACCGGCCATGTGGCCCATCACGAGTGAGACAGAGCATGCGCGCCTGAGAGTGAGAGGAGAGAGGTAAAGCATGCAGTGGTGGTTCCCGCGATTTCAACTAGCTAAAAAATGTTATAACTCACAAACTAAAACACCAAATTAAATTCTGATTACACCATTGAATTTGTTTCAATAAATCCATCAAAACTAGATCTCACATGGATATATTTAGATAAAGTGACAAGTGGGCCCTACAGTGGATAGAGGATGATATAGAGGATGGATAGGTGCGGGAGAAATAAGTATAGAGAAGAGAATCTTGATGACCAAGATGTATAGAGGATGAAAATAGAGGATCATGAGTGCGGATAGCCTTAGCATAAACCAAAAGCTGCAAGAGGCATTTTCACGTACAATGATAGAAAGCCGACTGAGAAATGCAGAACAATCTGCACCATCAGCGCAGCCCAAGGACAACACGAATTATCTGTACACTGTGATTCTGGTTGCTACAATTAAGCAGGACCATTTTAAGAATCGCAGTACCGATTATTATACCTTTAAGGTACTAGCTAGAAAGCTATATAGCTACTGGCAAGATGTGCTGACATTCACCGTACCCTACCTTCTGAGCCACTGTCATCATGCTATATGACACTGTTTGTCGGTAGTAACCTAGCTCCCCAACAGCATGATGGGCATAGATTCTTTCTGCATTCCATCTCTGATGGGTCATCACTGATGGACCAAAGTTACTTCCTTACCTTTCTATTTCTCATATTTGTATCAAAACGTCCCTATTAGCTTCACCTCTGATATTTTAATTAGTTTAGCTGTAATGACAGAGGGCAAAAGAGCACCCAGCAGGTTAAGATAATTGATAGAAAATCAAATATTATTAGCTGTCCTCTAATCTAGAATGTAGAAAAAGTAAGTGACACCTTTTGTCCCAAGAGATAAAAGTCTATAGATGCCTCCGTGAGGATTTTTCTTTTCTTTTTTTTACAAATCATTATCACAAACGTGTGTTGGTTATGCGCGCCTGTGATGTGTATACCCTTATCACATACGTGTGTTATGTACAAGCTTCTGTAGTATGCATATATTACACACGCAGGTTTACGCATCTGAAGTAAGCGTTTATTATAGACACGTTATTATAGACATGTTATTACATACGTGTAAAACAGCGTCTGTGATGTTCGTTAACCCGCGTCTGTGATTAGTTTTTTTACATAGTGCTATGTTTGTCTGCCATCAATAACTCGTCAGATTTCCCAACCCATGAGGTCTCATGAATCCAGTTGACAGAAAAAAAAATCCACTTCGCCCAAAAATTTCTTTGCTCCTACGGGAGTGACAGACAAACTGGACACACTCACACACAGCAAACCTAGTTGCCTTTTAGGAAACTGTATTTCTTGTACGTAGATCAAACATGAAACTTTAGTGCACAAGTTTGCTTCGGATGTCCAATTGTTATTTGAGTCCGCTGTGTTTTCAAGTTGGACCACTAGATCTGATCCAAAGCTGGAGCCAGCAAGACCAAAAGTATATGGGCTTTATATATATCCCTTTTGTTTTTCTATACTGTTACACAGGACAGTGCTATATGATTGATACCGATACAGAAATCTATGCTTGGTTTTCTTTTCAACATGGTAGTAGAGGATCATAATTTAAGACGAGGATCTGGTAACTTTGCTTCAGTAAGTCACGGGTGACTTTACCTTGGTATATATCCAACGTCAAATTTGGATCCAATGACTGCTTTAGTCGCATGATGCCATCATCTGGCCAGGGCAGAGCTACAGAGGCAGCATTACACGACAGAAGCTCATGGGAAGGATTACTGGCAACGCGACTGCCTGGTCGCACGCCCACGGCATGAGGTAGGTAGAAGTTGTAGGAGAGGCAGAGACACCGAAGATGTGTTGGTGTACGCCTCATCGCCGGCACACCACCAGCTAGAGAGATGGCGAGCAACAGCCAGAGTCAGGAACTCAGGAAGGGCGATGAACCTAGGATCGATCTTACACTCATCACGTGTAGAACTAACAGGTGGTGCACCGTGGCTGAGCGAAAAGGAAGGGGGACCGAGGTCAATGGTGTAGCCCTAGTGAAAGCATGAAGATGAGGAAAAACAGAGGGAGGGAAGATGGCAAGCTAAGGGGGCTTGAGGTACGGCTTACCGGTTGCTTTGCACGGCTAGATAAACCTATTGTGAGGGAGATCCGGAGATCAAACTAGGTGGTGGATTGTTGGGGGAAGGCGCCCCTAGCTTGACCCCCTACTCGTCTCCTAACCTTCGCTCTGGGCGTAATAACCGACCGTGCCGCGGGCTGTAACCCCGCGGCGAAGTTCCCCCCCCCACCCCCATCCCTTCTTTTTAGGTACCGTCGATGGGGGAGAGAACCCCCGACTGGCGTGGTGAGGGTTCGCCAGGAGCTACAGGTGGAGCTCGACAAGGAGCCAACGGCGGCCCCCATTTGCCCGGTCAGGGTTAGGAGTTGTTAGCCAGGGCTACGGAGGATTACCTCATTGCCCCTGGCCGTTGTATTGGCATTGCTGATCATCCGCCAACCCTTTTGTAATTTCAATATAGCCCCAAGTATGGCCTATAAATACCCGGGGAACTTTGTTGTTGGGGGAGGCTGTTTTGGCAATTTAATGGGCATTTAATCCTCATTTATTTATAGCTTTCCCTCCAGGATACCCTCACAAGCAGTGCCTAAGTTCGTTTCATATCCTGTGGGAAACCAACAGTCTCTCCCCCCTAGCCTCTAGCGAGGGTGGGAAACTAGGAGTGACCCCACACGGAGCGGTGGACATATCGCAAATTGGACAGTGGATATAGGAAATGGTAAAGTCACACAACATATACAGAAGATAAGTCATCGGATCCCTTATCCTATTATTTAGAGCCAGTGACAAGTTTGATCTAATTGTCACATGACCACTTTTTTGTGAATGTAATTTTTAAGCTGCACTAGAAGCATTTGGCCATAGAAGCAATATACTACTCCGCCAGATCTCTAGATCACTGTCCAGTCTAAATCCAGCATCATTGCGCAATCGCGTGCAGTGATGGAGCTTGTCTATCACTGCCGGCAGTTCACATACCCAGCAGCGGTAGGAACATATCACTGTTAGGTCAAGGATATACCTAGCACTAATATTACTAGAGTCACTGTAGGGAGTATGGTTCTCTAATCGACAGCGGTAGTGGCCTTCATTTTCTAGTTTCTATATACTTTAATTTGTTATTACATTTAAATAGAGGGTATTGTCTAGTATTTTACATTTGATATTATTAATGCACAACATATATCTCACTACCATCACATATCTCACAAGATTAGATAATGAACACATCATAATTAGAAACCCATGCATACATACATACATACATACATACATACATACATACATACATACATACATACATACATACATACATACATACATATATATTAGGTAGAGATGAAGTTATTACAAACCAAGTCATACTAGAAAACAAGTGGAGCATAAACTAGAGAACTAACAACCACTGTTGGACCATCACTCTAGGTATGCATGAGCCAATAGTAATTATGCTTCACTATAGGATCATAAGCCTAGGATCCGGACAATGACTGGGGATCGTATTCACTTGGCAATGAAGGCCCCTATCATAGTCGGGTCCAGCCATGACTTGATAGTGATATATCACATTATCACTACTGGTTTGAACCACAAAGCAACATCATAAAGTGTTGTATCACTACTGGTTGAGCCACCACCTGGCAGTGATATGCTAATGTTGGGTTGTGGCTTGACCTAGTAGTAACATAATAGTATCATGTCACACCTGGTTTTAGAGACAAAACCGAATGCACATCACATGTTTGCAAGAATCAGTTTATGCATACATGCAACGACAATATAGTGATATATTGCAGTGTTTATTACATATGGATAACTTTATTACAAAATTACCAGAGGATCTTAAGAAAATTACATAGAGTTCCCACGAAGCTGGGTGTTCATCCCACACGCAATAGACCAGGGGTACACTAGCCAAGCATATCAACACCATCTTTAGCAAACACTCCTTATTCTAGTCTGAATAGCTGGGCAAGGTAGCAGGGGGTAGGGACAAAGAGGAACAGTGAGTACCTCAAAATATACTCTACAAGTGTAGAAAAATATGACATGAGGCTTAAAATAATCCTGAATTTGTCCACCATTCAAAGTCATGGTTTCATCTTGCTTTTGATTTTGATTTTACAGCACTCTCCCTTTGCTAAATTTGTGCTATGTGTATTTCTTGTTAACCCCCCAAAACCAAGTGGAAAAAGGGCAGAAGAAAAGAGTACATCATATGCATTGCTTATGTTGCACCTATTGTCTCATTAAAAACCTTGCTTGCAAAAACCTAGTGGGAAAAAACTCACCAAGAAAAAAAAGAGTACAACAATTGATCTTCGGGATCACGATCTTAGGCTATTACCTCATAGGTTGCCTCCCCGTAATCCTTGCAATTCTCTAAGTCTTCTCATGTCAATGCCATAAACATGTATTTGAAATATAGAGGCAGGTGAACATTTTATGAGTAAATCTACCAGACTTTCGCATGACCTAGTCTACAGGATATTTATCTCCATGCTCTTCGGGAGCTCATGGCAGTAAAATAACTTCGGATAATGGTCTTAACATTGTCCATATGCATTTGCGCAACACTAGCCTCACTGTCTTCACAAATAACTGTAGAGGAATTAATGTTATTTATACCACAAGACTTTCTGGATGTGGTTAATCATCCGTCTTAGCCAAACACATTCTTATGTGGTTTCTTATAGTGCAATTATCTCTATGTGGTTAGCTGATGTGGCAGCTAGGGTCTACTTCACAAACTACCAAGAAATTGTTGCACTGCCACAAAGAAACACAAAACTTGTATGTGATTTGGCATTATGGGGATTAGACATATAGCCATTATCCACATAACCCACCATGGTTAAGTGTCCATTTTTTTGATACCACAACCCAAGGTCCTAAGTTCCTTTTAAATATCTGAGGATGGCTTTCATGCTAAAGCAATGCCTTTTGGTTGGGGCGGCACTATACCTGCTAGTAAGTTTACTACAAATGCAATGTATAGCCTTGTGCAATTTGCGAGGTACATAAGTCTCCCTTTTTAGTGTTTGATTCCAAAGGGAGAGAATTTGAGGGACCAAAAGAAAGCTCAACCCATAATAAATACCAAAATCACTTCTTTCAAAAACTTTCAAGTATGGGGGAGAACTTGATCTAGGGGATCTAGCCCAAGAAAGGGAGGAAGTAGGTTATGAAGTTAGGGGAGGCTTAAGTACATAAGGTCATATAAGGGGACATATTTCACAAGTTGTAAGAGCAAGATAAGTATTCCTTGTCCTTCAAGTAGTATCTTTTATCATGTTTACTTACAAATAATAGTATCTTTCTTTTTCATTTCATCCTAGCAAGTAGATAGTGTGTTTCACATTTGGTATCTATTATTTGCTTGCTTTGGTCGTGTTATCATCAATCATCAGAAAGGGGGGAGATTGTAAAGAATATGGTACCGAACATTGCCCATTATTTTATGATTTTGGTGTTTCACTACTATAGAAAGTTAATCACCACCGACTCCAGACCCCCTTTACCGACGGTTTTGGCCCCCGTTGGTGAAAGTCGGCGGTGATCGGCGACCTTCATCTCTGCCAGTTGCGCGCTGGTGGTGATGATATGTTACCACCGTTGGTCTGACGTACCATCAGGCGGTAATAGTAGACGCATCGGTGCCGCCGTCTTGTCGTACCATCTGGAGGTGATGATGCATCCATCGATGCTGGACCAACATACCATCCGGCGGTGATGATGCGTCCATCATCACCGGCCCGGTGTACCATCCGGTGGTCATGATGCATCCATCCACGTCGGCCCGGCGTACCATCCAATGGTAATGATAGATCCATTGACGTCGGCCCAGCATACCATCTGATGTTGATGATGCAACCATCGACGCCAGCTCAGTGTCCCAATAGGCAGTGATGATGAACACATCAACACCGGCCTGGCATATAATCCAGCGGTGATGATGGACCCATCGATGCCGAACCGGTGTACCATCTGGTTGTGATGATGAGAACATCAACGGTAGTCCGGCGTACCATCCACCGGTGATGATGGACCCTTCGACCACTACTACACTTAGACCTTTCACAGCCACATCATAACCCCCATCGTAGTCCAATTTTGGCCTCGGCAATAAGCTGTCGGTAGTGATGATGATAGCCCTCACCATCGCTATCTAAGACCGTCTGCGGTGTACACTAACACCACTGTATTGGCTTATGATCCATCCGTGATAAGGTCCTTACTTCTGTCGCATTGGAGCATGACCTAGCTATGTGGGTGTACACTAACACTGCTATATTATGTTATTATCTGTCCGTGATCAGGTCCTTGTTTCCATCACATTGGAGCATGGCCCACTTGTGTGAGTGTACATTAACACCATGAAAGGTCCTAATGACTAGAGGAGCGGTGAATAGCCTACTAAAAAAATCTACAACAACACTTAAGCCAAGATGTTAGACATTTATGAAGCGAAGCGAGTGTTGCGCTAGCCTACTAAAAATGCAAGCCTCGTATCCACAATTCTAGTTGCTATAGTCTCTATGTCACACACAAAGAGCTAAGTCACTAACCACTAGACAAGATGATGAGGACATCTCAGCCATACGTGCTTCCTCGAGTGACAATCATTCACCATCCAACATGAATATCACAAATCCAGGACCACTTACAAGAAGTCGTGCTAAGAAACTACAAGAGCAGGTGAATTCGTTCCTAACTGATCTTAATTCTAACACTTGTGAGAATGTTATACTACCTAAGAATGCTACTTTGGTTGTACTTAGGAAAATACATGAAGAGGAGGAAGAATCCGACCACCAGCTCAGACCAGACCACCGACCACCAGCTTGGGCCAGTCCAGCGCGATGGAACCAGTAGAAAGAATCGGCCATAACTCTTGATTCACAAAAGCTATGAAGGTCCATGAGGACATTTTGGAAAGCTTATCAAGTCTATTTTCTAATGCAATAAGCCCCGACAAGATTGGAATTTTCCCCATAGCGTCCGACCAGATTTAGTGAGGACTGTTCAGGTGGTCGACAGCATGCATGTTGTTCAAGTTCCCGTGCAAAACTATACCAGTCTACGACGTTACATGGTGCATGGCATATATGGATGGAAAGCTTGTTGAGTCTAGTTTCACACTCAAGAAACGGATCGTCATTTGGACTTTCCACTAGGGAGTTATGACACTTTTAGTGGAGACTGCTTTGGAAACTGACAGCCGTGTGGACTCCTGGAAACTCATTTCGTGGAAGCCTTTTCACATTCTAGTCTTCTTATTTTCCATCTCGTGATCACACCTATACAGGAGGGTTGTTCCTTGTATAAATACTCCTATGCTTGTAAAGAAAAGGGGACTTTTGATAATCTGAATACAAACCACTTTGTTCAGCTGTGTGCTAACAAAAACCAGAGAGAGATCTCTACCCCTTTGCTCTTGTGTCTTCCTTCGCGGAGATTACAGAAGCGGCCGCGTCATCGGCACCCAATCCGTGCTCCTGGTCCATTGATTCAGGTTGCGTAGGTTGGTTTCTTTGAGAGTGTGGTTGGGCGAATCCTTGGTTCAGGCTACCGTATAGAGACGGTGGTTGGCTCCTTGTGCGTGTCGTCAGGTTGCACTAGTTATCGCTGCTAGCAGCAAGTTATCGACTGTTATCAGCTAGTTATCAAGATCAAGATCCTACGTCATGAAGATCGGGACAACAACCTCATCATTTAGTATCAGAGCCTTCGTTGCCACGGTAGGAATCTTTACCCTTAGCTACATATATATCGTGTTCGTCCTATCCACCAAAAAGCTAGAAACATATTTTGCTATAGCCCTTTGTTTCAATCTGTTATTCTTGTGAGTTTTGTTAAGTTTCAGTCCATTAGAGTCTTTGTTTTAGTTGCTGATCATATTATCCTTCGTGTGTCCTTTGTGCCTCTTTGTTTTATATATCTCTGAATTTTCCCATATATATAAAAAAATCAGAAACCCATATCATCCTTCGTGTTAACTTTGATCCTATCAAGTTATAGCTAACGGTTGTGTCTTGTTTCTACAAAAAAAATAAGCGTGCACGTGTTATATCTGATCCTGTTCTTAGTTATATAAAAAAAAGTATCAAAAAAAGAAGAAAGAAAAGTTTAAAAAAATAGTTGAGAAAATAGTGAAAGAATATTTGAAAGATCAGTTTGTTATATGCACAAGTTCTGAAATTTTCATCAATTACACAACCAGATAGCTATCCTTTCTTTAGTGTAAAATTTTGCTTGGGTTTGATTGCAACACTTGCATCCTAAGCATACTCCTTGTTTGCATCAAATCTGAATTTTCTTTACGCGTGTGTTTGATCCATTTACATCACTCATAACTTGTGGTCAGCACTAGGCATTGAACTTCTAGTGTGGACTGTGATTTAGCTTTACAATATCTAGAATTCAGATTGCATTCCTTGTGAATTTTCCCCACCAAGCTCCACCTAAAAGCCACTGTCATAGGAAAACTGATCTTGTATTCGCTTAACCATCACTTTCTTGTTACCACCTCGCATTGGCCTTCTGTAATCCGCAGGAATTCATAAGAGCTTCGGTTGGTAAGAGAGGTGAGGTTGAGAGATTCCATATATATATATATTTCCAATTCTACATATATTGTTGTTTGGCATAGCTAACTTTACAGGAAGATGAGTGGAATTGACATTAAGGATTGTGTCACTATGACACAATTTAATGAGCTGAAGCAAAGTTTGGAAGATAAGCAAGATCGATTGTCACGAGATTTTTAGACTCTTATGGCTGAAATCAGAGATCAACGCCAACCTCGTGATGGTGTAAGCAACCATGGAGAAGATGCTAATGAAGCTGAAGAAGAAGCTGTTGCTCGACTTGCAAGAGAACAACGGAGACGTAGAGAGCGAGCTGTTGTACATGCGAGAAGGCCTCCACCTCTAGGGCGTCGAGGAGGTGGTAGAGGTGCTGATCATGATCGTGGGAGTGTTGGCCTAGAAGAAAGTGGGACTGAACAAGAGGATGAAGAAGAAGAAGAGGAGGAGGTTGAACAGCCCCATAATGATGGCCGTCGTCACCGAGGTAATCGTGGGCGTAATCGGCCCAATGAAGAGAGGTTTGGCAAATTAAAATTCAACATGCCTAAGTTTGATGGAGGATCTGATCCTGAAGCATATCTTACATGGGAGTTGAACGTTGATAAAATTTTGTTGCTTGCATAATTATTCTGAGCAAAAGAAGATGGCCATGGCTGCTCTTGAGTTTGATGGATATGCTCTAATCTGGTGGGAACAAATGCTCAATGACAGAGAAGAATCTGGGCAAGGTGCAATCCGTTCATGGGCTGAAATGAAAAGAGAAATGAGGGCAAGGTTTGTCCCCAAACATTACCGTCGTGATTTATTTGACAAGCTGCAGAATCTGAAGCAAGGAAGACTTAATGTTGATGAGTATTATAAAGAGATGGAGAAGGCAATGATTCGAGCCAATGTATATGAAGATGAAGAGCAATCTATTGCACGCTTTATGTCAGGGCTACATCGCAATATTCAGCGCATTGTTGAATTTCAGCAGTATCGTAATCTCATTGAATTGGTACATCAAGCTAGCAAGGCTGAGCATCAATTGCAGCAGGACATGAAGTCCAACAAAGGAGTATCTTTCAGCACAAGAAGTACACCAAGTGGTAGCAAATTCACACCAAGAGGTAGTGCAAGCAGAGGTACAACTTCCAACTCAAGTGGTGATACAAGATCAAATAATTTTAGTGCTTCTAGTGGGAAGGAGCTGGCTACTCCAAATGAGAAGAACAAATCAGCAATCTCATCACCTACTTTAGTGGGTTCTTCAACCAAGAGTAGTGGAATTCAATGCTTCAAGTGTTGAGGTCGTGGTCATGTTATACGGGAGTGTCCCAATAATAGAACCATCATTGTAAATGACCAAGGAGAATATGAATCTGCTAGTGATGAAGAACATGAAGATACTGAAGGAGAAGACAATCCTAAAAAGGAAGTCTGTGCATTTGAAACTGGTGCTGCTCTTGTTGTAACTCAAATTTTGAGTGTGCAAATGAGTGAAGCTGAAAATGGACAACGGCACAATCTTTTCCAAACTAGAGCCAAGGTTGAAGACAAGGTGTGCAAAGTAATCATTGATGGTGGAAGTTGCCACAATCTTGCTAGTAAAGAAATGGTTGACAAGCTTGGTCTAAAGCTGCTGAAACATCCTCATCCCTATCATGTCCAATGGTTAAATAATTCAGGTTCCATTAAGATTGCACAAAGAGTGAAAGTTCCTTTCAAGATTGGTGAATATGTTGACACTGTGAAATGTGATGTGGCACCCATGACAGTGTGTCATATGCTATTGGGAAGACCATGGCAATATGATCGGTCATCTCTGCATTGTGGTCGGACCAATGAATACACCATCAAGTGGAAGGAAAAGGAGTTGATACTTAAACCCATGACACCACAACAAATCCTAGCTGAGCACTTGCAAAAGAGCTCTGTTGTGAGGAATGAGAGTGGAAAAGAAGGAGAGAAAAAGAATTTGAGTGCCTTCCACAAATCGAGAGTGAGAGCCACAAGCCAAACATGAGAGATAACAAAAAAAGAGAGGGAGAGAACTTAGTGATGATAGCCACCAAAACTGAAATGAGAGATGTGAGGAGAAACCCAGATCAAGTATTAATCATACTTGTGTGCAAGGACATATTGCTTTCAGCTAATGACTTAACTTCTGTCCCTAGTGTTGTTTCACGTGTTTTGCAGGAATATGAAGATGTTTTTCCAGAAGAAACACCTGCTGGACTTCCTCGTTTGCGTGGCATTGAACATCAAATTGATTTCATCCCTAGAGCTGCACTCCCAAACCGTCCAGCATACCGCACCAACCCCGAAGAAACCAAGGAAATTCAAAGGCAAGTACAAGCACTTTTAGATAAAGGTTATGTGCGTGAAAGTTTAAGTCCTTGTGCTATCCCTGTGATTTTGGTGCCAAAGAAAGATGGTTCATGGAGGATGTGTGTAGATTGCAGAGCCATCAATAACATCACTATTCGTTATCGTCATCCTATTCCTAGGCTAGATGATATGCTTGATGAATTGAGTGGATCTATGATATTTTCCAAAATTGATTTGAGAAGTGGTTACCATCAAATTAGAATGAAAATTGGAGATGAATGGAAAACTGCATTTAAAACAAAGTTTGGGCTGTATGAATGGTTAGTTATGCCTTTTGGTTTGACTAATGCACCTAGTACATTCATGAGATTGATGAACCATGTCTTGCGAGCATTCATTAGAAAATTTGTTGTTGTTTACTTTGATGATATCCTAATTTACAGCAAGACATTGGAAGAATATGTTGATCATATTCAGCAAGTGTTAGACGTGCTCAGGAAAGAAAAATTATTTGCTAACCTAGAGAAGTGCACATTTTGTACAGATCAAGTTGTGTTTCTTGGTTTTGTTGTTTTAGGTTCAGGAATTGAAGTTGATGAATCAAAGGTGAAAACAATCAAGGATTGGCCAACTCCTGAAAATGTAAGCCAGGTGAGAAGTTTTCATGGACTTGCTGGTTTTTACAGGAGATTTGTGAGAGATTTTAGCACAATAGCTGCTCCATTGAATGGGTTAACGAAGAAAGGTGTTGCCTTCCAATGGGGTGAGCCACAAGAGAAAGCTTTCCAAGAATTGAAGAAAAGATTGTCCAAAGCCCCCTTGCTTGTGTTGCTGGATTTTACAAAAACCTTTGAGGTTGAATGTGACGCAAGTGGGATTAGAATTGGAGGAGTTCTCATACAAATTAGACAGCCTGTGGCCTACTTCGGTGAGAAGTTGGGAGGAGCACAACTGAACTATTCGGTGTATGACAAAGAGTTGTATGCTTTGGTAAGAGCACTTGAGACTTGGCAACATTACTTATGGCCAAAAGAATTTGTTATTCATTCAGGCCATGAGGCCTTGAAATATTTAAAAGGACAATCAAAACTGAACCGTAGACATGCTAAATGGGTTGAATTTATTGAAACTTTTCCATATGTTGTGAAATATAAGAAAGGTAAGGAAAACATTATCGTTGATGCTTTATCTCGTAAAAATGTTTTGTTAAATCAACTCGATGTTAAAGTGCCAGGACTTGAACACATAAAAGAATTATACTCTGCTGATCATGACTTTTCAGAACCTTATGCAAAATGTACAACAGTTAAAGGTTGGGAAAAATATCATGTACATGATGGATTCTTGTTTAGAGCTAACAAATTGTGTGTTCCCAATTGCTCTGTTAGACTCTTGTTGTTACAGGAAACACATGCAGGTGGATTGATGGGTCATTTTGGATGGAAAAAGACATATGACATGTTGGCTGACTATTTTTATTGGCCGAAGATGAGAAGGGATGTCGAAAGATTTGTGCAAAGATGCATCACTTGCCACAAAGCTAAGTCAAAACTGAACCCCCATGGTTTATATACTCCCTTGCCTGTTCCTAGTGCTCCTTGGGAAGACATTAGCATTAATTTTGTTTTAGGTTTACCAAGGACAAAAAGGGGGAGGGATTCAATTTTTGTTGTTGTTGATCAGTTCTCTAAAATGGCACATTTTATACCATGTCATAAAAGCGATGATGCTTCCCACGTAGCCTCTCTATTTTTCAGGGAAATTGTGAGGTTACATGGCATGCCCAAGACGATTGTTTCAGATCGTGACACTAAGTTTTTGAGCTACTTTTGGAAGACGTTATGGGCAAAACTCAGTACAAGGTTGCTTTTTTCTACCACTTGCCACCCTCAAACGGATGGGCAAACTGAAGTCGTGAATAGAACACTTTCTATGTTGCTGTGAGCCTTGATCAAGAAGAACTTGAAGGAATAGGAGGAGTGCTCGCCACATGTGGAATTCGCTTACAACAGGGCAGTACACTCTACAACTAATATGTGTCCTTTTGAAGTAGTATATGGTTTCAAACCACTTGCTCCGATCAATTTGTTGCCTTTGCCATTGCAGGAAAGAGCTAACATAGAAGCCTCCAAGCGCGCATCTTATGTCAAGAAGATTCATGAGAAGACCAAAGAAACAATTGAGAAAAGGTCCAAGTACTATGCTGAATGGGCGAACAAGCATCGCAAGAAGGTGACATTTGAACCTGGAGATTTAGTTTGGGTACACCTTCGCAAATACCGCTTTCCAGAGAAGCGCAAATCTAAGTTGATGCCACGAGGAGATGGTCCATTCAAAGTGCTGTCCAAGATCAATGATAATGCTTACAAGATTGATCTCCCTAAAGATTATGGTGTTAGCAAATCCTTCAATGTTGCTGACTTGACACCATTCTTCGGACTAGAAGAATCAGAGTCAAGGATGACTCCTTTTCAAGAGGGGGAGGATAATGAGGACATCTCAGCCATACGTGCTTCCTCGAGTGACAATCATTCACCATCCAACATGAATATCACAAATCCAGGACTACTTACAAGAAGTCGTGCTAAGAAACTACAAGAGCAGGTGAATTCGTTCCTAACTGATCTTAATTCTAACACTTGTGAGAATGTTATACTACCTAAGAATGCTACTTTGGTTGTACTTAGGAAAATACATGAAGAGGAGGAAGAATCCGACCACCAGCTCAGACCAGACCACCGACCACCAGCTTGGGCCAGTCCAGCGCGATGGAACCAGCAGAAAGAATCGGCCGTAACTCTTGATTCACAAAAGCTATGAAGGTCCATGAGGACATTTTGGAAAGCTTATCAAGTCTATTTTCCAATGCAATAAGCCCCGACAAGATTGGAATTTTCCCCATAGCGTCCGACCAGATTTAGTGAGGACTGTTCAGGTGGTCGACAACATGCATGTTGTTCAAGTTCCCATGCAAAACTATACCAGTCTACGACGTTATATGGTGCATGGCATATATGGATGGAAAGCTTGTTGAGTCTAGTTTCACACTCAAGAAACGGATCGTCATTTGGACTTTCCACTAGGGAGTTATGACACTTTTAGTGGAGACTGCTTTGGAAACTGACAGCCGTGTGGACTCCTAGAAACTCATTTCGTGGAAGCCTTTTCACATTCTAGTCTTTTTATTTTCCATCTCGTGATCACACCTATACAGGAGGGTTGTTCCTTGTATAAATACTCCTATGCTTGTAAAGAAAAAGGGACTTTTGATAATCTGAATACAGACCACTTTGTTCAGCTGTGTGCTAACAAAAACCAGAGAGAGATCTCTACCCCTTTGCTCTTGTGTCTTCCTTCGCGGAGATTACAGAAGCGGCCGCGTCATCGGCACCCAATCCGTGCTCCTAGTCCATTGATTCCAGGTTGCGTAGGTTGGTTTCTTTGAGAGTGTGGTTGGGCGAATCCTTGGTTCAGGCTGTCGTATAGAGACGGTGGTTGGCTCCTTGTGCGTGTCATCAGGTTACACTAGTTATCGCTGCTTGCAGCAAGTTATCGGCTGTTATCAGCTAGTTATCAAGATCAAGATCCTACGTCGTGAAGATCGGGACAACAATCTCATCACAAGACCCAAGCTAGCTCTCAAAACTAAATACACTAAAGAGCTTAGCTACACTAGAAAAGTAAATGCAAGAGTGATGTAGTGAAGTTATACCACCATGGCAAGAGACAATCAATCAATCACAATGAATACTAATAAAATCCTCGGAGACAAGATGACACAAAATTTTTCACTGAGGTTCATTTGCTTGCCAGCAAGCTAGTCCCTATTGTAGCAATTCACTCACTTGGAGGTTCACGTGCTAATAGGCATCACACGCCTAACCCGAAATTGGGCGCCGCACAACCAATACAAGATGAGCAATCCACTAGAGTACCTTTTGGCTCTCCACCAGGAAAGGTCAAGAACCCCTCACAATCATCATGATCAAAGCTAGAGACAATCACCTTCCTTCGCCTGACGATCCTCGCTGCACCAAGCCATCTAGGTGGCGGCAACCACCAAGAGAAACAAGCAAAATCCGTAGCGAAACACAATCACCAAGTGCCTCCAAATGCAATCACTCAAGCAATGCACATGGATTCACTCCCAATCTCACAAAGATGATGGATCAATGATGGAGATGAGTGTGAGGGCTTTGGCTTAGCTCGCTAGGTTGCTATGTCAATGAAAATGGCCAAGAGAGTGAGCAAGAGCCAGCCAACACACTTATATAGAGCCCCCAACGAAATGGAGCCATTGGGCTCCCACTGGCTGCCTCCACGAGGCGACCAGACGCGCTGGTCAGATCGACTGGACACGATCAACCCAGCGTCCGGTCGCGGGGTCCTCGCCACATGTCACCACCTTCAAATGTGAGCCACTGATCTCAAACAGTCAAGTGACTCAGCGCCAATGGCTAAGTCATGACCGGACGCACGGCAACATGACCTAACGCACCCCCACAGCGTTCGATCACACGCGCTCCCGAGCCAGCAAGCTGGTGACCTAACGCACTGACACCCTGACCGGATGCACCACCAATGTGGCATCCGGTCACTTCCTGTAAGCTCCCCGAGTGCCTTTTTTGTGACCTGACGTGTCCGATCAACAGTGACCGGACCCACGCCAGCGTCTGCTCCTTTCTTCCTCTTCTTAGTGCTTGCGTCAGCATACATCACCTCTGACCGGACGCACCACCATCATGTTCGATCAAAACCTTCAGCTAGCATATGGTCAAAGGTTGAAGCCATGCTCTTCACTGCTATAAATGACCAGATGCTCCCCTCCGAGTCTGGTCACTTCAGAACTAGAGTCCGGTCAATGAAAAATAGCATGTCCTCAACTCCAACTTCACCACCCTTGATCAAATGTGCCAACCACCAAGTGTATCACCTTATGCATGTGTGTTAGAATATTTTCACAAACATTTTCAAGGGTGTTAGCACTCACTAGAATCTAAATGTATATGCAATGAATTAGAACATCTAGTGGCACTTTGATAACCGCATTTTCACGACGAGTTTCACCCCTCTTAATAGTACGGCTATCTATCCTAAATGTGATCACACCCACTAGCTGTCTTGATCACCAAAACAAAATGCTCCTATAGTTATCACCTTTGCCTTGAGCTTTTTATTTTTCTCTTTCTTCTTTTCCAAGCCTGAGGACTTGATCATCACCATGACTTCCACCATCATCATGATCTTCATCATTTGCTCCACCACTTGGAATGTGCTACCCTATCTCATAATCACTAGAGCAAAGGGTTAGTGCCTAGGGTTTCATCAAGTAACCAGAACCAAACTAGAGCTTTCATACCCCTTTTTGGTGATTGATGACAACCCTTTCACAAATATATGAATTAAAATCATTTTTGAATCCATGTTGCTTGCCTACATGTTTTTACCATATGTAAAGGATATGGACAAGTTTCATGAACCTGATTTGGTAGCATTAGCTCCCCCTACATATATGCTAAGAGTTTGGATTGCACATACACATAGATTGGAAATGTGTGAGGGAAATGTCTACCAAATGATGCTAAGGTACAAGAGATGGACCTTTGAAGCATGATGCCAATCGGAGTGCACCAATAATACCATCCTTAGCACCACGGTTAGTTAGATACCACTTGGAATTACTTGCAAAACACAAACACTAGATACCTCATGAGATCAACATTATAAGCAAGGCTCTAGTACCACTTGAAAACTTGAAAGTAAGCAAGTCATATCTAACTATTATCTTATGCATGCTAGTTTCTCATTTTATCATTCAAGCCTACAAAGAGCATACACCACACAAGCATGAAATTTTAAATAAAAACTTGTGCCATGTAAGCGTACATATGTAATGCAAATTCAAATGCAACAAACAAGTTTATGAGCTTGCTCCCCCTACTTGTGTGCTCAAATTTTAATTGATCCCCTAAATTTCATATTTCTCCCCCTATGTCAAAGTTCTCCCCCTTTGTCATCTTTTCACTATCTTTGTACATCACATCTTTTCACGATCTTTGTGCATCACTTCTCCACCTTTGTCATCAATGACCACAAAGGTTCAATTTTAGATAGGTTAAGATTATCAATGATCAATGTTAATCAATGGGGTGAGGATCATTTTCCCAAATTTGGTCTAATCTAGAACACTTGCCAAAGATATTTAACTCGATTTGATCCAAGGACAAGCTTCTTTACACCTCGTTTCAAGGGTTATCTTGGCCATGTTGAGTTAAACACTTATAGTTCGTTTTCTAGATCAAACACTAAGTTCATAGGCCCACAAACATGTCATATGCTACCACTAGATCAAGTCAAGCATAGAAGCAATAGTGGTATCATACAAGCATCAAATTCATTTTATTTTCATGAATGAGCCTATTAAATGTGAGGAATGACAAGATGCACTAAACAAGTCCTTAGCAAAGTATGTATGAATGCTAATCAACTTTTACCTTGGATAGCTTGAAGGAGTGGCATGTAACATAAGTTGGGGGTGCATCAACACATATTTGAGAAATCTAATATGTTCAACTTATTACTTAGCTTGCAAAACCTCTTCTCATCACGTGGCTTAGCGAATATGTCGACTTGTTGATCTTCGGTGCCCACAGTCTCAATGCAAATGTCCCCTTTTTGTTGATGATCTCTTATGAAATGGTGGCAGATACCAATGTGCTTTGTTCTTGCATGTTGAACTGGATTATTGGTTAGCTTGATTACACTCTTATTGTCACATAGCAATGACACTTTCTTGAACTTGATTCCAAAGTCATTCAAGGTGGCCTTCATCCAAAGAATTTGTGCACAACAACTACCGATGGATATGCATTTGGCTTCAGCGGTTGATAATGCAACACTATTTTTCTTCTTTGATGACCATAAAACAAGTGATCTTCCTAACAATTGACAAGTGCCCGAAGTGCTCTTCCTTTCAACCTTGTATCCCGCATAGTCGGAGTCCGAATATCCAACAAGTTCAAACTTTGCTCCTTTGGGATACCACAAGTCAACATTTTGTGTATGCTTGAAGTACCTCAATATTCTCTTTGTGCCTTCAAATGACTTTCTCTTGGTGAGGCTTGAAATCTTGCACACATGCATACACTAAACATGGCATCTGGCCTTAATGTGGTCACATAGAGTAGTCTTCTAATCATAGACGATACAATTTTTGATCCACCATGTTGCCACTTGCATCACTATCCAAATTGCCATTTATTTCCATTGGTGTACTAATGGGCTTTGCTTCATTCATGCCAAACATCTTGAGCATGTCTTTGATGTACTTGCCTTGACTCGCAAATGTACCATTCTTCTATTACTTGATTTGAAGACCAAGGAAGTAACTCAACTCTACAATCATGGACATCTCAAACTCATTAGCCATCATCTTTCCAAACTCTTCAAAAAAGTCTTGATTGGTTGATCCAAATATGATGTCATCAACATAGATTTGCAACACAAACAAGTCCTTGCCAATGTTCTTGGTGAAAAGAGTGGTGTCAACCTTGTCCATAATGAACCCCTTAGAAAGGAGAAAGTCTCTCAACCTCTCATACCATGCTCTAAGTGCTTGCTTCAGCCATACAATGCCTTCTTCAACTTGTACACATAGTTGGGCTTCTTGTCATCTTCAAAACTGAAAGGTTGCTCATCATAAACTTTCTCATTGATGTAGCCATTGAGAAATGCACTCTTGACATCCATTTGATAGGGCTTGATGTTGTGGGTACAAGCATAGGCTAGGAAGATTCTGATTGCTTCCAATCTAGCAACTAGGGCATATGTTTCTCTAAAGTCAAGACCCTCCACCTTGTTCCACATGACTAAGTTTTTCTTAGGATGGGTGTTTGCAACTTGTTTGCTGTAACACCCTAAAAATTTGAAAAGAAGAAAAATAGGAAAAATATGATTTTTATATTTTTGTGAAGCATGCAAATTTAGAATAAGAATAATTTTTTATAAATTTAAAATCAAATATAAGTGTAGAAACATGATTGAGCATTCATGCTGCTGCATTTGAAGTTTTGTATTGAGTGGTTTAAATTAAATTCAAATTTGATTTGAAAATCATTTGAAAAATGAATTTGAAAAATTGGAAAAAGAAAAAGGGAAGAGAAATTCATTCACTTGGTTTTCGGCCCGTCTCGGCTGCCTTGGCCACGGCCCATTCCCACACCGCCTTCGCCCGCGTGGGCCAAGCCCAGCCACCGTGGCCCGTTAAGCCAGCAGCGCGCGCACCGCCGCTCCAAGTCGCCGACACGTGGGACCTGTAACACCCCAGGTGTTTATCACCAATTAAGGAGTGGGTTTGAGCTCAAACATGATAGATTAAGTGGAGATGATGATGCCAAAGTCAAACCTATGGAAATAAACCCTAACCTAAACTTGGATATTGCAACCTCGCTTACATATAGGCTCAATTAAAAGATATATGCTTGGGTGTGGCTATCAAAGTATCTTCACATGTCCCACCTCAATAACTATCTATATTGATCCCTGGAAAAGTTTCATGAAGTTTGGAATCAAAAAGTCACATGAAATGATAAGTTCCATTCCTATTAGAATTTGCCCCATTAAGTTAATGGAACTATAGAACATCAACCAAACCATGCAAACTTTCCCAAATGACTCTAGAGGGACTCTACAACAAAAGTCATGAAGGGTTCATGTTGAGCAATTGTCAAGAAAATGCCTTAATTGGCCTAAAACCCTAGTTTAGGCTTTATCGAGTTGTTACTTTGACTAAAGTGAAAGTTTGACTTCTGTACCAGTTATGAGGTTTGACCTTAAACAAAAGTTGAAGCTCATCTTGTGTAGAACAAACTTTGTTTAATGGTCAAGAGCTAGTTTAGCATCTAACTTAGTCAAATAGAGCTCCCAAGATTCAATAAAATGCTGATTTGGAGTCCCACGAAACTGGCTAAGTCAAAACTGTGTTTCAGTTTCTAGTACCCTAGTTGGGAGTCTTGTATCTTCCTAACCATGCTGAACCAGTCCAAGGACCCTTAATAGAAGTTGTAGATCAAGTTGGGTACTACAAGTTTGTTTAAGCCTCATGGCCTAGTACAGCTTCTAACCTAGTCATATAAGGAACCAAAGTTTGAATGTTGCTGTATTTTCCAGCCCTTAAGTAATCCTATGTCCGTACATTGGCACGTCGCGTTCTCAAAATTTTGCTATGCGACTCGAGTTGGTCCAAATACAAAAGATGGAGCTTATATCTTAGAGAAGGGCATACAAGAAGATGGCACCAGTTGCATTTCATTTCGACCATCAATTTTGGATGTTGCTTGTCACTGTCAAATCGCTGACACTAGCAAGTTTGGAACTAATTATCTACTAATCCAAAGCCCTAATGTCTGTGGTCCCTTAATCAAAGTTGTAGAGCATCATCAGAACTTTAAACTTTGTTAAAAGCCCAAAGTCCAAATCGGCCCACAACAGGCCCAAAATGGTGTTCCACGACGGCCACTCCAGTGCCTGCCACCTGTTCGGTGGAATGCCCCAACGACAACCACGCATCCGGGACGTGGCCTCCATGCGCCCGCAGTGCTCCCCACCTCTGCTGCCGCGCGTCCCTGCCCTCCATATACCATGCCGAGCGGTCCACGGTCGCTCCTTCATTGTCCCAGAGCCCACCGTCGCTCTCAGCTTTCTCCTCCTACTCTCGCTTGTCGTCTCGGCCGTGTCCGCCATGGCTAGGAGGAGCTCCGAGCTGTTGCCGCGTCTCTCGATGCTCCACGCCACCTCGCTCTCCACGAGCACCACCATCAGCTTCGCAGTGCCATGCCAAGCTCGCAGCGCCGATTTTCTAGGCGCAACGGCCGCCGGAGTACCGTCACCGTCGGGCTACCCGCCTCCTTGCCGCCGGCGCTTGCGGCCAAGGCGCCGTGGGTGGTCTCAAGCCAATCCGTGACCACCAGCGAGTTCGCAAGAGACCCCTGGTGCTCCTCCGCTCATCAGCCGCCGCCGACGAGCCTTCTCCGGCCGGCACCGCGAGCCTCCGACGACCTCGCTGTTGTGATTTCCGTCAAGGACCTCGAGCTTGAATTCGACTAAAGCGAGGGGGTTAAATAAAAAACACAGACTCATATGAATAGTACATGGAAGGACCTTTTTGGGTGGTTTGATTTGCAAATAGTTCAGGGCCTCGAGGCAAAAGTGTTTTTCTTTTTCGGTTTAATTTTACAGATTTCAGTGTTGAACTTTGGAAATTCATAGTAATTAGTAGAAAAATCATAAAATAGCAAATAAGGACTTTTTGGAATCCTTGTAAAATTATCTATGCATTGGATCTATAATATGTAATGTTTTAGTTTAAAGTTTTAGCTGTAAAAATATATTTATGCAACTAGGTTTTGAATGCTAGTTAGATCTGTTATTTTTAATAACTGTAAATATATAATTCCAAATGAAGTGAAATTTTTGTGGCATGTTACTCTTGTGATGTATGATGTCTAGTAAAAATTTCAAGATTTTAGGCTTGATAGTTTAGGAGCTATAAAAATAAAAAATGTTATATGCTGCTTTGCTTCTATTCTGGACAGTGCTGCATGTATGTATTGTTTGGCTCAGTTAAGTTATGAATCATGCCTTATTGATAATAGATGAGTTGTAGTACTTTTCATAATCTTTTCAAAAAGCTAAAGATCACAATTTTTGGTTAAGTATATGTTTAGTTATAGTTGTTTAAAATACTGTGGCAATTTCTGCCCAAACCCAGACAGCATTGCTTTGTGTGCCATGTGTGACCTTGTTAGTGGCAGAATCAGTTCTAGAGATTTATATAAAAGTTGTTCAAAATTTGTTAAGCTTTCTAAAAAGTCCAGAACCATAATTATTGGATTTGTGAAACTCAAGTTATAACGATTTAAAGTGGCATATCAGATTCTGTCCATATTTTGGACAGAGATGCAATTATTTAATTAATTGACTATGTTAACTGTAGAATCATCTTAAGATGATTACAAGAAAGTTGTAAGTAACTTTATAAGCTTTCCATAAAGTTGAGAATCATGTTTGTTGGAGGTCTAGAACTCCATTTATGCTTCTCTGAAGTTTCTATCAGTTTTCTATCTATAATTGTACCACTACTGTTGGGCTGCATGTGTGGCGTTACTCGTGCAACTAGTTTCATGGTGTAAATGATGTTTACTGTGGTTTTGGTAAATACAAAAGTTGTAGATAATTATCTTATCTTGCTTGTGTTAAATTTTCATTATCCCAGGTCTGATAGTTTAAGAGTTGCATGCTTAATAAGTCTACTGTCAAATTTTAATTACCTTCTGTGCAGAATTTAAAGATTGGCATGTTTGGTCATGATAACTTGGGAATCATGTTGAGATGATTAAAGGTGAAATGTAGATATTTTTCTAAGATTTTCAGAATGTCTTCTTGCAAGCCATTTGGATTTATAAAACTCCAGATATGATTGATTTATTAAGCTACTATTTGTAAGTCCAGAAATTGACATATTCTAGTTATAGTTGTTGCTTCATCTTGACTTGCTTTGCTATGATGATTCCTAAAGAGTGATATACATCTTGTTAGTGTTAAGTGTGCTTGAGATCTTGTGTGACTTGTGTCATGATCTATATGCTGGTCATCTTCTAAGGATATGCTTAAGTGATAGTTAAGTTGATTAACTCTAGTGCCCATGTGAACTTGGTGTGTTGACATGAAAGTTGTGTTATTGCATTTCTACGCATTCATACACTTGCATCTTACATTTCATCTAGGTACGCTAGATGCACTACGTGGAGGACATAATGTGGAGCCAAACCCGAAGACGGTGTTTGGGAAACTATCCCGAAGATGGAAGTACTCGGCGAGTGATGTCTGACAACCACTGACTTGTGTCGGATCCCAGGCAAGCCCCAGAGCATTATAAGCCTCCTATCTTCAAAGCAATTAATTATATATATATGTTATAAGTATTGTTGCATTAAGTGGTAGGAGTTGGTTGGAAACCCTTGCTGCATTATATCATTCCTTGTCCAGATATATGAATCCTTGAATCCTACATAGACTAGGATCGAGTAGATGCTTAGCCCTGCTTTAAGCGGTAGAAGTTAGGTGATTTCCTGTCACCTGCGAGATGTAGGGATTGTTGACGATCCTTAAGTATCAAATTTAATTGTCAACTAAACATGGAAAAGGATCAATATGCACTAGACATCTAGAATTAGGGTTTTATCTGACAGAATTCCACGAGTTTTGGTGTTTGTCTATTTCTGCAGGGGGTTATCAGAAAATACGGAGAGAAGGCCCACACGTCGGGTTTACATAGAGATATTAACATGTGCGCTAATTTTCTATCATCTAGAAGACTCCAGAAGACACGTGAACGAACGGGAGGCCGAACGGGGCCCAGCCCAGGGCGCCCGCCCTAGGGTTTGGGGCGGCCGCCCTACTCCCGTGGCCAATCAGCGTCAACTTCGCGGATTATGCTCCACCGACCTAAAGGATCAAGGAAAACCGTGCGATTAATGTCGGTTTGATCCGACGGCCCACGATCATTTGAGGGGGCTATATAAGCATGGCCTCTCCACCCCAGGGGAGGAGGAGAAATCATTATCAGAGGAAGCCATCAAGTTTAGGGTTTAGAAACTCTCTCCCGCAGAGAATTAGATTTAGCTACTCCCAATTCTTTCAAGTTTTATAGGATTGATTAGATAGAATTAGAGAAGTAGGGCCTAGCGCTCTGGATTTCGGATCTTCGTCAATAAAGATTGGTATTATTTCATATCTTTCTCTACGACTTTATTCTAATTGCATTATGTCTTTATTTATTATGTTCCTAGTTTGCTCTAGTTCTATAAGTGATATAGTTATGATTGATGATGAGTTCATGCATGAGTTTGCAAAGCGCTTAGCTCTTTTCACGTGGGAGTTAAGTGGTAGATCACATGTAGGCGTGGTGCTTAGATGTTATTTACTTGCAAATGTATCCTATTGGCCGGGTCGTGTGGTAGTTCGCGATGGTGACAGCTTCGTTGATTCTTATATAGTCCACCCTCCGTTGATAGGACAGGCAGAATTTGTATTGCGGAGTAAGTCTTGCTATGTTCTGATTTACTTTAGCAATGTTCCTTATACATGAATGAAGAGTTTTTTGTGCTATATATGATCTTGTAGATGCTTAGAGTAGATTATGACTTAGTAAATAGTAGATACTTAGAATCCATTCTCTTGCTAGTCCGACGTCACCTTACATTTATGTGGAGTAGTCTATTTCTAATCGCTGCGTTATTTACCCATGAGCTTATATTTCATTATCTTTATTATTATGGCTTACCCCCTGCCAAAGCAAGTGACTGTGTGACGAGTTTCTCAGTAGTAATCATGTTCTTGCAAGTTTATCTCTAGTCTAAGCCTTGATAGATTTTACCCCTATTTTCGCTTTCGCCGTTCTCTTAAGCAAAATTATGAATAACGATACCTGGAATACTTATCCTGGTGAAATGCTACAATGAGGTATTTTATCTGTGCGCTTGCGGATAGAATAGATTATTTTCTAGAGAGCCCTTATGTTTATAAATACCTTAGTACGCTCTAGCACCATGCTAGGGATGACAACCTAGTATTCAAGTGGTGTTAGCTAGTGTCAACAAGCATTTCTGGCGCCGTTGCCGGGGAACGGTAAGGAAAGTCAGGAAGTCGGTCAAGGTTATTCAAATAAAATTTTAGACTAGACTATTGAGAAATAATTGCATAACAGCTACTATATAAATGAGAAATCATAGCAAGGCACCTCTGCTTTGGTAGGTTCACCCTGTTGTTTTCCTATGTTTATATTTTTTACAGGGTATATCAGGATTGACTTTGGTGAATTAAATTCTTCATCATCAGAACCAAAGCAATCAAAGAAGAAGAAGCTAGCTACCAATTGTTGAAGTGATGGCACAGAAGACCTTACAGGAATTTTCTGCCCCAAGTCTTGAGAACATTCTTACTGGTCCAAGATTTGAAGTAGAAGAAGGAGTACCTGAGTTCGAGCTCAAGTCAAACCTCATCAACTTGGTGCAAGCTACACAATTCAGTGGGAAGGCACACGAAGATGCTAGTGCACATTTGTAGAACTTCTTGGAGATTGGAAGCACAATTAGCATCAACGGAGTTGACAAAGACGTCATACTACTTCGCCTCTTTCCATTTTCACTAGAAGGGAAGGCGAGGAAGTGGTTCTACACCAATCAAGCAAACATAAAAAATTGGACGAACCTGTCAGATGCCTTTCTATCAAAGTTTTTCCCTATAGGCAAAACAGCTGCCTTAAGAGGAAATATTGTCAGTTTCCAACAGCAGAAGACAGAAACCATTCCAGAAGCATGGGAGCGTTTTCAAGGATACATATCAGATTGTCCTCACCATGGAATGGCCAAATGGTTACTTATGCAGACCTTTTATCATGGATTAACCCAAAAGTCTCGTGAGTGCCTAGATGCATCTGCTGAAGGATCATTCTTGGAGTTTACAATTGGAAAAGCAGAGACACTTTTGGATAAGATAGCAGAAAACCAAAGTTGGTTCCAAGACAAGACTCAACATTGTCATCAAACTGAAGAAATACCAGAAGAAGTAAAAGCACTATCAACTAAGATGGAAGATTTGCTCCATTGGATTGACCAGAGGGCCAAGTTCAAAGAAGATCAAAGGGCTATAGAGACAGTATACAAATATTAAACCACCTCAAGTCAACCCAATAGCAAAGGTATGAATTCAGGTAATATTCTCAAACAACCTTCATTAAAGGAGATAATTGCTCAACAAACTAAAACTAATGATGAAGTCAAACAAAGGCTAGATACAAATGAATCATTTTTAAAAGATATACACAATAAAATGGATTTTCTATTAACTGCCTTTGATGAGCAAAACACTCTTAATAAGAGGGTAGAGCTTAAGCTAGCTGCTGTCTTGCTTGTTGCCACTAACCTTGAGCAGGTAAAGAACATAACTACTAGAGGAGGGAGATCTACCAGAGATCCCCCACACCCAAGAGAGAAGCAAAAAACACCAGCTCCAGTGCAACCAGCAATGATAGAAGAAGAGAGACTAGTTGAAGCAGAAGATCTGCTACAACCATCAAGAACTAGAGAAATGAGGAAAGATTTTCACGACACCAACTATTTGCCATTTCCCAGAAGAAACAGAGGACTATAGTCGGATGAGCAGTTTGGTAAGTTTGTAGAGGTCATTCAAAAGTTATATGTCAACATACCTCTACTTGATGCCATACAGGTACCCACATATGCGAAGTACATTAGAGATATTCTTAACAAAAAGAGGCCACTGCCCACCACTGAGGTAATCAAGCTGACAGAAGAATGTAGTGCGGCCATCCTCAACCAACCACTAAGGAAGAAGAAAGATCCAGGATGTCCTACCATTGATTGCTCAATCGGAGACCAGCACTTTAACAATGCACTTTGTGATCTCGGAGCAAGTGTCAGTGTGATGCCAGCATCAGTCTACAAGAAGTTTGAACACACAACCCTAGAACCAACATCAATGTGCCTACAACTAGCAGATCAATCAGTTCGACACCCGATGGGCATCGCAGAAAATATCCCAGTCAGAATAAGAGATTTCCTTGTGCCAGTAGACTTCGTGGTACTGGACATGAACCCCGACTCAAAAGTGTCCATCATCCTTGGAAGGCCATTTCTGAGCACCGCCAATGCCCACATTGATGTCAGTAAGGGAGAAATCAAGTTCAGCATAAACGGACAAGAAGAACACTTCACATTCAAGCCCAGACCAGAGAGAGACTCTACAGTGGAGGAGGTTCACGAAGAGAAACCACTGGAGACACCATCTCCAGAGGAAGGCAATTTAGAAGTTTAAAAAGATTTGGAGGTCCAGCTTGAGGGACCTAAAATTCACAAACCCTCGCCGGGAGGTAATTCGGTATTTATCCACATCATTTAATTTTTTGCATAATTAATTCTTGCATTAGTCATACTCATCCATAGCATTATTATAAAAATCAAAAGTCCCATATAAATAATATTTGTGGTGTGTAAAAACCCATAATTATTAATTATTGTGGAGGCACAAAAATATTTTTCCATGATCATTTTTTAGTTTCAATTCTCATAATTTTTCCTGCATTATATTTATTTATAGCAATCTTCTAGAAGCATGACCCACATCCTTTGGTCCCATATGTCATACACTACACCTCACATACATCATAACACATAATTTCACCCACCAACTCATCTCCACTCAACCAGACAACTTCCACCGACCAACCACCACCTATGCAGCATTATTTGGCGTAGGAGTGAAGCATGTGAGGGAGTGGGAAAGTTTCAGCCACAGAGGGCACTCAAGTGGGGCGCCCGCCCTATTGGCCACGGCGCCCGCCCTGCCCCCAGCTCCAACTGTAAAAGGACACCTCTCTACCTCATTCTCATCCCACACACATTCCAGAAAACATATGCAAGCTTGAGCTCTCGACTTTCTGAAGAAGTGATCTAGTGGGAGAGTGAGAAGGAGAGTGGAAAGGGAAAGAAAGAGTGGAAGAGAGTTTGAAAATTTTTTGAGATAGAGAGTGAGATCACCTAGTAATTAGTGTTCCCGATGTCCCAAGCGGAATTAAAAGTTGTTTAGGGGGAAGTGCTGCTAAAATTTATAATTCTCTCTGACGACTAACCCCTGGACGACTGACTTCTCGGACAGCTAACCACTAACATATTTTTCTCACATATTTCCACGAGTTTCTGTTTGTCCCTATTATTCTGCAGGATGTTTAAGAAAGTAAAGAGCGCAACCAAGTCTCTCAGGAGTGGTACGAGGAGTTCGTCTCGACTCTCCTCACGCCAGTCGGAGATGAGTGTCGATTCGGCACCTCCGCAAGCTCCATCGTCTTCGTCGGGTGCACCAAACAAGGTCCTACTCAAGACAGGAGACCTTGGGCTCAGGAATCGCAGGGAGAAGGAGATTCTCCAGCAGTTGAAAAACAAGACATTCATTCACACTCCCACCATCGATTTCGCCTTACTCCAAGAGACAGGTATGGCCGCTGAATTTGACTTAATTTTTCAAATGATAGGATGGACGGACTTTTGGAATATCACTGAGCATGGTTCCCGTCTCCTTACTATTGAATTTCTTTGCACGTTACAATATTGTGAGGGGGGAATTTCTTTTCGGATGTTCAAGCAGGACATTATGCTGTCCTGGAGAGAGCTGAGTAATCACCTCGGTTTTCCTCCACGGAGCATTCTGGACCTTGACTCCGGCTTGCCCAATTTTGAGAAACATCAGTTTTGGAGAGAAATCTCTAGGGATGAACTCTTTTACCAACCCCGAACCAGCGACATGGAGCATCCTACACTCCGGATGTTCCACAAATGGCTCGGGTACAATTTTTTCTTTCGTGATGACTTGAGAAAGGTGCGTGTGGGAGATCTACAACTCATTTATGCCGCCATAAACAAAATCCAAGTTTCACCTGTTACTCTTTTAGTTGCCCATTGGCTTGGCACACCTACTCTTCAGGGACCTGTCGGGTGTACTTCACTCATAACTCATTTAGCCGTTAGCCTTAAGTTGTTAGAAAATTCATCGTTAGAATTCATTGAGGAACCTAGATTTTATCACGGCTACGACACTTTTAGATACGCACGGATGTTAAAAAGGGAAGCGGGGATAATGTACATGCTGTATGACAACAACACCAAGGTTCGGTTACCTAACCTGGACCTTGGCATATATTCTGTTCGAAATTATTTGATTGAGACTGCAGCACCGGTGAACCGGAGAGCTCCACAGCGCGCGGCATCCGCAAGGATGGCCACCCATCAGGAACATACATGGCAAGGAGCTGATCCCGGGCCAGAAGAGGCAGCACATCTGCACTATAATGATTACAACCCCAGAGTTCTTCGGAACCCATGGGCGCGACACGTCCAGCCAGAAAGAACCACCACAAGAGACATGGCCGGAGGGACAATATCACCAGTGGGAGAACCCGCCTTTTACAAGAAGGTACTCCACTGACCCATATGGAGCTTCAGGGTCTAGGCCCCAGCCCCAGTTTGATACAGGAAGATACTCCGACGCCTCCTACGCCTTCTCGGGGGACTACTACCAAGAGACTACCGCCTTCTACACCCGCACCGACAACACTCTCCTCGACATCCGCACTACGCAAGCAGAGCACGGAAGACTCCTGGAGGAGCAACAAAAATGGAACCAGGAGCAAGCCACTAGAGTGCAAGCAATAAGGGAAGACACCACAACCTTGAACAACAACGTCACGACCATGCTGCGCTACTTCAACATTGAGAGCCACGACAACAACCAGCTTGGGGGAGTTCCTCCCCAGTTACCGAGTGAGTTTTAATTGTTTTTCCTATTTACTTTTCAGTTTTTCTTTTTCTGTTTTAGATATTTATATCTTAAAAAAAACTTAGAAAACTCAATAAATATTTTCTTTCTTAATTTACTGCATTCCTAAAAAATGAAAACCAAATAAAAAGAGTGTGTAGATAAGTGTGCTTTATTTTCCTGTTTAGTTCAATCTCTAGACATAATTGAAGAAAATCCAAAAATATGTATGATGGAAATGATGAACAGTTGCTCTGTTTACTTACCTTCAAGTGCCTAGCTTTTATATTAGAGTTCTCTCAAGACTTGCTAAAATCTGAAATTTACTATCTGTGGGAACATGAGCCTAAAACTAAAGTCCAGGTAAAAGATAAGACATGATATAAAGTTTGAGCTGCTGTTTATCTTGTTCTTACAACACTAAGTTCTGGAAATTTATTTTGAAAAAAAACCTGCAAATCACATGATGAGTTCCTAGCATAACATTCTTACCATAGCCATACTTGCTATAATTGTTGTATCTTTCGAGTTTCATTGAGCTGTGTAGATCCTTAGGAGCTTTTCATGTGGTTAAATAAAGATACTCACTTGCACACATCTATTACACCAATCATTAAAAATCTGTTAAAAATATTGTTATCACTCACTGTCCCAAAGTATTGTTATTCTCTCTCTCCTAAAAGATCAAATGCAGAAAGAGACATGGGCTATGCAAAAATATGCGAGGAAATAAAAAGGGGCAAGTGCCCGGAACCTCGAAAAAGAAAAGAAAAAGAGTGAGACGAGAGGTAAAAATGGACAAGTGTCCGACAGTAGAATTAGGGGTACAAAGATACCCACCTGAGCGGAAAAAATGGACAAGTGTCCGACAGTAGAATTAGGGGTATTTACTACCCACCTGAAAAAAAAGAAGAAAAAAGAGATAGCCCATGTTCTCTCCCAATAAAAGATCAAGAGAGGAGGAGAGATTGCAATATGAGGAACAGTGAGCGATAAGTTTTATCATCACCATCACTATTATTTACTCCACCACACATGCACATCTTGATTTAATTGTATGTTGAGTTCCTTTGGATCCGCAGTTCGATTAAACATATGTATGGGCTGTTGAAGTGAATCATGTCTAGGAACTCTGAGCTTTATTTTGAAAACTTATGCAAAACTCCAGAACAAAGGTGAGGTATAGACAGGAGGAATAGTGCTTGGCTTAATTATTTTGTCTTTCAATTACCTAAGGCTTAAGTACAGGTGCTAATCCCCAAGACACTTCACTCTAATCTGGGAGAATTTTATATGAAAGCATGTGTGCCTGTCAGGAAAGAAAACATCAAAGCAACTCCTGATCCATCTGAGTTTTAGTTGTTTGCTCATGGACGAGCAAAGGGTAAGCTTGGGGGAGTTTGTTGACGATCCTTAAGTATCAAATTTAATTGTCAACTAAACATGGAAAATGATCAATATGCACTAGACATCTAGAATTAGGGTTTTATCTGACAGAATTCCATGAGTTTTGGTGTTTGTCTATTTCTGCAAGGGGTTATCAGAAAATACGGAGAGAAGGCCCACACGTCGGGTTTACATGGAGATATTAACATGTGCGCTAATTTTCTATCATCTAGAAGACTCCAGAAGACACGTGAACGAACGTGAGGCCGAACGGGGCCCAGCCCAGGGCGCCCACGCTAGGGTTTGGGGCGGCCGCCCTACTCCCGTGGCCAATCAGCGTCAACTTCACGGATTATGCTCCACCGACCTAAAGGATCAAGGAAAACCGTGCGATTAATGTTGGTTTGATCCGACGGCCCACGATCATTTGAGGGGGCTATATAAGCAGGGCCTCTCCACCCCAGGGGAGGAGGAGAAATCATTATCAGAGGAAGCCATCAAGTTTAGGGTTTAGAAACTCTCTCCCGCAGAGAATTAGATTTAGCTACTCCCAATTCTTTCAAGTTTTATAGGATTGATTAGATAGAATTAGAGAAGTAGGGCCTAGCGCTCTGGATTTCGGATCTTCGTCAATAAAGATTGGTATTATTTCATATCTTTCTCTACGACTTTATTCTAATTGCATTATGTCTTTATTTATTATGTTCCTAGTTTGCTCTAGTTCTATAAGTGATATAGTTATGATTGATGATGAGTTCATGCATGAGTTTGCAAAGCGCTTAGCTCTTTTCACGTGGGAGTTAAGTGGTAGATCACATGTAGGCGTGGTGCTTAGATGTTATTTACCTGCAAATGTATCCTATTGGCTGGGTCGTGTGGTAGTTCGCGATGGTGACAGCTTCGTTGATTCTTATATAGTCCACCCTCCGTTGATAGGACAGGTAGAATTTGTATTGTGGAGTAAGTCTTGCTATGTTCTGATTTACTTTAGCAATGTTCCTTATACATGAATGAAGAGTTTTTTGTGCTATATATGATCTTGTAGATGCTTAGAGTAGATTATGACTTAGTAAATAGTAGATACTTAGAATCCATTCTCTTGCTAGTCCGACGTCACCTTACATTTATGTGGAGTAGTCTATTTCTAATCGCTGTGTTATTTACCCATGAGCTTATATTTCATTATCTTTATTATTATGGCTTACCCCCTGCCAAAGCAAGTGACTGTGTGACGAGTTTCTCAGTAGTAATCATGTTCTTGCAAGTTTATCTCTAGTCTAAGCCTTGATAGATTTTACCCATGTTTTCGCTTTCGCCGTTCTCTTAAGCAAAATTATAAATAACGATACCTGGAATACTTATCCTGGTGAAATGCTACAATGAGGTATTTTATCTGTACGCTTACGGATAGAATAGATTATTTTCTAGAGAGCCCTCATGTTTATAAATACCTTAGTACGCTCTAGCACCATGCTAGGGATGACAACCTAGTATTCAAGTGGTGTTAGCTAGTGTCAACAGGGATATTCATATATGGCATGGTTGGCTATATTTGCTATCGTGGAATGGAACCATGTGTTAATGAAATGAAATGAGACCGGGCGGGATGACGATAGTGAAGCAACAAGGCATGGAGGTCTTGGGTGTGGATCTATCCCCGTCTGAGTCGTTTAAGGACCGATTCGCTGTATGTCCTTGAGTCATGTTGAACGCAGTCTAACACTTAGTTGGCCGGATAAGTCGTTCCGACCGCGAAGCCGAGTAATATGGTTCAGGCTGGGAATCGAATGGTAGGTTGCTTCTTGGAGGAGAGAAAGGATGTGCTTGGGGACATTGGCGTGAGACCAAGGGGGGGTTAGAGTCCCTATCACCTGGCAGAGTGTCGCCCTTGGGGTCACGACATCATTCGGACCCACGATTCCTAAATCATATGAAAAGGTGGCCTGTGTGACCCTGGCAGGGGTCTGCACGGTGAGTGTTAGAAATACCCCTCCAGCTGGATAGGAATTCGATTCGAATCGCCGTCGCTCCCGGTTAGTGAGCACTTGACTTGAGTAGCGGCAACGTAGATTCCATTAAATGGAACGGATGGTTAATTGGATAACGATGGAAAGGTTGCCTCAATTTATACCTGCTATGGTTAATATTGTTTGCTCCTAATAAAGTGAGTGCTCTAGTACAGGTTCTAATATAGATGACAGGTTAATGATAATTAACTTGATGCTTAAGCATTAATGATTACTTATCCATAATAAGCTTTTATGCAAAATGTTGTCAAGCTAGCCCACTTTTATATCAGCCTTGCATGATCCTTGGTGTCACTTTTATTTCTGGTTTATGACGGGTAAGTCTAGCTGAGTACATTGTCGTACTCAGGGTTTTATCCCCACTTGTTGCAGGTTGTGATGTATCTTGGCGACTGCAAAAGTCGGTTGGCTCCTACCGTAGAGGCGGAGTGTGATCACGGGCATGATCCTTTTGAGTTATCTTCTCTCTAATGCTTTTGTTGGAAGTCGACCCTCATACTGGCATATATTTGAAATAAGGGTGTTGTTAGTTTCAAATTACTTTGCTTCCGCTACTTTTGAACTTAAGTTGTAATAACTATGTTGAACTCCGATGTATATTGAATTACTTGTGGAATGGTTGTAACATGTGACTTGTTATGTTGAATCACTATGATCTTGGCTTGTATGTTGGTTGGTTTGAAATCCCGCGTGATTTCATTGGACTACCGGAGTTATATGGGCTCAAGTGCGAGAATTTGATCACTTCGGTGATTGTTTTTGTACTTGTGCTCTTATAATTTGGACGGTTCCGTTACAGCTGGTATCGGAGCAAGATTCAACATTAAACTTGTCGTATGTGTATTTAAAACAAATGTTTTGTTTTATAAAATCAGTTTATTAACTTATAGCTATATATAGGTTCACCAAATCTAAATTTTAAACCTATGTATGCCAGTGGTCAATTTCTTTATGCCCATATAAGGATTATTAGGTGACTTATATAAGTACTAACTTGGGGTTTTTTTCATTTATGCATCTACGCCTAGGCCAAGGTATGTATGTGTGATAACTCTCCCACACTATGCTACCCGGTGTGTCAGATTATAGGTAGCCTTCATATATGAAATAGCCATATATGTCGCTAGTTTACTTTTATGCAACATCGCACCTACGCTCAGGTAAGTGTGAGTTGTGAGAGCATGACCGAACATCCAGCGGTCTAGGGGAGAGCTAGTTTTGGTTACTGGATTATTTACATGTTATACACATGTATCTATGAAGGTACTTAATTGTGGGTGATTGATGATTCGGGTAGTTTTGGTGCTACATGTATATATACGGGGGTATATGTACATGGGAGTACTTAGAATTTTACTCCTCTGCTTTCATTGTGTGCTATATTGGGAAATATTGGGCTACAATGAAATTTTTCTGCAGATACGCTAACCATGAATGCGTAAGTCGAATGTAGCTAACGACTAGATATATATCGAGAGAGTGCGTGTTATGCCACCGACATAGAACGTGATCGCCACCTTAGGTTGGCAATCTTGTGAGGACGAATAGGACGAAGCATGCATTATCATGATTGTTGCTTTATGCATAGCTATACTCCTCTCACCCTTGTTCAAATGATAAGTAACCTGTGATCAATGTAGTACACTATCTTTCTTGTGTGAAGCTAAACAAGAATGCCTTACTCCATGTTGTTTGAGAAAAGTGTGTGCTTAGCCTTGCTAGAAATAAGTGTGGCTACATGCTTGAACTTAGAGTTATCTTCTAGCTTAGCAAAGTGATGGATATGTTGTTCACTCAAGCATTTGCCAATACTTTAGACCTCACTTAAATAATTATGGATTCTCATGAATGAATTAAATTCATGTTGGTCTAAGGTAACAAAATTTAGAGCTACTAGAATAACAGGTTTGTGTGCTCTCTTGTTAAGTAGAACAAAGGCAAGCCTTGTTTTGCTTGTTGGACTTTGGCTGCTAGAACGATTCTGTTGTAGTGAGATTTTTGTGGTAATAATGGTGTTTTCTGTAGTTATGGAAAATACCAAAGTTGTAGCTAACTTAATTATCTAGCTTGTCCTAAAATTTTATGACCCTAGGTCTTATGCTTTGAGAGTTATGAATTTTAGAAGTTTATTGTCAGGTTTTGCTTATGCTCTGAATAGATCTGAATGTTTGGTTTGTTTGACCTATGTGCATAGAGAATTATGTCTTGGAGATAATAGAAGAAGTGTAGTACTTTTTATAAGCTTTCCAAAATGTCCTATAGCACTAATTTTTGTGGTGGTATAAATCTCTAGTTATGAGCTTGCAAAATGGCATGACAGAATCTGTCTAAATCGGGGCAGAGATGTCTTCTTTGTCTTGTTTGGCCTTGTTGGCTATAGAATCATCTTAATATGATAATAAGAAAGTTATAGACAACTTAATAAGCTTTACATAAAGTTAAGGCTTAGCCTTGTTGTGTCCCTAGAACTCCAGTTTTGCATTTTAAAGTTCTTGTCAGTTTTCTGTCCATATTGGTACAGATCTGAAACCTTAGCATTTTTGGTCATGTTAATCTATGAATTTGCTTATGGTATGAATAACTAAAGTGTAGTCATCTTCCTAAGCTTTCTAGAAAGTCTAGGATCACCTTTGTGGGATGTCTACAACCTTAGTTATGGTTGGAACAAGTAACTGCTGTGCTAATGTCTAGATTCTGTGCCCAAGCTACGTTAGTCACCTTAGCCAGCGTTTGTTTTGAGCTAAACTTGTAGTTAGTTCATGCTTGAGATAAATGCTTGTTTGGGTGAGCCTTGTGCTTTGTATTGGTTGCTTAAGCCCATTCATTTGAATTTTCTCAAACGACTGCTTGATTGTGATGTGTATGTGTGCTTGTTATCTAGGTAGTGCCCTAGTTGTCACCTCGTTTGTCCTCGCTGAGCATACGAGGGCCACATAACTTTATCCTAGAACAACATTCACGTTACGTAATTGTTTGGTCGTTGTCTTCAATTAGGTTCTCTCTCTTAGGAGCCTGAGCCTGTAGACGTGGTGATTATCCCTTGAATGTTTGTATCATGCCATTGTTTAACCGAAAGCCCAAAGTTTTGTTCTCCTATATGTTTGTATAAGCCATGGATGTTTTGCAACCCTTTTTGTGAAGACCCTTATCGACTGATCAACCAAGTTAACTTTTATCAACGCTAGCCTTTGACCATGGTTCGTACGTTGCCAGTTGTGGAGACCGTACCCAAATCCATGTTGGACCTTCCGGTTGCCTCTCCCAAAGGTTAGCTAGTATGACGCAATGTCTGTATGCTGCGGCCTCAAAATTGTTTGTTTGCAAATTCGTGTATCCACCATATCAACTCAATCTTTGAGTAGTACCTAAATTTTGTCCATGAAGTTTGCTTAAGCCATCATCAACCTTCCCAAGTCTCGGATGTTTATCAGTCTTGATCTCATGTTGTTGCCCAACATGAATGAATCTCCTGTTAATCTTTTATCTGGTACTCCCCTCGGTGGACGCAAGTCGTACGTAGAATTTAAGCAAGAGTCTCTTGCTCAGTTATCCTTGGCAATTGTGCGATGTTCTCTTGTGCTATATTTTGATCTTCGGATCACTTTCGTGTTGATTTTAAACCTTGTGACTACCTTTGCTTGCTATCCCTCCTTGTATGGCGCTTGCTCTTACAGCCCATTGGTGCCACTTGAAATTTTCACTTTTGTTGTGCGTTTAGTAATGGTGTTATGAGTAGCCGCTGATGGTGCCGCGACGAAACCAAGGGCCTCCTGTGGCTGCAGACACATGGCTGGCTGCTTGGCACGCGCTGGTATCACGGTTCTAGTCATGATCCACTATGAAACGACAGTCGGGGTGTTATTTTCTCGTGTTCCTTTTCTTGATTATCTCTCCATATCATATCGTAAGATCCATATCTTAGACCGAAAGTAGTGGAGCTTCCTTCTAAAGTTGCTAAGAGGAAAACCTTTGAAGAACAGGTTACCGACATAAACATTAACAGACTGCAATAGGTGGTGGACAAGTGACTCTACTTAGTTACCCCAGTATTGATGAACGTCATCTAGTGAGCAAAGTATCTCATCTCTGTTGGATAAAAAGGACATACAACATTTAATGTTGGACAAGTCATCCGTTGGATAAGACTCGATCATCACAATATGCAAATTTTAACCTTTGTATACATAATGGCCATACAATCGAAATCACTATCTCTGGTGTGACTCCTTATCTACTGGCTTCGATGGCAATCATTTGCTCTACATCAACAACAATTGTTGTGATCAAGAGTGGATATTTGGAACTTTTTAGTGTTGAGAGACAACTGATTAGTTACCAATAGGAAGGTTAATCTCCAGCTAGGTAACGACTCTTTGGTAGCTACGAAGGCTATGTCTTACAGAGCAATAACCAATAAGAAGTTAATCAACTAGCCAACGACTTGAGGGATATTCTATCTTCTAGAGCCATTGTGATCAAGTCAATTCCGTCTTGGACAATCACACAGATTGTGCAAGGTGTTCAATCAGCTGCGGTGAAGAATTAGAGAAATGCATGCCCTAGTTTCGATCAACATCCTTGTGCCCTTAGGTGCCACAAATAGTTTGTTCATCACTCTGTTGGACGATCTCTTGAGTGGTCTTAAGGATCCTGTTGTACACCCTTTCGCTTTGATTTTATGTCCTCTCATCAACAATTATTGGGACAATCAAGGGTCCTCCGAGTAAATTTGCAAATCAAAAGCAAATTGAAAAGAGTCAAACAATAGATTTCCCAGCTTAGAGTTGCTGTTTGATCCTAAAGAGGAAGCCTCACGGTGAAAAGTTAGCCTGACAAAGCTAGTTTCACTATGTTTCAAGTCAAACTCAACTTACTGTGCAACTGCCTCACGAAGGGGATTGTACTCAACTTGCTCGGTAGTGAGTTAAATACCAAAGTTGGTAAATACTTGCAATTTTTGTTGTCTACCAGACCTTGCTATATCCTTCTTTAGCAATAATTGCTAATGCTCACTGATCTTTGGTACCTTAAGGTGTTCTTTCCCAAGAGGTTGCATCTGATTCAACTTAGATAACTGTTGTCTTTGGATAAAAGAATCTTATTAGTAACTGTTGGTAGAAATAGGAAGCCGACAGAGTCAGCTATCACATTCACCGACCATCGATAGACTCAGATAATACAGTGTTGTCGTCAGAGAAAGAGAACTGCACACATGGAACCACAAGTAGTTTTCCATTAGTCGGTGTCTAAATGAATGAACATTTACGACTAACATAGACCTTGTCTATTGGTTAGTCAGTACCCTATAGCCTCAGAGAATGTGTGTCGTCTATGATCTAAACCTTTTGGAAGGTTGTACTCAAGCCATTTTGGTAGAGAACTGCTTTTCAAAACCATGTGAACATAGAGCCATTCCAACGAGTATACTTCTGAATATTTTGGTCTAATGTAAAGATCATATGGACTATGCTGTGTTCACTAAAGAATCAGATACTTGTTAGTGGTTCGCTCATGGACCAATTGACCTCCGTACACTGAGAATGCAGTATGTGCTATCTTGGATTCCTCCTAAAGTAACAATACTTCATGGAAGTCAATGAAGGAAATTCTTCAGACAAATTTTACCATGAAGAGTAAGTATCAGAAAGTGCCTTTGGTCAAATTGTTTACTGATGTTGAAGCTTTTTAGCTAAATGCTATAGCAGATATTGGGAACTAGATAACGTGTCTCTCTTCCTTAAAAGATCTTCCATTCCGAATCTCGGGACGCGATTCTTTTAAGGGGGGAGGGCTGTAACACCCCAGGTGTTTATCACCAATTAAGCAGTGGGTTTGAGCTCAAACATGATAGATTAAGTGGGGATGATGATGCCAAAGTCAAACCTATGGAAATAAACCCTAACCTAAACTTGGATATTGCACCCTCGCTTACATATAGGCTCAATTAAAAGGTATATGCTTGGGTGTGGCTATCAAAGTATCTTCACATGTCCCACCTCAATAACTATCTATATTGATCCCTGGAAAAGTTTTATGAAGTTTGGAATCAAAAAGTCACATGAAATGATAAGTTCCATTCCTATTGGAATTTGCCCCATTAAGTTAATGGAACAATAGAACATCAACCAAACCTTGCAAACTTGCCCAAATGACTCTAGAGGGACTCTACAACAAAAGTCATGAAGGGTTCATGTTGAGCAATTGTCAAGAAAATGCCTTAATTGGCCTAAAACCCTAGTTTAGGCTTTATCGAGTTGTTACTTTGACCAAAGTGAAAGTTTGACTTCTGTACCAGTTATGAGGTTTGACCTTAAACAAAAGTTGAAGCTCATCTTGTGTAGAACAAACTTTGTTTAATGGTCAAGGGCTAGTTTAGCCTCTAACTTAGTCAAATAGAGCTCCCAAGATTCAATAAAATGCTGATTTGGAGTCCCACGAAATTGGCTAAGTCAAAACTGTGTTTCAGTTTCTAGTACCCTAGTTGGGAGTCTTGTATCTTCCTAACCATGCTGAACCAGTCCAAGGACCCTTAATAGAAGTTGTAGATCAAGTTGGGTACTACAAGTTTGTTTAAGCCTCATGGCCTAGTACAGCTTCTAACCTAGTCATATAAGGAACCAAAGTTTGAATGTTGCTGTATTTTCTAGCCCTTAAGTAATCCTATGTCTGTACATTGGCACGTCGCGTTCTCAAAATTTTGCTATGCGACTCGAGTTGGTCCAAATACAAAAGATGGAGCTTATATCTTAGAGAAGGGCATACAAGAAGATGGCACCAGTTGCATTTCATTTCGACCATCAATTTTGGATGTTGCTTGTCACTGTCAAATCGCTGACACTAGCAAGTTTGGAACTAATTATCTACTAATCCAAAGCCCTAATGTCTGTGGTCCCTTAATCAAAGTTGTAGAGCATCATCAGAACTTCAAACTTTGTTAAAAGCCCAAAGTCCAAATCGGCCCATAACAGGCCCAAAATGGTGTTCCACGACGGCCACTCCAGTGCCTGCCACCTGTTCGGTGGAATGCCCCAACGACAGCCACACGTCCGGGACGTGGCCTCCATGCGCCCGCAGTGCTCCCCACCTCCGCTGCCGCGCGTCCCTGCCCTCCATATACCATGCCGAGCGGTCCACGGTCGGTCCTTCATTGCCCCAGAGCCCACCGTCGCTCTCAGCTTTCTCCTCCTGCTCTCGCTTGTCGTCTCGGCCGCGTCCGCCATGGCCAGGCGGAGCTCTGAGCTGTTGCCGCGTCTCTCGATGCTCCACGCCACCTCGCTCTCCACGAGCACCACCATCAGCTTCACAGTGCCATGCCAAGCTCGCAGCGCCGATTTTCTAGGCGCAACGGCCGTCGGAGTACCGTCACCGTCGGGCTGCCCGCCTCCTTGCCGCCGGCGCTTGCGGCCAAGGCGCCGTGGGTGGTCTCAAGCCAATCTGTGACCACCAGCGAGTTCGCAAGAGACCCCTGGTGCTCCTCTGCTCATCAGCCGCCGCCGACGAGCCTTCTCCGGCCGGCACCGCGAGCCTCCGACGACCTCGCTGTTGTGATTTCCGTCAAGGACCTCGAGCTTGAATTCGACTAAAGCGAGGGGGTTAAATTAAAAACACAGACTCATATGAATAGTACAGGGAAGGACCTTTTTGGGTGGTTTGATTTGCAAATAGTTCAGGGGCCTCGAGGCAAAAGTGTTTTTCTTTTTCGGTTTAATTTTACAGATTTCAGTGTTGAACTTTGGAAATTCATAGTAATTAGTAGAAAAATCATAAAATAGCAAATAAGGACTTTTTGGAATCCTTGTGAAATTATCTATGCATTGGATCTATAATATGTAATGTTTTAGTTTAAAGTTTTAGCTGTAAAAATATATTTATGCAACTAGGTTTTGAATGCTAGTTAGATCTGTTATTTTTAATAACTGTAAATATATAATTCCAAATGAAGTGAAATTTTTGTGGCATGTTACGCTTGTGATGTATGATGTCTAGTAAAAATTTCAAGATTTTAGGCTTGATAGTTTAGGAGCTATAAAAATAAAAAAATGTTATATGCTGCTTTGCTTCTATTCTGGACAGTGCTGCATGTATGTATTGTTTGGCTCAGTTAAGTTATGAATCATGCCTTATTGATAATAGATGAGTTGTAGTACTTTTCATAATCTTTTCAAAAAGCTAAAGATCACAATTTTTGGTTAAGTTTATGTTTAGTTATAGTTGTTTAAAGTACTGTGGCAGTTTCTGCCCAAACCCAGACAGCATTGCTTTGTGTGCCATGTGTGACCTTGTTAGTGGCAGAATCAGTTCTAGATATTTATATAAAAGTTGTTCAAAATTTGTTAAGCTTTCTAAAAAGTCCAGAACCATAATTATTGGATTTGTGAAACTCAAGTTATAACGATTTAAAGTGGCATATCAGATTCTGTCCATATTTTGGACAGAGATGCAATTATTTAATTAATTGACTATGTTAACTGTAGAATCATCTTAAGATGATTACAAGAAAGTTGTAGGTAACTTTATAAGCTTTCCATAAAGTTGAGAATCATGTTTGTTGGAGGTTTAGAACTCCATTTATGCTTCTCTGAAGTTTCTATCAGTTTTCTATCTATAATTGTACCACTACTGTTGGGCTGCATGTGTGGCGTTACTCGTGCAACTAGTTTCATGGTGTAAATGATGTTTACTGTGGTTTTGGTAAATACAAAAGTTGTAGATAATTATCGTATCTTGCTTGTGTTAAATTTTCATTATCCCAGGTCTGATAGTTTAAGAGTTGCATGCTTAATAAGTCTACTGTCAAATTTTAATTACCTTCTGTGCAGACTTTAAAGATTGGCATGTTTGGTCATGATAACTTGGGAATCATGTTCAGATGATTAAAGATGAAATGTAGATATTTTCCTAAGCTTTCCAGAATGTCTTCTTGCAAGCCATTTGGATTTATAAAACTCCAGATATGATTGATTTATGAAGCTATTATTTGTAAGTCCAGAAATTGACATATTCTAGTTATAGTTGTTGCTTCATCTTGACTTGCTTTGCTATGATGATTCCTAAAGAGTGATATACATCTTGTTAGTGTTAAGTGTGCTTGAGATCTTGTGTGACTTGTGTCATGATCTATATGCTGGTCATCTTCTAAGGATATGCTTAAGTGATAGTTAAGTTGATTAACTCTAGTGCCCATGTGAACTTGGTGTGTTGACATGAAAGTTGTGTTATTGCATTTCTACGCATTCATACACTTGCATCTTACATTTCATCTAGGTACGCTAGATGCACTACGTGGAGGACATAATGTGGAGCCAAACCCGAAGACGGTGTTTGGGAAACTATCCCGAAGATGGAAGTACTCGGCGAGTGATGTCTGACAACCACTGACTTGTGTCGGATCCCAGGCAAGCCCCGGAGCATTATAAGCCTCCTATCTTCAAAGCAATTAATTATATATATATGTTATAAGTATTGTTGCATTAAGTGGTAGAAGTTGGTTGGAAACCCTTGCTGCATTATATCATTCCTTGTCCAGATATATGAATCCTTGAATCCTACATAGACTAGGATCGAGTAGATGCTTAGCCCTACTTTAAGCGGTAGAAGTCAGGTGATTTCCTGTCACCTGCGAGATGTAGGGATATTCCTATATGGCACGGTTGGCTATATTTGCTATCGTGGAATGGAACCATGTGTTAATGAAATGAAATGAGACTGGGCAGGATGACGATAGTGAAGCAACAAGGCATGGAGGTCTTGGGTGTGGATCTATCCCCGTCTAAGTCGTTTAAGGACCGATTCGCTGTACGTCCTTGAGTCATGTTGAACGCAGTCTAACACTTAGTTGGCCGGATAAGTCGTTCCGACCGCGAAGCCGAGTAATATGGTTCAGGCTGGGAATCGAATGGTAGGTTGCTTCTTGGAGGAGAGAAAGGATGTGCTTGGGGACATTGGTGTGAGACCAAGGGGGGGTTAGAGTCCTTATCACCTGGCAGAGTGTCGCCCTTGGGGTCGCGACATCATTCGGACCCACGATTCCTGAATCATATGAAAAGGTGGCCTGTGCGACCCTGGCAGGGGTCTGCACGGTGAGTGTTAGAAATACCCATCTAGCTGGATAGGAATTCGATTCGAATCGCCGTCGCTCCCGGTTAGTGAGCACTTGACTTGAGCAACGGCAACGTAGATTCCATTAAATTGAACGGATGGTTAATTGGATAACGATGGAAAGGTTGCCTCAATTTATACCTGCTATGGTTAATATTGTTTGCTCCTAATAAAGTGAGTGCTCTAGTACAGGTTCTAATATAGATGACAGGTTAATGATAATTAACTTGATGTTTAAGCATTAATGATTACTTATCCATAATAAGCTTTTATGCAAAATGTTGTCAAGCTAGCCCACTTTTATATCAGCCTTGCATGATCCTTGGTGTCACTTTTATTTCTGGTTTATGACGGGTAAGTCTGGCTGAGTACATTGTCGTACTCAGGGTTTTATCCCCACTTGTTGCAGGTTGTGATGTATCTTGGCGACTGCAAAAGTCGGTTGGCTCCTGCCGTAGAGGCGGAGTGTGATCATGGGCATGATCCTTTTGAGTTATCTTCTCTCTAATGCTTTTGTTGGAAGTCGACCCTCATACTGGCATATATTTGAAATAAGGGTGTTGTTAGTTTCAAATTACTTTGCTTCCGCTACTTTTGAACTTAAGTTGTAATAACTATGTTGAACTCCGATGTATATTGAATTACTTGTGGAATGGTTGTAACATGTGACTTGTTATGTTGAATCACTACGATCTTGGCTTGTACGTTGGTTGGTTTGAAATCCCGCGTGATTTCATTGGACTACCGGAGTTATATGGGCTCAAGTGCGAGAATTTGATCACTTCGGTGATTATTTTTATACTTTTGCTCTTATAATTTGGACGGTTCCGTTACAGGACCCACCTGTCAGCGTCTCTTCTCCCTTTCCTTTCTTCTTCCTCCAGCTCTTTCCAACCGCGAGCTCGCCTTCCTCCTTCTCCGATTCGAATCCTCGGTTCAATCTCCTTCCCTTCCTTAATTGCGACGCCTTCGGGCTATAAAAACGAGACCCCCGCATCGTTCCGCCCTCATCCCACCCTTTTGGAGCAGCCAAAACCATCTAGCGCCGCCACCGCAAGCACCACCACCTCCACCATCCGCCACCGCAAGCACGCCGCCGTCTTCGTCCATCCCGTGCTCTAGTTCTTGTCCGGGGTGAGTTCGCCATGCTCCGAGCTACCTCCCGGTGTTTCCCCTTCGTCGAATGGTGCCCGGAGTCGAGTTTTTGCATGTTCCGACGATGGCGCCGCCGGGTCACTACAATAAATCATAACAACCCCAACAGCCTAGCACTGTCAGGAAATATAGGGAAACTGTCGGGGCTATGGTTCCTTGACAGCCAGCTGTCGGAGAAACCCTGTCGGGGCTGCTATGTCGGGGATAGAGATCAAACTCCGATAGCACTGTCAGCACTGACTTTTACTAACAGCTATCACTGTTGGAGAAACAGTATGTCAGATTAGTCGATCCTGGTGTTGGCCAGCATGTATGCATGACAACACTATCGGGTAAAACTATGTCTTTTCCAACAGCTTACATGATCCCTGACAGCGCCCACTCTCATGGACATATTAAGAGACATCTGACAGTATTCTTGCCAATACAATTGTAGCAACGTCTATCAAAACCAAACTGTGACAACACTGCCATAGTTGCATCATGATTCATCTTTATTATTTGTTAATAAAAATCCATATATATAGGCAGCAAAATTAATTAGTAGTCAATGCACACATAACCAAAAACACAACCAGATAATCATAGGGATTCCAAATCTCTTCTTTTGTAGAATAATTAAAAGTTTGTTGTCTTGTACAGTAAGCATATATATTGAGCTACGAGAAAATAAATAGTCATGAAAAATATTTACAAATGGCTAAAGTTATCCACAAATAAGTACTAACATCAAGGTTCTTAATCTGATCAGAAAAAGGCATCTTCGTCATAAGTGGCATCCCTGTCTCTCATGTGACTGTTGTGATCATTGTCTGCATTAGTTTCTTGGTTTCCAATTGAACTTCCACCCATTCTGTTGAAGGCCACATTTCTTGAGCTGTTAGGCATCAATTCCTTCAAAAAGAAATACCAGAGGTGCAAACTGCTTAGATTTTTTATGTTGATCAATAATTTTGCACTCATGTGAGTTGACAAAATAATAAGTTGTTTATTATTACTACCTGCTCAGAAACATTATGAGTAGGCTACTGGGAAAATATCGGAAGGTACTCCCATCCATTCTCTGTAAGCCTACACTCCCAGAGTTATTTCCCATGTGATTCTTCAAAAAGAAACAATGATCAGTGCAATTTCTTATACAAAAACACATATGAATCGATAATTCATTGCCTAAAGAATAACTATAAGAGATTATCACCTGGTGCCGATAAGTGTCCTGAAGTGCTTGTCCAGTAAGATGCTCAAATGCATTCCCAGTCATTTGACGTAAAATAGAATTTGTTGAGCTGTTATTCATAGTGTCCTTCCAACAAAAGTGTTCAAAGGTCTCAGAGGTTTATGACAGTTCATAGGGATCCATTCAACATATTTTCTAGGTGAAGTCCTTTCAAGCTGAATTGTGAAAATATTACCTGTTGATAGATTCTTGTTGGAGATTGTTGGCCAACATGTTCCGATGGACGACTTCCACCCGTCTGATGTAATGTTGCATTCACAGAATTGTTCTCCATGGTGCCCTTGAAATACATGTAAGAAAAGTGTTGTCAAATATAAATATATAACATTCCTAAGTACTTCCTAAGTACTAGTTCAGATACATTAATTTCATGCAAGAATATTACCGTTTGAAGAGGTGTAGGTGCAGAGTTAGGGAACAATCTAAGCAAATTTATCTGAGATGAAGGAGCATTTTCACATCTTGGCCTCACATACTAATAAACAAGGTAATAATTCAAAGACTTTAAGATAGAGATGCAAGCTATCAAATTCAAAGTAGAATCAAGTTCACTTATATTAAATTAGAGTATTACTGGCTCAGAAGGTGGAGGGTTAGGGAACAATGAGGCCAGGTCAATCTGAGGCGGGGGAGCATTTCCACATCCTTGTCTCATGTACTAATAATAAAAAAATTAATACTTGTGAATACATGGATACATAGGTACATATAAACTTAGAAAACAATGTGTATTAAGGATGCAGATAGAAAAGCAACCTGAGCCATACCTTCATTGAACTTGGCAAATGCATTATAAAAAGATTGGCAGTCATGCGCGTGTTGCCTTTTAAGATCATGAACCTCCTTCTCTAGTTCCCTTTCCCTATGATTTGAACTGTGCAACTGAGAAGGACGAGCATTAGTGGAGAACTGCACCTCAGAGCTATCAATGGCACCATCAGCTATTGCAAACTTCCCATGAGGCTTCCGTCCAATGCTTTTATACATAACTTGTGGGTCAAGAGGAGCCTTCACCCATTGAATATTTTCACCATGAGCTTCCTTCATTCCATCACGATAATTATCCTAAAACATGGAAAATGTTATTTTTTTAATGAAAGTAAAGGTGGACTGAACACAATAAATTGTTTGAAACAAAATCTTCTAGACTGCAGCCAATAGCAATAGGTTAAATTTTTATAAATAAAAATGGACTAAGCACAGTAAATTGTTTATACCAAATGTTCTTGGGCTCGATCATTGGCAAGTGGAGGCAGCTCATTGCCTTCACCATCTGCCACTGCTTGTTTAGATGCTCCCATGTGCACAGCAAACCCCTCAATTAAACTAAATGGCCTTCCATAGGCCATCTCCTACAAAATACATGGATATTATGATATTAAAAAATATTTCCATATGATTAAATAAAAACTGCATATAATCAAAGTTCAACAACCAAGCATTGTTGTGTGCGTGTGACTGAGCTTGATCCCCCACAATTCACACTTTGAGGTCTAGATAGACGTGCAGCCCTCTTCATGGCACTCATTGTTTTGAACTCCTCTGATCCCCACCAATTTCTCAGTGCATTCCAAGCATCAATGTTTACTCAACTGAAAGGCACTTGACAGTACTCATGTGCATCCAAATGGATCAACTTAGCTTCTTCAAATTCAGTGATCTCCTCTATGATTTCTGTTTGGTATGCCACTACTGCATAAACCCTCAAGTCATAGATTTCTTGGGTTGCCAACTTTGTACAGCATGCCTCAAGAGTCTTCATGAATTTGTCCTTAAGTTCAGGCTCAGCATCTGGCCACTTGTATCATGCCTATTATTAAAGAAAATACTTGATATCTATCAAATCTGCTAGTTAATGTGGTGTATAGTAATTAAAAAGTCACAGCTCATGAAACATTACCAGGAAATCAGACAACCGTGAACCTCGAGATGCCCGTGACAACATCAACGAGCACCGAAGGCGTAAGAGTGGTGACGGTGCAGCTCGAGGCTACCACGAGCACAGGGGCGGGCGCTACGATAGCTCGGAGGATCGAAGCCCTTCACCCGAGCCACCAGGCCCTCGGGTCTTTAGCAAGGCCATTCGCGAAACACTACTTCCGGCTCGGTTCCGTCCCCCATGACCCTTACCAAGCATAACGGCAAAACCAAACCTGAACTTTGGCTCGCCGAATTCCCTTTAGCTTGCCAGCTGGGTGGGGCTACCGATGATCGGGTCATCATTCGACAACTTCCCCTGTTCCTGTCGGACACCGCTCGAGCCTGGCTCGAGGACCTCCCACCTCGATAGATCCACGACTGGAGCAACCTGGTGAGAGTGTTCGAGGGGAACTTCAAGGGGACCTACATGCACCCTGGTAACTCATGGGACCTCCGAAGTTGTAAACAAAAGCTGGGCGAGTCCCTCCGAGACTACATCCGGCGTTTCTCCAAACAGTGCACCGAGCTTCCCAACATCACCGACTCCGACGTCATCATGGCCTTCCCCTCTGGTACCACCTACAAAGAGTTGGTCCGAGAGCTGGGCCGCAGCACTCCCATCACTGCCAATGGTTTGATGGATATTATCACCAACTTCACCGTCGGCGAGGAGGCGGTTGGAGCCATCTTTGGCAGCGACCAGGACAAAGGGAAGCGCAAGGAAGAGGATCCCGCGAGCTCCAGCCGGGGCTCGAAGAGGAACAACAACAAGAAGAAGAATCAGCAGGGCAAACAAGAGGCACCGGCTGATCGTAAGAAACCTCGAGGACCCCCCAGCGGGGGCATTTTTGACAAAATGCTCAAAGAACCGTGTCCCTACCACAAAGGGCCCATGAACCACAACCTCGAGGACTGCCACATGCTCCGGAGGTACTTTGAAAGTCTAGGCATCAAGAAAGATGACAAGAAGGAGGATCCTAAGGGAGATGACAAGGACGAGGGGTTTCCCGAGATTCACGACTACTTCATGATATACAGAGGACCCTCGACGCGCCTCTCAACACGACAATGCAAGCGGGAATGTCGAGAGGTCTTTTCCGTGCAACTCGTGACCCCCCTCTTCCTTGATTGGTCCGAGGTGGCCATCACTTTCGACCATGATGACCACCCAGACTACATCCCCAATCCTGGAGTCTACCCACTCGTCGTCGATCCCATCATCGCCAACACACGCCTCACCAAGGTGCTCATGGACGGAGACAATAATCTTAACATCATTTATGCCCAGACCCTCGACCTTCTGGGAATCACGAGGACGCACCTCCGACGCAGCGTCGGGGGCTTCCATGGAGTCGTGCCGGGGAAACGAGTAGAGCCCATCGGGCGGGTCGATCTGCCTATCTGTTTTGGTACTCCCACCAACTTCAGGAAGGAAACTTTCACTTTTGAGGTGGTTGGATTCCATGGGACATACCACGCCATTCTTGGGCGCCCCTGCTACGCCCGGTTTATGGCGGTCCCCAACTACACCTACCTCAAGCTCAAAATGCCGGGCCCCAACGGTGTCATCATTGTCGGGCCCTCCTATGAGCACGGCTACGAGTGTGACGTGAAATGCGTCGAGCACGGGGAAGCCATCCTGGAGTCAGCAACCTTGGTGGCAAACCTCGACGGTTTGGCCAAAGAGGTCCCCGACCCCAAGCGCCATGCCGGCAACTTCGAGCCTGCGAAAGATGTCAATCTCGTACCCCTCAATCCCACCAACCCGAACGGAAAGGCGTTGAGCGTCAGCGCCACCCTCGATCCCAAATATGAAGCAGTGCTCGCCGACTTTCTCCACGCAAACATCGACATCTTTGCGTGGAGTCCCTTGGATATGCCGGGCATACCCAGGAAGTCACCGAGCACGCCTTGGAGATCCGAGCCGGCTCCAAACCGATGAAACAACGCTTGCGCCGCTTCGACGAGGAGAAGCGCAAGGTCATCGGCGAGGAGGTCCACAAGCTGTTGACGGCCGGATTCATCAAGGAGGTTCATCATCCCGAGTGGTTGGCTAATCCTGTATTAGTTAAGAAAAAGAATGGGAAATGGAGGATGTGTGTAGACTATACTAGTTTGAATAAAGCATGTCCGAAAGTTCCTTTTCCTTTACCACGCATTGATCAAATCGTTGATTCTACTGCGGGATGTGAAACTCTGTCCTTCCTAGATGCATATTCTGGCTACCACCAAATCAAAATGAAGGAGTCCGACCAGCTCGCGACTTCATTCATCACCCCCTTCGGCATGTATTGCTATGTTACTCTGCCCTTCGGTCTACGGAACGCAGGTGCTACGTACCAGCGATGCATGCAACATGTTTTCGGGGAGCACATCGGACCCACCGTCGAGGCTTACGTTGACGACATCGTTGTCAAAACCAAGAGGGTCAGCAAGGTAAATGACCTCGACGTTGCGTTCAAGTGCCTTAAGGCAAAAAAACATTAAGCTCAACCCCGAGAAGTGCATCTTTGGTGTACCTCAAGGCATGCTCTTAGGGTTCATCGTTTTCGAACATGGCATCGAAGCTAACCCGAAAAAAATCCCGGCGATAACCAAAACGGGCCCTATCCGTGATCTGAAGGGTGTACAGAGGGTCACGGGCTGCCTCGCGGCCCTTAGTCGCTTCATTTCGTGCCTCGACGAAAAGGCGCTCCCACTGTATCGTCTCCTAAAGAAATCGGAACACTTTTCATGGACCCTCGAGGCAGAAGAAGCCCTTACGAAGCTCAAAGCTACGTTGTCCAACTCTCCGATCCTCGTCCCTCTGGCCATAGGGGAACCCCTCCTTTACGTCGCCGCAACGACACAAGTGGTCAGCGCGGTCTTAGTTGTCGAGAGGGCAGAGGAAGGACATACCTTGCTCATTCAGAGGCCAGTCTACTTCATCAGTGAGGTACTCTCGGAGAACAAGGTTCGCTACCCGCAAATCCAGAAGCTGTTGTACGCCATTGTCTTGTCGCAACGCAAACTTCGTCACCACTTCGAGGGCCACCCGGTGACCGTGGTGTCTTCTTTCCCCCTGGGAGAGATAGCTCGGAACCGGGAAGCCTCCGGTAGAATAGCAAAGTGGACGGTCGAGCTCATGGGTGAGACCCTCTCGTATGCGCCACGCAAAGCCATCAAATCCTAGGTGTTGGCAGATTTTCTAGCAGAGTGGACCGACACTCAACTTCCTCCAGTTCAGCTCCAGGCCGAGCTTTGGACCATGTACTTTGACGGGTCGCTGATGAAAACAGGAGCAGGCGCGGGCTTGCTCTTCATCTCACCCCTCAGAGTCCACATGCGCTATGTAATCTGGCTTCATTTTGCTACCTCCAACAACGTCGCCGAGTACGAGGCGCTCGTCGCGGGCCTGCACATCGCTGTCGAACTAGGGGTCTGACACCTCAATGTTTGTGGTGACTCCCAGCTTGTGATCGACCAGGTCATGAAGAGCTCAAGCTGCCGTGACCCCAAGATGGAAGCCTACTGCGAGGAGGTACGGCGCCTTGAGGACAAGTTCCACGGCCTCGAGCTCAACCACGTTGCACGCAGATATAATGAAGCTACCGATGAACTCGCGAAAATCGTGTCTAGTCGAGCCACAGTTCCACCTGACGTTTTTGCGAGGGATCTCCATCAACCGTCCGTCAACACCAGGGCAAACGGGGGGACCGATGATCCATCACCCGATCCCCCACTTGAGGCGGAAGCTCCCTCGACCGGGGCTGAAGTCATGAAGGCGGAAGGCTCGACCCTACCAGCCAACCTTGAGCCCGACTGGCGTGTTTCATACCTCGACCATCTCACTCGAGGGGACCTCCCCTTAGATAAGACCGAGGCTCGACGGATCGCTCGTCGGGCCAAGACCTTTGTGATATTTGGCGACAACAAAGAGCTTTATCGATGTAGCCTTACGGGCATCCTACAACGTTGTATCACAAATGAGGAAGGCAAGAACCTACTCAAAGATCTACACTCGGGGGCTTGCAGTCATCACGCGGCACCTCGAATCCTCTTTGGAAATGCATTCCGACAAGGTTTCTACTAGCCAACTGCGGTCTTCAACGCTATTAAGCTAGTACACTCCTGCAAAGGATGCCAGTACTATGCAAGGCAAACCCATCTCCCAGCTCATGCCTTGCAAACGATTCCCATCACATGGTCGTTCGCCGTTTGGGGGCTCGACTTGGTCGGACCCTTGAAAAGGACAACTGGTGGCTTCACCCACCTCCTCGTCGCCATTGATAAGTTTTCCAAATGGATCGAGGACCGTCCTATCACCAGCATCAAGTCTGAGCAAGCTGTGCTATTCTTCACTGACATCGTCCACCGCTTTGGGGTTCCTAACTGCATCATCACGGACAATGGCACTCAATTTACCGGCAAAAAGTTTCTAGATTTCTACGACAACCATCACATCCGTGTGCTCTGGTCAGCCGTAGCTCATCCAAACACAAATGGCCAAGTACAACGTGCCAACAACATGGTTCTACAAGGCCTAAAGCCGAGAATTTTTGACAAACTAAACAAACACGGCAAAAAATGGGCTGCCGAGCTCCCCTAGGTCCTATAGAGCCTAAGAACGACACCGAGTCGAGCCACGGGGTTCACTCCGTTCTTCTTAGTCTACGGATCCAAGGCTATGCTCCCAACCGATATAGAATATGGATCCCCGAGGCTAAAAGCCTACAACGAGAAAAACAATGACGCCACAAGAGAGAACGCCCTCGACTAGCTCGAGGAAGCTCACGATGTGGCTCTGTTACACTCCGCAAGGTATCAGCAAAGCCTCTAACGCTACCATGACAAACACGTCCGCAGACGGGACCTCAATGTCGGTGACCTAGTGCTCCAGCGAAGCCAGAACAACAAGGGACGAGACAAGCTTACTCCGCCATGGGAAGGGCCGTACATCGTCACGGAAGTATTGAAGCCCGGCACCTACGAACTATCGAATGAAAAAGGTGATATCTTCACCAACGCATGGAACATCGAACAGCTACGTCGCTTTTTCCCCTAAAGCCTCGAGGCTCTGTAAATTGTTTTGCAATCCCATGATAGAATAAAGAATACATCGGTGTTCAAAGCATTCTTTCATAAAAACCGGGAAGGATCGACCCTGTTTTCTCAGAGTCGAACCTCCCTCGGGGGCTGCAAGGGGGAACCCCCTGTGTCCCCAAAAAACTCGCATTTTTTCAAAAAACAAGAGAACCTTTACATAAGTCGACGAGGCCGCAAGCGCACCCTAAGGTTCAAGGGTTGTCGAGCCGCGAGATCGCCTATGCCTCCGAGCTATGCTACCTCCACGCGCTCCCCCACGCTAAGGGGTGCAACCGCGCGCTAAGTAGACCTAATAAAAGTTCACAATTTTGGAAAAGCTCACGTCTAACGTTCCCACACGCTTCGAATCAAGTTCTTACATAATCCACGAGGCCACAAACGCACCGTAAAGTTTGAGGGCTGCCGAGCCACGAGATCGCTTACGCCTCTAAGGCTACGGTACCTCCACTCACTCCCTCATGCCAAGGGGTACAACCGTGCGCTAAGAAAAATATGCAAGAATACGATTCAAGCAAGAAAGGGAAGAAAAGACTCGAACGAAAACAAACGTTTAGTATACATTTATATATTAATGTTTCAAGGCCCCTGAGGCCATCACAGCGCAAGTCACGAGTACTAACTACCCTATTACATGGGCCTTCATGCCCAGGCTTAGCTTACAGGCCCTCGTCATCGGCAGGCGGGACCACCTCGACCTCGAATAGCTTCGTGAGGCGACCCCCGGGCTCTTCCACGGCCTCGATCAGATCCAGGCAGGCTGCTTCGTTTTCCTCATCAGTTCGGTCTGGATCCGTGATGAAGCCATCAGCGATGAGGCCCATGTCGTACTCAAATCCAGACCGGATGACCGCCATGGCCCTCTTCATGCCATGATGCAGCCCGCCTTGTATCTTCTCGTGGACGAGGCAACCCAGCGCCGCCATCCGAAGAACAAACGAGTTCCCTGGCGCATCCTCCTCGGTATCGGCATCGGGCTCGACCCGCAGGCCATCGCACACCGAGGTGATCGCACCCTGGAGCAGTTGAGTCTGCCCGGTCTCAGCCTCGAAGAGATTCTAGAACGAGGTAGCTGTCGCCTAGGCCGCGTGTTGCTGCTTCTCTAGCTCTGAAACGCAAACACCAAGTTAGCAAAGACCTGGGACCTCAAGGCCAAGGCCAAAACGCGACAAAAGGTTTACCTTCAGCATGGGTCTGCCATCCCACGACCTCATCATGCAAGTCCTCGCGCGCCTTCTCCGCCGCCTGAAGAGCCTTGTCCTTCTCTCGGACCATTCCCTTCAACGTCATGACCTTGTTCTCCAAGGTCCCGACGTGAGCGGACACCATCTCGATCTGGACGTTAAGGGTGTCGCGCTGGCTGTTGACTAAAGCGACATCCCCCTCGAGCTCCTTCATGCGCGCCAATAGCGGCGCAAGATCCTCACGAGCCTTGGCCGCCTCCTCTCGGGCCTTGGCCGCATCTTCACGTGCCTTGGCCTCGGCTTCCCGAGCCTGCGCCGCCTCCTCCCTGACCGCTGCATGGACAACACGAAGCTCATCCACTTCGGCGCTCTTCTTGGATAGCCGCTTATTGGCTTGCTCGACTAGAGCCCGTTGACGAGCAAGCGCCGCCCATACGCCACTCTCATGATGAATGAAGAGTGACTTGCGGCGAGATCGCTCCTTGAGTTCCTGACCACAATTAAACCTAAGATCAAAACCAAGGAGAAAGGGGAGATAAACGCAAGAAAAGACAAACAGACCCAGCTCACCTCAAAGGCCTCTGACATACCCTGCACCAAGGTGTCCGTGACCATTCGCAGAGACTGCACGGAGTGCTTACAGAGTCCCTCGATGAACTCCCAGTGCTGCACTTCGTCCTTGTCATCAAGGGCGAAGAAGAGCTCGACGCTGGGGTTAGACGCATCCCTGAACTCGAGGGTCGACTGACCCCAGCGCGGGAGCTCCTCCTCCGCCCGTGCAAGCACTAGCCCTATGAAATCGGGCCACCTGGCAGACGCCTTGGCCGCATCATCCCCCGACGTCACAGAAGTACCGGGCCAATTCGGGGCATAGACCATCTCGACGTCCGTCTTCTGCTTCCCCTTGTCGGAAGGAGGGTCATCGACGGTGAGGTCGATTACAGCCGGAATCGACCCTTGAGACAGGCCTGGTCTCTCGTCAGCTGGCGCCACCGCCTGCACGTTGGACAGTGGCACGACCACCCCCCGTTCCACCTCGGCCTCCTGCTCCGTTGGCTGGTCCTGCTGCGGCTGCGGCCGCGGTTCCTCCCGCGCCGGTTGCGACTTTGGCTGCACCGCCTCTTTCCTCGCATCCGGTGGGGCCTCCACCATCTCTCTTGACTCTTCAACATCCGCCCGCCCCGCGTCACGGACAGATGTTTCGGCCTCAACGGCCTCGACGGTCGCCTGGGTCCTCGATGTCGACCTAGGCTCCGGCCCACCAACACCGCGCACGTTGAGCCTGGCACCACCCGGGGCTGCCTTGACCGGCTCTGGCTCCCGCGTGGCATCACCAAGTCCGGCGACCTCCTGAGCGCTTGCTCCCGCCTTGGCGGCGGCCTCCTTTGTCTTAACTTCTTAAGCCGCTCCGTGGAAGCCTGGTACCTCGTGACCCAAGCGGCATCATCGGCAGACGTCTGCATCATCAGGGCGGCACCAGACTTGAGTGCCTTGACGGGAGTCAGAGCCGCGAGCTCCACCTTGCGCTTGTGGCTGAGCAGTGAACAAACGCGTCAGAATAAAGAGCAAGATGACCTCGTCAGAAAGACAAGGTGAGGTACTTACCCGGACAGGGGAATCAGGGGCCTAGACTCTGGCTTCACCAAGCCAACAAACGGCTTCTACGAGGGCCCCTCCGTTGAGCCTCCGGTTAGCCTGGTGCTCCTCGGAGCCCGGGCTGACGGGGCACTTGAGGTCCTCTGCGCCAATGAGGCTAGCTGGCCTCGAGCCCTCACGCCCGACGACGGTGCCCTGGCCTTAGAGGCCGACCTTGCTGCCCCTCCCGTCGGCAAAGTCTGAGGCAATCGGACTCGCGGGCGCGACGCCACCGATCTCCCCTGAGGGACCCCAGGCGAGGTAGATCCCCTCTTTGAAGGCCCCTCTCGGACTCTTCCTTCCGCTGGCTCTCCCTCCCCCTCGATAGGCACCGAGACTTCCCTTGACGCCTGGGAGGTCGACCCCCCGCCAATAGGCTCTAGCAAGGTCGTACATCGGGGAGGTGCGCCAGAAAAGTCACGGTATCGTACCGCGACCTGGCGTCGTCATCGCCACTATCCTCATCCTCCCCTGAGACCGTCTCAGAGGGGGATTCCTCGATAGGGAGACCCTCGAGACTCTACTAGCGGCGGCGCTTATTCAACGTCTCACGCTCGAGGGCCTTCCTGACCTGACGCTTCTTCGCGGTGTCCTTCTCTCCCTTCTTCTGGGCCGCCGAGAGGCGTCTCGCCTCTCGAGCAGCCCGATCCTCCGAAACTGGCGGCCACGACTCCTTGACCACCGACAGATCCTGCACGGAGGCCTCGACAAACTTAGTCAAAAGAACTGGGAAGCAAAAGGACCCGAGGCTATCGGAACGACGCTTACCAGAGGCTCGAAGCCCTGGGTGGGTCGCATCGGGACCCTGTCGATGTCCTCCTGCTTGAAGCTCCCCACCATCCACCACGTGCACCGGGCAACCTCGTCGAGAGGGAGGATCTCATGCGACATCCGAATCCCCTCCAATGAGACCTCCGGTGTCATCTCGTCGATCCAGAGTCGGCGTTGCATCAGTGGCAGCACTCTCCAACGGTGGAACGCGGCGGCCACCATCCCCGCGGTCAACTCATGCTGTCGAAGCCTCCTTAACGCGTCGAGGAGCGGCTGCAGCTTCGGCTTTTCTTCCGCGATGACGCCGTACGTCCAGTTGTCCTTGCGTGACATCAGGACCCGACTGGAAAATTTCGGCAGCCGGTCGTCGTCGTTGCGCTGGTAGAACCACCCGTCGTGCCACCCGCTGTTCGACGAAATGAGCTGCGCCGGGATGTACTGCTCGCCTCGACCTACTCGGACTTGAAGGGTGCAGCTCCTAGCATGCACCGCGCGCCGCACCCCTCGCTCACCCACCTTCTTGGCAAAATGCTCCGCCTTGAAGAGATGAAGCCACAGGTTCCAGTGCGGCTCCATCCCCAAATACCCCTCGCAGACCGCCGCGAAGATGGCAGCCTACGAGATGGAGTTGGGGGCGAGGTGATGAACCTCCACCTTGTAGTAGTGGAGAAGCGCCTGCATGAAGCGGCTCGGCGGCATCCCAAGCCCCCTCTCGTGGAAAGCGACGAAGCTCACCACGTATCCCTCCGGGGGCGCCAGCTCCTGGTGGTCAAACGGTGGCACCCTCCACTCCAGATGGCTCCGGCTCGCCCTCGGTCGCAGAAGGCCATCGCGGACCAAATCCTCCAGTTTCCTCTCCGTCACTGAGGAATGAGCCCACGCGTCCGCGGGAAGGATCTGTCTCTTTCCCGCCATGGTTGTCGAGAATGGCGTACGGCGGCGACAGGGGAAGAGGTGACGGCGGCGGTGAAGAGCTGCTGAAGGGCGCACAAGGAGAAAGAGGGCAAACGCAAATGGCTTGTCGGGGGCACATGGAACCCCGGACCTCGTACTTATATCCCGATGGAAGACCAACGGGTGGAACCAATGAAAAGGTAGGAACAGTTCCCGCATTCAATGCCCTTACTTAACCGCTCCCTCGAAACCCGCAGGTAAGGGCACGTGTCCGCCGTTCACTCCGTAATCGTCGTGCCACGCCGCCCACTACCGTGCCATTCTCGCTTCTCCTCCTAAAAAGACATGCCCCAATGAGCCGGAAGGGGATCCGCAGACGGATATTTCCAGATGAATGGATAATGGGCTCCGAGCCCAATATAAACCTCAAGGGATCGAAAGCTGGCCCTCGACCGAGGTTCGAAACCTGCCCTCAAGTAACGAAGTCAGGGACAACTGGGGACGTGCCCATACAAGGCCAGGACTCAAGCCACTCTCTCGAGGTGCCCCTAGACGTATTCGAGGCCAGAAGAGAGGTCAACGGTGGAATACCCTCAGAGGGAGGCATCGAGCCCTCGGATCCTATCACATGGAACCAAGATCCACGCGACTACTCTTTGGCATTTTTGGAGAGCGCCTTCATGGCCGCTAGCCAACTCCTACCGAATGGATCACGGGCTCCCACTCGAATTCCCCGCTAACAGCTCACCGGAGACCATCGGAACTCGCTCGACGAGGGTAGTACGACGTTCCCCACCCCTCCTCCTTTCCTAAAAGGAGCGTGAGGGTCGTACGATGAAGACGGGCAAGACCCTGATCGACCTCGTGCGCACGAGGCTCGGGGACTCGACCGCAAAGAGCTAACCTCGAACGAAAGAGGACCAAACACGCCACGATGGCTCGAATGCGAGAGCACTCCTCAGTATAACGCGCTAAAGACCTCGGAGGAGTCAAAACACTCCACCGAGGCCTCGGGGGCTACACCCGGCGGGTGCGCTCGCACACACCCACCGGAAAAGCTACGACGCTACGACTCCAGTTCATCACTCACTGAGCCTCTGCAAGAGTGACCACACTCACCCAAAGGCTTAGGGGCTACTGTCGGGTACCTAAACAAGGGGTACCCACAATCAACGATTAAGAAAGACAAACCCCTGAGAAAACCACGCCAAAGGCTCCGCCCACGAAGGCGGAACGAGCCAAAACCACGCACGGAACGCCTCGACCACGTTCCGACTCGCACGAGGCTTGCTCGACGGGACGCCTCGACCACCGGGAAATCTTCGACTCATACGACCCTGGGTTGAGCCGGTCGACCCGCCTCACTCACCAACTCTGAGACAAAAGTCAAAACATTTAATGCAACCGCCAACCACTTCCTACCCCCATGGCTACAGCGATACCAACGTGGAAGCAGTACCAGTGTCAAATCTCACTTTTTACTGCCCATCTCGGAATGGCGGTGAAAACCTGTCACTGTACACGCCATGTCGTGCACTATTCTACCACTGATCCCCCTCGAGGCAGAATACGACGAGTATCGTACCCCGAAATTCCCGGGGCTCGGCCTTATCCATTCCCCGTCGACCCGGCCTCGACCCGGCCTCGACCAACCGTCGGTCAACAAAGAAGCAAGGCCTGCATGCCATAGGATCCGGGGTCTTTTCACCGTCTCATCCTCTATGTCACCATGGTGTCCGGGGATGGCCGGCCATTCTCGGAGCACGTCGCTACAGCGGCTCCCACAGCGCTCGAAGACTTCACTTCTAAGGCATCTCCCATCGTCTCTGCCTCCTCTTGACCCTATAAAAGGGCAGGCAGGGGACTCTATGAGGGGAAGACAAGGAAAAACAAGTGATCACCCCACCGTAGAAGATCGACATCTCAAGCAATCCACTTTGTACTCTCTCTCTCTCTCTCTGAGACCTGGGATTGGCTCCCTCTCTCACAGCTTGTAACCCCTACACAAGCACTTAGGTGCAAAGAAATACAATACTTCTCCCCCGCTGGACGTAGGGCCTTCTTTTGTCCGAACCAGGATAAACCCCCGTGTATTCTCCTTGCATCACCATCCAGATTAGGGACACGCAGCACAATTTCACTCGTTGGCTTAGGTCCCTCGCGGGACCGAACGCCGACAATTGGTGAAGTAAGTAGAAACTCCTTCAGTAAGAGCTATGCATATGTCAAATTTGTATATACAATTAAAGAACACAACGGCCTACTCACATGGAGTGCAATGGCCTTGGAGTGATCAAATGCAGCAATTGGCCAACAGGTGCGTGCTATATTATCTGCATGTATTGAAGAGTAACAGTTATAGACAATATATTATCTAGGCATCCATCATCATATATTTCTTCAATATCAAAAGAAAAAGGGAAACCATAAGTAAACCTAGAAAAAAAACATAGTCCACAAAACCTATCTGAAAAGCCTTGTATGTACCGCATCAAATTAGAGTGGCAGGCATCTACATCTAGAACACAAACATATCTAGAGCAGTTGATGTTTATTGCACAGATAAGGTTTGAAATTCTTATACGCTCACAAATTATCACAGATCGATTTTATGCATGGAGGTACAGATTTACCTCACAAGAAGAATTCGCCACATGCTAAAGAACAAAAAGATAGATCAAACAATTGCTTCAGAAACACACCTGAACTTCAATCTGTATTTCAGAGCGAGGGTCATGGACAAGAATGTGCCTCACTGCAATCAATCCAAGCGAGAGACCAAACTGAAGATGACCTCTGCACAGACACGGCCAATAAGATTAGATTATCGGCACAATCACGGGGGTGCATCGATGGGAGTTAGGATCCTAAGGGCGGCGGCAGCTGAACCTCTAGTCGGTTATTGTCTACTAAGGGCGCGGCGGCTCTAGACGGGAACATGAACTTTTCCTTCTCTTATAATTAAGGGGTAGTCGTGGTGGGGACTACAGTTATTGGATCCAAATCCTCCTAGCACAACTCTTGCGGAGGGAAACATAATTATTTTTTTCTTTTTTTTTGGCAGGGAAATGAAAATGGCGCGCGCTCTGTTCCCCACCATCGACAGGAATTGGCGCCATTTTACCTCCCTCTTGTTTTTACTTTGTACCATCTCAATTTTCTCGCAGGTTATGGTATCTGGCATATATACACGTAGACATTTAAGGTGCATTACTGAGCCAACTAAGATGAATATTACCTTTTTGATATATCTCAGGTTTTTAATTCACATCGAAAAATACAATTTAACACAAGGGAACTAAAGTATTCCCGTAGAATTATTACCGCTCAAGTAAAGTACAAATATTATTAAATTCATGTGTCTTACTAGATGTATTAAAATTCAATGGTTGGACCTACAACATCTCCAAGAGTATCTAAAAGAGTCTCTCAATCTAAGATTTTTTGGCAAGATTAGAAAAAATCTGTCTCCAACAATTCCTAATACCACCTCATCTTTTAGCATTTGAAAAAACATATCCTCTGCGCGTAAAGTTACACGCGATTCTTCTGTTGCGTATCTACCTCATGCTAGTTTTCCCAGCATTTTCTCCTTCGCGCCACAGACAGCCAGGCCCGCGATCAGGTCCGAGACGACGCCAGTGAGGGGCGCCACATTCATTGGCGGCAGCGAGGATCAGGTCGAGCGTGGTTCGGTGCGTGGCTAGCAGCTCGAGTCTCGATGCATGTCATGGCGTCTCCTCCCAGCCTGTCGGCGCCGTCGCGCAGGTGGCCCACGGCACTAGGAAGTCGGTTGGGCATCCTTATGCTAGGTCCAACGCGGTAGCGGCACCCCTGTGCATGTGGATTGGCCACTCGCTCTCATATCATTTCATAAACTATAAGAGATATATGTAAATTTGTGAACAATGTATACTATCACTTTGTTGGATGAACAAATATCCAAAATAAAAGTTGTAGATCTTGATGATTTCTATAACTTTTATTTCCTGACTTTTTCAGCTGAAATCATTTACTGTTACAAAATATTGTTCGAAGTAGTCATCTGTTGAAATTCAAATTTTGAATTATTCAAACAAAGTCACATGAAAAGATGACCAAAATTAAAGTTGTAGATCTGGAAAAAGTTATAGGATTTGTAGTCGACAACGTTTTCATATGAAACCATTTTATGAAGCAAAACTATGTTTGAATTTTTCAAATTTGAAATTTGAATTTTTTTTAAATGACCTTGGATAGAGAAACAACCAAAATAAAAGTTATAGATCTCGAAAAGTTATAGAACTTTGTAGTTGACATCTTTTTCATTTGAAATCGTTTTGTGAAGAAAAATTATGTTTGAATTTCTCAAATTTAAAATTTAAATTTTTTAAACGACCTCAGATGGACAAACAACAAAAACGAAAGTTGTGGATCTCGAAAAGTTATACAACTTTGTAGTTCAATTTTTTTTAAATTTGAAATCATCTTGTCAAAGAAAACTATGTTTGAATTTCTCACATTTGAAATTCAATTTTTTTAAACAAGCTCGAATGGACAAACAATAAAAATGAAAGTTGTAGATCTCAAAAAGTTATACAATTTTGTAGTTGGCAATCTTTTCATTTCAATCCATATAGGGTCTCAAACAATTAATTTCAATCCGGTTAAGGATAATATGAGGAGAAAGAAAATTCATTGTAGACAAAAATGTGTGTGAGGTGCAATGGATAAAGGAGTATTGTGTAATGGGGAGGTTGTGGGTTCAATTCTTGGTGCCTGAATTTTTGAAAATGGCCACTACAAATCCGGTAGGGACGCCTGGCGAACCGTCAGATGATTGGATCATGGCTCTGGCTTATCTATAAAATCAACATTTTCTACTGATTTGGTTATTTGGATTAGAAAATTAGATAGAGGTTATTTTTTTATTAGATTACTATAATCCAAAATATTCATACAGGGCCTTAAACATGTACATATTTTGTTAAAAAGAAAGAGAGATGCATATGGACTATTTTTATTTAATTTCATCTTCATTTTTATGTCAGTAGAGAAAACTTTGACATATTACCATAACTTTTGTGACTAATTAAATTTATATCCCTGATATGGCGGTTATATTCGTTTATTTTGATTAGTAGTACTCAAACGTAAACATAATCACTAGGACATAACACGTGGAAAATTCTTTGAGCTTGCTAATCTACTCTAGACCGTACATTTGAATGCATTTATTAGCACTTGCATGTATATTAATTTTAATCAGACCTGTAATGAATGCTTATGGATATTATGAAGTTAACTAATTTCCAAGAGGCCTGTTAGGACCAGCTAGTACAAGCATACATCATGCAAGATAACAAGATATAATGCAGCCACAAAATTGTGATAAAAAGAAAATAGCAACAGTATTGTCACAGGATATTTGAGGGTTCGGTGGTGGCCCCATAAAGCCAAAACCGACAGGGAAGTCACAGGTATTCACATTATCTACAACAGCCCTGTCCGCACTATTATGCATGAGAGGCCTGTTGACAACGATTTTTTAATACGTGACAGCACTCTCACATATTAATTCAGCTCTCGTAGAAAAAAAGCAGCTGGTGTAGTGGGTCTTCCCAGATCCAATCTGGACCGTCCGATTCGAATCCAACGGATGTAAATAGAAGTTACCGGTTCGCGTGAATTTTTGTAAAAGAGACCCTGAACTTTTGTGTTTTCGAACCCGCGGTCCAAAGCGTAAACTAGAAAATACGTTTTGATTAATTGAAAACGTAATTTGTTTCGGAAAAAGAAAAATACGCTTTCTGATATTTATAGTTTTGCCATTCAATTTGTTTTAGTCGTAGAATCTTCGTTTTAACTCCGATTTGATCCATTCAAATTGAGTTAGATTCATATTTGCGAGCTCTATGTAACTATACAACTGTACAGTAGGTTTGGATTAATTTATTTTCGAGTTTTAATTAAAGTATTTATTTTTCTATAGGAAATCTTTGGAAATTCATAACTTTGTCGTTTTAGCTCCGTTTTTCGTGATCTTCGCGTCTGTGTGATCCTAGCGAGTTGTAGATTCGTTTTAAAGACTTTTTATCTTATTTTCTTACTGTTGGTGTATTGTTCTAATTATAGTCTTGTTTGTCTATGCATGATTGCCTTTGGATGTGTGTTGTTGATGTTGATTGATCGAGTATAGACGGTGAGCAATTCGTTGGAGATCAAGAGCCTTACTACGAGCAAGATCTTCAGGACCAGTTTGAGCAAGGCAAGTATAGCATGGGATTATCCTTGTTGTCCTATTCACCTTATGCAATTAATATCATTATGCATTTATTCCTTGTTAAGGATGACTTAGTGATTGATCCTATACCTTGGTACCTATTGTGATGCATTGAGTAGTATGGCTAGTGCTTAAACATGGACTATGATCATGTAAATTGATTAGAGGAATATGCAACAAACATTAAAAGATGGTTTTGATTAATATTTAAAGGGGATTAGAGCATGGGGGTTACTTTTGATGCTCTAATTGCTCTCCATAAGGACTCATCTATAAGCGACAATCCGGGATTTACAGTACAACTGTGGGGGCTATATGGCTCTGGCTTTAGTCATATAGAAGGACCTTTTCTAGCTTGTTAGAGGTAACCTTTTTGGCGTAAGAACGGCTTGACGAATCGGGTATAGTGCGGCCTCTGTCCTTATGTGTATAGGCTGCGGGTTATTGTGCCATTTGGAAGGGGGGCTCTACATCTGTTTGCCGAGTGAATCTAATGGCCCTAACTTGTTAGACGAACCTTCGAAAGACTTCATAGTGTTTACCCTGCCTGCTCACCTTGGTAGTGTTTTGGGAGTAATTAACTCGGGCATTTGGGTAACACGACTCACAGTGAAAGTGTACAACCTCTGCAGAGTGTAAAACTGTTATAACAGCCGTGCTCACGGTCACGAGTGGCCTTGCACCCTTATGGAATAGTTGAATAATTGTTTATGGTTATGTTTTTGCTATTCATTAATCATTTCACATGGATCATATGTTTATTGTTTACATTGAGACAATTTGATGCTATTGTTATGCTAAAATCATGTTAACTAAAAGCTACATGCTGATAAACCAATGTTATACCTTTTTGAGCCTCATGAACCCCATGTTACACTTGTTGAGTACGAGATGTACTTACGCTTGTTTATTTTTCTTACTTGGATAAAAATCCCGGATGGGTAACAGATGGAGGTAATAGTGACTACTATGCCCACTTCCCTGAAGATTACTAGTCTTGCTGTCAACCAGTCAATGTACCTGTGACTGGAGCTACCACGAGAGATATTTATTTATACTTCCGCTACATTTGTGTTAAGACTATGTTTTAAATATCACGATGTAATAACATTTGTGATGATACTTCCATTATAATTTGTGAACTTATGTGTGATTGATCTTTGGGCGCACATAAGGGTATGCACTCCATTTGGTCGTTAAATGGGTGTGACAAATTGGTATCAAAGCTCTTGTTGACTGTAGGATGCAAGCCTAGCTAGAAATGGTCGATTTAGTATCATCTTTACACTATTTTTATGCTCACTATCTTGCTCTTGTTATTTGATAAATTTTTATGCTTCTTATGTCTCATTCTATTATGAAATTTTGCCTCTATTCTAACTTCATCTAAAAATTTTGTAGATGACCCATGACCGTAAGACTGCCCGCATCAGCTCTGGAGGATACTACCCACCTCGTGCCCTGCTTGCAACTGAAGAGCCCCAAGAGCCAGAACCTCAGGAACAGGAGTAGGCTCCTGTAGCACCAGTCCAAGCACCAGCACCTCCCCAGGAAGAGTCTGAGCCTGAAGAAGATCCAGAAATCATCGAGATTGCAGATGATGAAGAGGAAGCTAATGGAGGAGTACAACCCCCACCTCCACCACATGAAGCTCCTGAAGATATGCCACCTCCTCCAATGGGGTGGACTGTGAGGATCTACCACAGGAATGGAGGGAATGCTGTCTCTCATCTTCGCCTAGTGGGGATGTTCACTGCTTACTTCGCTGATTGGCATCCAGCTGTGGAGTACGTCTGCTGGGAGTACACTCATCCACTGGAGGACACGTACTGGAAGGCAAGGGCAAGCATCTTTGCACATAAGCAAGACAAGGGGGCATATTAGCTGGACAGGATGTTCTCTCACGTGGGACATCGAGCTACTATAAAGGATAGCATTGAAGATGCTGCTTTTGAAGCATGTATGGGTCTCCGCTATCTTCGCTTTAACCTTATGAAGCATGACATCCATCGCTTCTTTCCTCGTGCACACCCCGACCTTGGATGGGCTATGACAGATCCAGTGCAGCTAGAGCCACTACCTCGGGTGATGGTGAACCTTGTCTATGATATGATGGATAGGAAGCTGCAGCTAGAAGAGATGGTGAAGGCACAGGGGAAGACTATCAAGAGGTGTCAGGCAACCATTGATGAGCTCCGAGCAAACCAAGGCCTGCCCAAGATTTATGAGACATTAGAGCATGAGCCACTTCCTTAGGAAGTAGGAGTCCTTTATGTAATAAGAACGTTCTTAGTAACGTCAGTTGAGTCAGTCGAGTCTGTCGTGTGGTTTGAACCTTGGTGTGCTAGTTGCTTTATTATTATGCTTATGTGTGAGTTGGATCTTTGTTTGAGTGTCGGGACTTGTAGGCATGTCTACAAGTTCCATTCTTAAGAATAATAAGTTTAATAGTCAAGGAATAATAGTTGGGTTTGATATTATCACGTTTCTGTCCTTGCTGTTTTCTGGAGAAGTCTTCAATGTTTCTGCTATAGTTTAAAAACGGTTCGTGCAACATTTATGAAATTTTTATGAGAGAAACTAGACCCAAGCATCTTTCAAATGCCACTGGAATCACCTTTTTATCTGATCTGGTTCGAGAGATATAATTTTCACAAGTTAAAGTTTCTGCACAGTCTGGAATCTAGAACAGTTTCTGTTACGCCTTATTTTTCATAGACTTAACGACAGAATCTGATCTTGAGGTCTGAATAGAAATTGTGGATAATTTCATAAGATTTCCAACCATATAAAGAACGCCTCTTTTGGACTTCTGTAGCTCGAGATATGATTGAAATACTGAACTGTCAATATTGCTACTCGTCCGGAAAACTTTCAGATCTCATTCTTAATCTTATAAGTGGTTGATAACCTGGAATTCTTAAAGTTTGCATGTTTATGGGTGGCAGATGGCCGGAAGAGGAAGAGGTAGGGGTCATGGAAATATTCCCCCAAATCCACCACCACCACCGCCACCAACTATCGAGCAACTGTTGGCAGTACAGACGCAGTTGATGCAACAACTAGTGCAGAATCAGCAAAATCAGCTAGTTGCTGGGGCTCAACCACGTGATAAGCATGGTGAATTTTTGAAGGGTTGTCCCCCAGTGTTCACACATGCTGCTGATCCTTTGGAGGCCAATGATTGGCTTCGTGCTGTGGAGAAACAACTCACTATTGCACAATGTGATGACCGACAGAAGGTGTTGTTCGCATCTGGGCAACTTCAGGGAGAAGCTCAGGATTGGTGGGAGTCATATGAGTATGGTCGTCCTGCCAATGCTCCTGCAGTCACCTGGCAGGAGTTTAGAGAGAACTTCAGGGCTTACCATATACCTAAAGGAATGATAGAGTTGAAGGCGGAGGAATTCAGGAACCTGACCCAAGGGTCAATGACTGTAGCTGAGTACCGTGACAAGTTTGCTCAATTGTCACGATATGCTCCACATGAGGTGGCCAATGACAATGATAAGCAGCGCCGCTTCTTGAAGGGATTATATGATGGACTATAGTTGCAGTTGATGTCCAATACCTACCCTAACTTTCAGACGCTTGTGAACCGCACTATCGTGGTGGATAACAAGCGCAAGGAAATGGATGCAAAGAGGAAGAGGTTACAGGGATAAGCCTCCAATAGCAACACCCGTCCGCGTACTGGCTTTCAACAGAATAATCAGCAGAGGCCTCCTTCTAGACAGTGGAATCGTGGTTAGGCCCCTTTCCGTGGACAGTTTCCGCAACGTCCCCCATTCCAGCCACAGAATAGCAACCAACGTCCTCCGCAGCAGAATGGGAATCAAGCGCAGCGTTAGGGTCCTTCCAACAACACTCCTACGAAGACTAGTGCTCCCAATACTCCCAACAGGTGTTTCCGATGTGGAAAAGAAGGTCACTTGTCCTACAATTGCCCGGAGAAGCCCAACCAGCAGACTCCCCAGAGACAGAGCAGCCACCAGAAGCCCGCACCTAACTCGGGAATGGTGAATCACTTGTCCCAAGAAACTATAGTGGAGGAGCCAGAAGTTATGCTTGGTACGTTCGATGTCCACTCTACTCCCGCCACTGTTCTTTTTGATTCTGGAGCATCACATTCTTTCATATCACAATCATTTGTTAGAATACATAGAATCCATTTGTGTGCCATGAAGAACCCTATCTTAGTAAACTCACCTGGTGGAAGCATGCCAGCATCTTATCGCTGTCTTCTAATTAGTCTCAACTTAAGGGGGGTAGAGTTTACAGTTAGCCCTATAGTATTGAGAACAGCTGGGATTGATCTTATATTGGGAATGGATTGGATGATGCAACAACAAGCAAAGATTCAGTGTAAGGATAAATCAGTTGTACTGACAACACCAACGGGTGATAGAATCAAGGTTGAGGTAAAAGTGCAGAAACAAGAGACCGCTACAGTGAACCAGCTCAATGATGGTGCCAACCAGGAAGATCCAGTTGTGGAGGAGTTTCTAGATGTGTTTTCGGAGGAATTGCCAGGTATGCCACCAGACCGTGACATTGAATTTATTATTGAATTATTACCTGGAACTGCACCTATAGCTAAGCGTCCATATAGAATGGGAGTAAATGAATTAGAAGAACTTAAGAAACAAATTAAGGAGTTGCGGGATAAGGGTTTTATTCGTCCTAGTTCTTCACCATGGGGAGCACCAGTGATTTTTGTGGATAAGAAAGATGGAACTCAGAGGATGTGTGTAGATTATCGGTCTCTTAATGAGGTTACTATTAAGAACAAGTACCCATTACCTAGAATTGATGACCTGTTTGATCAGTTGAGAGGAGCTTGTGTATTCTCCAAGATTGATCTTCGCTCGGGATATCATCAATTGAAGATCCGTGCCAGAGATATACCCAAGACAGCATTTACCACACGGTATGGGTTATATGAGTATACAGTGATGTCCTTTGGTTTGACTAATGCTCCTGCATACTTAATGTACTTAATGAATAAGGTGTTCATGGAATATCTAGACAAGTTTGTAGTGGTATTCATTGATGATATACTAGTATTTTCCAAGACTGAGGAAGAACATGCTGAACATTTGAGGTTAGTCTTGCAAAAGCTCAGAGAACACCAACTATATGCGAAACGGAGTAAATGTGAGTTTTGGTTGAAGGAAGTTTCTTTTCTGGGTCACATTGTCTCAAATGGAGGAATATCAGTAGATCCTGGCAAGGTGAAAGATGTATTGAACTGGAAACCACCCATCAATGTGAGTGAGATCCGTAGCTTCTTGGGATTGGCTGGTTACTATAGGAGATTTATTGAGCAAAACCAATGACTGCATTGTTGGAGAAGAATGCCAAGTTTGTGTGGTCTGAGAAGTGTCAGGCTAATTTTAAGGAATTAAAGAAAAGATTGACTACTGCACCCGTCTTAGTTTTGCCAGATCTAAATAAACCTTTCTCTATCTATTGTGATGCATCTCGATTGGGTTTGGGATGTGTTCTGATGCAAGAAGGTAGAGTTGTGGCGTATGCATCGAGGCAGTTGAGGAAGCATGAGTTAAATTACCCTACTCATGATTTGGAATTAGCTGCAGTAGTTCATGCATTAAAGATATGGAGACATTATTTGATTGGACACAAGAGTGATATATACACTGATCACAAGAGTCTAAGGTATATCTTCACTCAAACAGATCTGAACTTGAGGCAGCGTAGATGGTTGGAGTTGATAAAAGACTATGATCTAGTGGTGCATTATCATCCAGGAAAGGCCAACGTTGTTGCTGATGCTCTTAGTAGGAAAAGTTATGCAAATGAAATACAAGTAATGCCTATGCCAAAGGAATTGTGTGCCGAGTGCAAGCATCTGAACTTAGGATTTACTACCAATGCAGTGGAATTAGTATTAGAGCCTACTTTGGAGCAAGAAATCCGTAAAGGTCAGCAGAAGGATGAAAAGTTGAGAGAGATAGCTGAAAATATAGTGAAAGGTAAATCTCCAGGATTCCGTAAGGATGATAATGGTACGCTATGGTTTGGAAAAAGGCTGTGTGTGCCCGAAGATAAGGATATCAGAATGGCAATTCTGCGTGAAGCTCATGAGTCAGCTTATTCCATACATCCGGGGAGTACTAAGATGTACTTGGATCTGAAAGAGAAATATTGGTGGTATGGTTTAAAGAGAGACATTGCTGAGTATGTTGCTTTGTGTGACACTTGTCAAAGGGTGAAAGCTGAACATCAGAGACCTGCAGGATTGTTACAGCCTATGCAGATACCCGAGTGGAAATGGGAAGAGGTTCGTATGGACTTTATAGTTGGGTTGCCACGGACTCAAAGAGGATATGATTCAATTTGGGTGATAGTGGATCGTCTGACTAAGGTTGCTCATTTTCTGCCTGTGAAGACTACATATAGTAGTGCGAAGTTGGCAGAGTTGTATATGGAAAGAATAGTGAGTCTACATGGAGTTCCTAAGAAGATTGTGTCTGATCGAGGTACTCAGTTTACATCTCATTATTGGCAAAAGATATATGAATCATTGGGGACCAAACTGAATTTTAGTACAGCTTATCATCCCCAGACAGATGGTCAAACAGAGAGAATTAATCAGATATTGGAAGATATGTTGAGAGCTTGTGCTTTGCAATATGGTACTAGCTGGGATAAGAGTTTGCCTTATGCAGAGTTCTCTTATAACAATAGTTATTAGAAGAGTCTTCAAATGGCACCGTTTGAGGCTCTGTATGGACGAAAGTGTAGGACCCCGTTGTTCTGGAATCAGACAGGGGAGAGTCAAGTGTTTGGGCCTGATGTATTAAAGGATGCCGAAAATAAAGTGAGAATGATTAGAGATAATCTAAAAATAGCACAGTCCAGACAGAAAAGCTATGCTGATACTCGCAGAAGGGAGTTGACTTTTGAGGTAGGGGATTATGTTTACTTGAAAGTGTCACCCATGAGGAGTGTGAAGAGGTTCAACATGAAGGGTAAATTGGCACCAAGATATATTGGACCTTTTAAGATCATTGAGAGACGTGGTGAAGTGGCATATCAGTTGGAATTACCCGAAAGTTTGGCAGGTGTACATGATGTGTTCCATGTGTCTCAATTGAAGAAATGTTTACGAGTACCAGAGGAACAAATTCCATTAGAGGAGCTCACTGTTAAGGAGGATCTTACATATGAAGAGTTTCCGGTTAAAATTTTGGAGACTACGGACAGAGTCACAAGAAGTAGAACAATCAAAATGTGTAAAGTATAGTGGAATCGGTACACAGCAGAAGAGGCTACTTGGGAACGAGAAGAGGACCTGAGAAAAACCTACCCGCAACTGTTTGAGTAAGCATCGGTCGAATCTCGGGACGAGATTCATTTTAAGGGGGGTAGAATTGTAACACCCTAAAAATTTGAAAAGAAGAAAAATAGGAAAAATATGATTTTTATATTTTTGTGAAGCATGCAAATTTAGAATAAGAATAATTTTTTATAAATTTAAAATCAAATATAAGTGTAGAAACATGATTGAGCATTCATGCTGCTGCATTTGAAGTTTTGTATTGAGTGGTTTAAATTAAATTCAAATTTGATTTGAAAATCATTTGAAAAATGAATTTGAAAAATTGGAAAAAGAAAAAGGGAAGAGAAATTCTTTCACTTGGTTTTCGGCCTGTCTCGGCTGCCTTGGCCACGGCCCATTCCCGCACCGCCTTCGCCTGCGTGGGCCAAGCCCAGCCACCGCGGCCCATTAAGCCAGCAGCGCGCGCACCACCGCTCTGAGTCGCCGACACGTGGGACCCACCTGTCAGCGTCTCTTCTCCCTTTCCTTTCTTCTTCCTCCAGCTCTTTCCAACCGCGAGCTCGCCTTCCTCCTTCTCCGATTCGAATCCTCGGTTCAATCTCCTTCCCTTCCTTAATTGCGACGCCTTCGGGCTATAAAAACGAGACCCCCGCATCGTTCCGCCCTCATCCCACCCTTTTGGAGCAGCCAAAACCATCTAGCGCCGCCACCGCAAGCACCACCGCCTCCACCGTCCGCCACCGCAAGCACGCCGCCGTCTTCGTCCATCCCGTGCTCTAGTTCTTGTCCGGGGTGAGTTCGCCATGCTCCGAGCTACCTCCCGGTGTTTCCCCTTCGTCGAATGGTGCCCGGAGTCGAGTTTTTGCATGTTCCGACGATGGCGCCGCCGCGGGAGCTCACCGACGGCCGGAGTCCGGCCGGAGCGCCGCCGGGTCTTCCCAGATCCAATCTGGACCGTCCGATTCGAATCCAACGGATGTAAATAGAAGTTACCGGTTCGCGTGAATTTTTGTAAAAGAGACCCTGAACTTTTGTGTTTTCGAACCCGCGGTCCAAAGCGTAAACTAGAAAATACGTTTTGATTAATTGAAAACGTAATTTGTTTCGGAAAAAGAAAAATACGCTTTCTGATATTTATAGTTTTGCCATTCAATTTGTTTTAGTCGTAGAATCTTCGTTTTAACTCCGATTTGATCCATTCAAATTGAGTTAGATTCATATTTGCGAGCTCTATGTAACTATACAACTGTACAGTAGGTTTGGATTAATTTATTTTCGAGTTTTAATTAAAGTATTTATTTTTCTATAGGAAATCTTTGGAAATTCATAACTTTGTCGTTTTAGCTCCGTTTTTCGTGATCTTCGCGTCTGTGTGATCCTAGCGAGTTGTAGATTCGTTTTAAAGACTTTTTATCTTATTTTCTTACTGTTGGTGTATTGTTCTAATTATAGTCTTGTTTGTCTATGCATGATTGCCTTTGGATGTGTGTTGTTGATGTTGATTGATCGAGTATAGACGGTGAGCAATTCGTTGGAGATCCAGAGCCTTACTACGAGCAAGATCTTCAGGACCAGTTTGAGCAAGGCAAGTATAGCATGGGATTATCCTTGTTGTCCTATTCACCTTATGCAATTAATATCATTATGCATTTATTCCTTGTTAAGGATGACTTAGTGATTGATCCTATACCTTGGTACCTATTGTGATGCATTGAGTAGTATGGCTAGTGCTTAAACATGGACTATGATCATGTAAATTGATTAGAGGAATATGCAACAAACATTAAAAGATGGTTTTGATTAATATTTAAAGGGGATTAGAGCATGGGGGTTACTTTTGATGCTCTAATTGCTCTCCATAAGGACTCATCTATAAGCGACAATCCGGGATTTACAGTACAACTGTGGGGGCTATATGGCTCTGGCTTTAGTCATATAGAAGGACCTTTTCTAGCTTGTTAGAGGTAACCTTTTTGGCGTAAGAACGGCTTGACGAATCGGGTATAGTGCGGCCTCTGTCCTTATGTGTATAGGCTGCGGGTTATTGTGCCATTTGGAAGGGGGGCTCTACATCTGTTTGCCGAGTGAATCTAATGGCCCTAACTTGTTAGACGAACCTTCGAAAGACTTCATAGTGTTTACCCTGCCTGCTCACCTTGGTAGTGTTTTGGGAGTAATTAACTCGGGCATTTGGGTAACACGACTCACAGTGAAAGTGTACAACCTCTGTAGAGTGTAAAACTGTTATAACAGCCGTGCTCACGGTCACGAGTGGCCTTGCACCCTTATGGAATAGTTGAATAATTGTTTATGGTTATGTTTTTGCTATTCATTAATCATTTCACATGGATCATATGTTTATTGTTTACATTGAGACAATTTGATGCTATTGTTATGCTAAAATCATGTTAACTAAAAGCTACATGCTGATAAACCAATGTTATGCCTTTTTGAGCCTCATGAACCCCATGTTACACTTGTTGAGTATGAGATATACTTACGCTTGTTTATTTTTCTTACTTGGATAAAAATCCTGGATGGGTAACAGATGGAGGTAATAGTGACTACTATGCCTACTTCCCTGAAGATTACTAGTCTTGCTGTCAACCAGTCAATGTACCTGTGACTGGAGCTACCACGAGAGATATTTATTTATACTTCCGCTACATTTGTGTTAAGACTATGTTTTAAATATCGTGATGTAATAAAATTTGTGATGATACTTCCGTTATAATTTGTGAACTTATGTGTGATTGATCTCTGGGCGCACATAAGGGTATGCACTCCATTTGGTCGTTAAATGGGTGTGACATTTGCCGGCTTGACAAGAGCTACAAAGCTTATCCTTCTCAAACACAACATCTTTCAAGCCTCTAACCAAGTCATGCTTAACCAATCTATTCAATTGTTTCATTCCAACATGACCAAGCCTTCTATGCCATAACCAACCCATACTAGACTTAGTGAATAAGCATGTTGACAATTGAGCTTCACTAGCATTGAAATCAACCAAGTATAGATTCTCATATATAAAGCCTTTGAAGATCAAGTTAGAGCCATCTACACTTATGATCTCTACATCATCTACTCCAAATATGCATTTGAATCTAAGATCACATATTTGAGCCATGGATAGCAAATTGAAGTTCAAGCTCTCTACTAGCAACACATTGGAAATGCTCATATCATTGGATATTGCAATCTTACCAAGTCCTTTCACCTTGCCTTTGCCATTGTCACCAAATGTGATACTATCATAACCATCATTGTCATTGGTATTGATTGAGTTGAATATTCTTGCATCACCAGTCATGTGTTGAGTGCACCCACTATCAAGAACCTAATACCTACATCCGGCTTTGTAATTGACCTACAAAAGAAGATCAATTCTTTTTAGGTACCCAAACTTGCTTGGGTCCTTGAAGGTTAGTCACTAGGCTCTATGGTACTCAAATGGTCTTCTTCTTTGGGCCCAACATGGATGTACCAACAAACTTAGCATTCACACCATTGGCACCCTTAGTGAGTAGGTAACAAGAATCAAACTTAATTGAGGATACAATAGCATTCTTCTTCTTGTTCTTGAAATCATGCTCTTTATGACTAAGTTGCTTGCAACTAGTGAAAAACTGACCATTGTTCTTCACAAAACTAGTCTTGTGAGGAGCAAAGGCTACCTTGCCTTCCTTGGGGGTGTAGCCCAATCCCTCTTGTAGAGAGAAGCTCTTTGGCTACCCAAGCACATAAGCAAGCGGTCCTCACCACCATAGGCTTTGCCTAAGGCGAGAGTAAGCTCATTGAACTCCTTCTTGAGGGTCTCATTCTCAACCATAAGTAAGGCATCACAAGTGAAACCATCACTCATATGTAAGTAGAAATGGATGTTCTAGATGATCTACAAGAAGGGTTAGCGAGAGCAACAATGATGGGCTTATAAAAAGATTCATTAATTATGTCACATGTTAAGCCTACATCACATGTTACTATTACTTTTTCATGTTGCTCAACAAGAGAGGAATGAGCCTTTTCAAGCTTGGAGTGAGCCTTGCCAAGCTTCTCATGGGCATCTTCTAGCCTCTCATGAGTAGCATTAAGCTCATCAAAGGTTTGCTTAAGGGCTTTTAGTTCCTTTCGCAAGTCTTTGCATTCCCTTCCCTTGATGTCAAAGTCGTCTTTAGCATCTTTAAGCATATCAATTAGTTCATCTTTAGTGAGTTCATCATCATCATCACTTTCACTTTAATTTTCATGTTCCTCATCATATCCATCATCATAAGTTTGTACCTTAGTGGCCTTAGCCATGAAGCAAGTCGATGGAGTGTCAAAGAGAGAAGGCTTCTCATTGATAGCAATACTTGCAAGAGCCTTCTTCTTGGTGGTCTTGTCATCATCACTATTATCATCATTACTTGAGGAAGCATCACTATCCCAAGTGACCACATATGAACCACCCTTCTTCTTCTTGAAGGTCATCTTATCCTTCTTCTCCTTCTTATCCTTCTTCTTGCTATCATCATCATTGTCACTATTGTATGGACATTCTGCAATTAGATGATCCTTGAGCACCTTCTAGCTTCATCCTTGCTCTTGGATGATGACTTCTTCATTCGTGGATGATAGACCTTCTTCACCATGAATTTGCCAAACCTCTTCACGAAGAGAGCCAGCTTCTCATCATCCATCTCATCAAAGCTTGAATCTTCATCTTCACTTGATGTTTCTTGCTTTGCCTTGCCCTTGGATGATGGCACACTCTTCTTCTTTTCATCCTTCTTCTCATCTTTCTTCTCCTTGTTCTTTTCTTCCTTCTCATCATCATCTCTATAGGTGTCATCGTTCATCACATCTCTCAACACTTGGTTTGGTGTCATAGTTTCTAAACCACTCCTCACTAGAATAGTGACCAATATGCCAAATCTTGATGGTAAGTATCTCAAGAACTTGTGAGAGAAGTCCTTATCCTTCACCTCTTCTCCAAGTGCTTTGAGATCATTGATAAGCACTTGAAGCCTATGGAACATCTCCGGCACACTCTCATCATCCTTAATCTTGAAGGTAGCAGACTTCTCCTTGAGGATATATGCCTTGGTGACCCTTCACTACTTGTGTTCCCTCAAATGATTCCTCCAACTTCTTTCATGCCTCATGAGCCATCTCAATGTTCTTGATTTGCTCAAATGTTCTCTTATCCAATGCATCATGAATGGCACTAAGAGCAATGCCATTGTTTTGGAGTAGCACTTCTTCGGTCATGGTGGGATTTTCTAGATCCTCTATCTCAATCTTGGTCTCCACCACCTTTTACACCTTTCTATTGATTGACTTGATATAGGTGGTCATCTTTATCTTCCGATATGGATAATTTGAGTCATCAAATTAGGGTGGCTTCTTGGTGTTATTGATTTGAGCCATTTTCACACCGTAGGTTGTTAAGCCTCAAATCATGGTGACCATGACTCTAATATCACTTGAAAGGTTCTAATGGCTAGAGGGGGGTGAATAACCTATTAAAAAATCTACAACAACACTTAAGCCAAGATGTTAGATAATTATGAAGCGAAACGAGTATTACGCTAGCCTGCTAAAAATATAAACCTCCTATCCATAGTTCTAGTTGCTATAGTCTCTATGTCACACATAAAGGGTTAAGTCACTACCACTAAGTTAGTAAGCTCTCAAAGACTATCTAAAAGCCTCACTAATCACTAGACAAGACACAAGCTAGCTCTCAAAACTAAATACACTAAAGAGCTTAGCTACACTAGGAAAGTAAATGCAAGAGTGAGGTAGTGAAGCTATACCACCGTGGCAAGAGACAATCAATCAATCACAATGAATACCAATGAAATCCTTGGAGACAATATGACTCAAGATTTTCAACGAGGTTCACTTGCTTGCTAGCAAGCTAGTCCCCATGTGGCGATTCACTCACTTAGAGGTTCAAGTGCTAATAGGCATCACATGCCTAACCCACAATCGGGTGCCGCACAACCAACACAAGATGAGGATCCACAAGCCATGAGCAATCCACTAGAGTACCTTTTGGTTGTTCGCCGAGGAAAGGTCAAGAACCCCTTACAATCACCATGATCAGAGCCAGAGACAATCACCTTCCTCCACTCGATGATCCTCGCTACATCAAGCCGTCTAGGTGGCGGCAACCGCCAAGAGAAACAAGCGAAATCCATAGCGAAACACTATCACCAAGTGCCTCCAGATGCAATCACTCAAGCACTGCACTTGGATTCACTCCCAATCTCATAAAGATGATGGATCAATAATGGAGATGAGTGGGAGGGCTTTGGCATAGCTCACTAGGTTGCAATATCAATGAAAATGGCTAAGAGAGTGAGCAAGAGCCGACCAACATGCTTATATAGAGCCCCAATAAAATAGAGCCGTTGGGCTCCCACTGCCTGCCTCCACGAGGCGACCGATTGCGCTAGTCAAATTGAATGGACGTAGCCAACCTAGCGTCCGATCACAGGATCCTTGCCACGTGTCACTGTCTTCAAATGTGAGCCGTTGATCTCCAATGGTCAAGTCACTCAGCAACAATGGCTAAGTCATGACCGGATGCATGGTAACACGACCTAACGCACCCTCGCGGCATTGGATCGCACGAGCGCCTGAGCTAACAAGCTGGCGACCTAATGTACTAATGCCCTGACCAAATGCACCACCAACATGGTGTCCAGTCCCTTCTAGTAAGCTCCCCGAGCACCTTTTTCATGACCTGACGTGTCCAGTCAACTGTCACCGGACCCACGCCAACATCCACTCCTTCCTTCCTCTTCTTAGTGCTTGCATCAGCGTATGTCACCTCTGACCGGATGCACCACCATCATGTCTGATCAACACCTTTAGCCAGCATCCAGTCAAAGACTGAAGCCCACTCTTCACTGCTATAAATGACCAGACGCTCCCCTTTGAGTCCGGTTAGTGAAAAACAGCACCTCCTCAACTCAAACTTCACCACCCTTGATCAAATGTGCCAACCACCAAGTGTATCACCTTATGTACGTGTGTTAGCATATTTTCACAAATATTTTCAAGGGTGTTAGCACTCACTAAAATCTAAATACATATGCAATGAATTAGAACATCTAGTGGCACTTTGATAACCGCATTTCACGATGAGTTTCACCCCTCTTAATAGTATGGCTATCTATCCTAAATGAGATCACACCCACTAGGTGTCTTGATCACTAAAACAATATGCTCCTATGGTTATCACCTTTGCCTTGAGCCTTTTTATTTTTCTCTTTCTTCTTTTCCAAGACCGAGCACTTGATAATCACCATGACCTCCACCATCATCATGATCTTCATCATTTGCTCTACCACTTGGAATGTGCTACCCTATCTCATAATCACTAGAGCAAAGGGTTAACACCTAGGGTTTCATCAATTAACAAAAACCAAACTAGAGCTTTCACACTGCCGTGTTGGCTTATGATCCGTCCATGATCAAGTCTTTTTTCCGTCGTGTTGTACCACAACCCGCCTATATGGGTATACACTAACATTGCAGGTTTGGCCAATGATCAGGATCACAATCACCTTGCACAATCATCGTCGCTTTGGTAGCCTATGCCTCCGTGTCAAGGTGGACATCACCATCACTTTAGCGTGTGAACCGTCTGGTCATAGGTAATGGTCACCGTCATGTTGCAGGACGATCCGCCTATGAAGATCCTTTAGTCAATGTTGGGTTACTAAGCCATTCGGCGGTGATACACTGTTGACCCTTACCGCATGAGATGAATAGTGGCGGTGTTAGAGATATGGGCCCGGGGTACCCTCACTGGCCATGTATCTGGCCCATTGAGGACGATCAAAGAGGAAGCCCACGAGGACTAGGCGCAATTACCAACTTGGAGATCATGACGTATCAAAGATATCTGCCGCCATCGTAGCCATGGTAGGATAGAATTGATTTGTTGTAACTGTTGATGGTGGACAACATCAACATTTTATATGTGAATAAACAAGAAAAATGGTTCAAGTACAAGAATATACATAGGTCTAGGTTTTAAACTGACAAATTCCATGAGTTTTGGTGAATCTCTATTTTTTGCAGGATTATTCCAGAAAATGTATTAAGGGGGACCTAATTGAGAAAAGGAGAAAACTTGATCGCGACGAAGGATACGCTAGAAGACTATAGAAGACAACCGAAGGCACAAGAACGAACGAGAGGACGAGATGTCGCCAGGTGGGGCCGGCCGGCCCCACCCTTGTGTCACCTGGCCCCTGTGAGGGGATTCCTCCATGAGCTTAGCAGATCTCAGTTGGGGTACATGTCCAGGTGCGCCTAGCAGATCTAGGGTGGAGTAGTTGATTTCGTTTTTGAAATTCAGAATTTGGTTAAATCATCTAAAATTCATATCTCTGGCTAGGTAATTCCAAAAATAGAAAAAGTAGACTTTTTGGAAACCTTGAGAAAATCCCTATGCAGTAGAGTCATAAAATCTTAGGTGTTTGTAGGTGTTTTCTAATGTGTTTATTTAAGTTGGAAAAGAGCTCTAGAAATGCCTTCAAACTTAAGTAGAGCCATATCTTGAGTTTTAGAACTCCAAAAATAGTTATTATTATTTGGTTAATTTTATGATGACATGTACTTGCTAGGAAAAATATTAAACACACTAATTGTTCACTGTTTTCTTAAGGTTTTGATTTGACCTTGATAAATAAGGAAATCTACATTATATTGCTTGTCATTTTATATATTGAGTTGTGATGCTCCAAATGATGTGAAATTTTTATGGTAGGCTTTGCATGCTATGGATGTACTGTGGTATAAATTTCATGGCCATTGCTTACTGTATGCTCAAGTTATCGAGTTAACTTGTTTATGGCTTGATAAATAGTTTATAAATAATATATAAATGATAAAATAGAAAATGTTGTTCCATTACCTTAGTATGGTGTTTCTCTATCATATTGATTCATAATATGGCCTTGTGTTCACAGAAAATATTGAGTGTTAAGTTTAACTTGCTCTCACATGATTATTGCAATAGCTATTTGTCTTTTTCATAGAGGTTGATATACTTGCCCAAATGGATTGAAATTTGGAAAGTAGACTTATGAGAGCATATGTAGGCCACTGTAATGTTTGTAGAATTTATTGTGCACTTTTGATAGGTGTTCATAATTCCACCTAATTATCTAAATAAATTAAGAAAATGCATTAAAAGAAATTATTTAGGAATGGACCATATGTTTTCTGGTGTTCATTAGTCATGTGTGACATGTTGGTAAAGTTGGTCTTGTCTAATCATATGTTTGCAACATAAGTTAATAATTATTTCTTGTAAATGAAGTTTCTGGACAGATCTGGAAACTTGGCAATGTTCTTCATGATAATGTGCTTTGTTGTGAAACTTGTTTATACAAAAGTTGTAGATAATTTATATATCTAGCTGCTGTTAAAATTTGGTGGCATTTGGCCATGCGGTTTAGGAGGTATAGCTGTTTAAAGTTGGGTTACAGAATTGTTTGCTCTCTCTTTTGTTAGACCAGTTTCTGTGTTTGTGTAAATTCGACATGTTAAACTTTGGAATCATGCTATGAGGATTATAAATTAAATGTAGAGAATTTCATAATCTTTCCATAATGTCTTCTTGCAAGTCATTCGGATTTATAAAACTCCAGATATGATTGAATTATGAAGCTACTATTTGCAAGTCCAGAAATTGACATATTCTAGTTATAGTTGTTGTTTCACCTTGACTTGCTTTGCATGTTGCTACATGTGATTCATGTCCTTGGTAATTAAGTTAAATACACCTGAGATCATGTGGAACTTGTGTGCCATGCTGAGTGTGCCCTCCTTGCTATCTTAGCGTGTTGGTTTGTGTGATGTTATTTAAGCAAAGTGATGTGCTTAAGTGTCTTTAGTATAACCTTGTACTTGCCCTGTTTAGTATGTGATGCCTCATTCATTGCATTTTCATGTATTCATACACTTGAATCTTGCATCTCATATAGGTACGCTAGCAAAACGTGTGAAGGATGTGGCGTTGGAGCCAAACCCGAAGACGGTGTTTGGTGGATCCATCCCGAAGATAAAAGGATCCGACAAGTGCTAGATTGGAGGATGCTCGCCAAGCGGGTTTCATCTGACATATTCTAACTTGAGTCGGATACCAGGCAAGCCCCGGAGCATTATAAGCCTCCTACCTTCAAAACAATTAATTCTATATATGTTATAAGTATTGTTGCATTAAGTAATAGGAGTTGGTTGAAAACCTTGCTGCATTATATCATTCCTTGTCCAGATATATGAATCCTTGAATCCTACATAGACTAGGATCGAGTAGATGCTTAGCCCTGCTTTAAGCGGTAGAAGTCAGGTGATTTCCTGTCACCTGCGAGATGTAGGGATATTCATATATGGCACGGTTGGCTATATTTGCTATCATGGAATGGAACCATGTGTTAATAAAATGAAATGAGACTGGGCGGGATGACGATAGTGAAGCAACAAGGCATGGAGGTCTTGGGTGTGGATCTATCCCCGTCTGAGTCGTTTAAGGACCGATTCGCTGTACGTCCTTGAGTCATGTTGAACGCAGTCTAACACTTAGTTGGCCGGATAAGTGGTTCCGACCGCGAAACCGAGTAATATGGTTCAGGCCGGGAATCGAATGGTAGGTTGCTTCTTGGAGGAGAGAAAGGATGTGCTTGGGGACATTGGTGTGAGACCAAGGGGGGGTTAGAGTCCCTATCACCTGGCAGAGTGTCGCCCTTGGGGTCATGACATCATTCAGACCTGTGATTCCTAAATCATATGAAAAGGTTGCCTGTGCGACCCTGGCAGGGGTCTGCACGGTGAGTGATAGAAATACCCCTCCAGCTGGATAGGAATTCGATTCGAATCGCCGTCGCTCCCGGTTAGTGAGCACTTGACTTGAGCAGCGGCAACGTAGATTCCATTAAATTGAATGGATGGTTAATTGGATAACGATGGAAAGTTTGCCTCAATTTATACCTGCTATGGTTAATATTGTTTGCTCCTAATAAAGTGAGTCCTCTAGTACAGGTTCTAATATAGATGACAGGTTAATGATAATTAACTTGATGCTTAAGCATTAATGATTACTTATCCATATTAAGCTTTTATGCAAAATGTTGTCAAGCTAGCCCACTTTATATCAGCCTTGCATGATCCTTGGTGTCACTTTATTTCTGGTTTATGACGGGTAAGTCTAGCTGAGTACCTTCTTGTACTCAGGGTTTTATCCCCACTTGTTGCAGGTTGTGATGTATCATAGCGGCTGCAAAAGTTCGTTGGCTCCTGCTGTAGAGGCGGAGTGTGATCACGGGCATGATCTTTCTGAGTTAGCTTCTCTCTAATGCTTTTGTTGGAAGTTGACATTGGTACTGGCATGTATTTGAAATAAGGGTGTTGTTAGTCTCAAATTACTTTGCTTCCGCTACTTTTTAAGTTAAGTTGTAATAACTATGTTGAACTCCGATGTATATTGAATTACTTGTGAAATGGTTGTAACATGTGACTTGTTATGTTGAATCACTACGATCTTGGCAGGTATGTTGGTTGGTTTGAAATCCCTCGTGATTTCATTGGACTACCGGAGTTATATGGGCTCAAGTGCGAGAATTTGATCACTTCGGTGATTGTTTTTGTACTTGTGCTCTTATAATTTGGACGGTTCTGTTACACATGGTATTTTTCAATTTTATGCCACCACAGTGAATATTCCCGTGAATGTTTACGCACCATAGATCCATTCACATGGGGCGTATGATTTATATGGTGTAATAATGAAATGGATAACAAAACTTTTATTTCCTTTTCTAATATGCAATGCTGATGTAGAAAAGTAAATATGCTAAAGAGAAAAATAATGCATGCAATACTAAAAGTAAATATGAATAACTACCAAATATTACCTTTCGGTGAGGGTTCGGATTTTTAAGTCCTCCGGATAGGACTTTTCTCCAATCTTGTTTATTCTTCGGGTGCATCTGTTGGTTTGGGAGATGGAGACCTTGATGGTTGCGCCTCTTTGAGATGGTGACTCTGAGTAAGGTGTCACCCATGTTCCTTGCTTATCCAGCCGGTTGAAGTGAAGCATTAGTAGTGGAAGTTGGCAGCACTTGCCCAGTGTGCATGTTCATAGGTTCGGAACTTCTTTGTCATTGGGGTGTGATGACACCATGTGAAGAAGGATAGATGATTTCTGATGGTCCTTTCCTTTCTTGGATCTTGAGTTGTTCATGAGCATATTGTCTCACATGTTGTACTCTTTTTTTCTCATCCTTTTGCTCTTTGATGAATGAGTTGTGTCCTCTTGGGCAAGTTATTGGAGCTCGTAATGTGCCTTGCTTCATCCCTGATTTGAATTCATCTCTTGACTTATCCAAATTGATTTTAGAATTTCCTGCAATGGTTAGTCAAACAAAATATCCAATATCTACCACAACAATTTTTAGTTCAATAACCAAACTAGACTCCATGTCAAATTTTGATTAAGGAAGGCATTTTAACCTAAGCACCTCACTTAATTCAAAAGACCTTTGAAAGTATGTCGAGTACTTCCAAACCAAAATATACTATGGCAGACAAAGGTAACATGAAAGCACTATAGAACTATTCAATTGGAGATGAAAGAGCATGTTTGTTATTAGAAATTTGAGCATGGGTTCAAGGTAGAGAACCAAAATTAGCAACATGATTTAAGATTTTTCAGAGAAGCCCATTCCCCCATGCTTGAATTTTGTAGAGCAAAGTCAAGTTTGGATGGATTAAATGTGCATATCTTGCATCGTCATCGTTCATCCTTTTTCCTTTAATTCTGCAATGGTTAGTGATAAAAATACCCGAAGGAATATTTTTGCAACTATATTTCTATGCTCACTTCACAAAGGCAAAAAAATGAAACCTCATGCTATCACTTTAAGGTGCTCGCTTTAGGACACAAGCTCATTCTTGGGGAACCTCTAAATTGCTTCTAATTGGTGAAGTGGTTCCCCCTTCATCACCATCCTTTGTATACATATCTCAAGATTCTTACGGCAAGATCTACAATATTTATGATAAACATATGCATCTACAACCACCCTTTCAAAATTTTTAGGAACAGGTAGAATGAGGGGCCTGAAGATCTCATGTGTGGCAATGTTGGAGAGATCTAGTCTTTAGAAATAGAGAGATGGAGAGAGAGGCAAGAGTTTGGAGGAGGTACCAGCCTATCAGTGCTCTCTCTATGGCTTGTACCTTGGTGGAAGTTAACCTACGTCTGAGATTTCTCTGGTAATCTACTTCTAATTTAAGTAAGCAATGTGTTTATATTGTTCTTCTGGCTTGCAAGTCTCTTTTGAGTGCTTTAATCTATTGGCCTTAGGTTAAAGTATAATTCATAGTGTAAGCGTGGTGCTTAGACATGGTTACTCGTGAATGTACCCTATTTTCTGGATCGGTGGTAGCTCACGAAGGTGACTCTTATAGCTTCGTTGAATCCTCTGTAGTCCACCTCCCCTTAGTAGGCCTAGCAAGACCTTATTACCTATAGGAAAACATACTCTGTTTGTGTTCCCTATAAGTAATTTTCCTAGATAGAATTGTGGAAGATATAGCTTACATAGATTAGAACTAGAAAACCTTAGTGATCTCCTCTACACTCCTGACTTTCCTAAGTCTTGTTGCTGCTCCGGGTTAAGTTGGATATGATACTTGGAATACCTGTGGATATGATACTTGGAATACCTCCAGATGAAAGCTACAACAGTATCCGTGTGCTAGCGGATTTATCTATGTGTATTAATTTATACCAACAAGCTTTCTGGCGCTATTGCCAAGGAAACGGTCACTGAGTTAACTTCGAACCTAGCTTAACCTTATACATTATATCTTTTACTTTTTTATTCTTTTATTGTTTTCATTATGAATTATACTCCTATCTATCAACATGCTAAACCCACGAGTGCAAGCCTAGAGCCACCAAAATCTATAGAGTCTATCCTAACACCTGGTTATGAGCTATGCCCATGTTTTATAAAATTGATTCGAGATCAATCCTTCTCGGGAGAAGGCAATGAAAACTCATACTCACACTATAAGAGTTTGAACAGGCCTATGCATGCTTACGTATCACTGGCATGTCATATAAGACCTAAAATGGAAGTTGTTTCCGTTCTCTTTGATGGAAAGAGCTAAACAATGGTACAATCAAACCATAGGAAGTATGCAAGGAGATTGGAAAATGTTATGCTCTAATTGTTTATGTTTCTTTTCTATCTCTAGAGTAGTTAGCCTTCGAAAAGAGGTTCTAAATTTTAGACAACTAGAACAAAAATCTCTTGGCACATCATGGGATCATTTTAATGAACTCATCATCACTGGCCTAGACCTTGCCATTCAAGACCCTGTACTTCTTCAACATTTTTACATGGGTTTTAGCAAGGATTCTAGGGAATCCCTTAATGCAGCCTCTAGAGAAGCTTTCCTTCATTTGTCTACTAGTGAAGCAAGGGCTATGCTTGATAAGATTAGTGAAAAGACTCCTTGCACTAGCATTCATTATGAGCTCCCCGAGGAAGAGAAGGAATCATCTCCCGAACAAGAAGAGGTCATGATGACCCGAGAAATCCGCTAAGGCTACCAAGGCACAGGAGTCATGAAGACCAAAAGGATGACCAAGAAGAGCAATGACAATGGTAGGAATGTATTAAGAATTGGCTGGAATGTATGAAGAATTCCTATGCCATTGTTAAAGAATGGATGGACAAGGATGAAGCCTTATGGGTAGAATCCAAACTTGCCTTAAATCCAAACAGTGAGTTTAAATCAATTTCTTCAATAAACATGACTCATCCAAGTTTGGAGGAGGCCTTAGACAAGATCAACCTAAGAGCCACCAATCCATGGAAAATCTTGGATAACAAAATGTCCAATGAATGTCATAGGCATGGAATGATGGAAACAATATTTTCGTCTATAGACATCCATGAAGAATCACCCTTGGAGCTTGAAAAGGAAGATTGTATCATCGATGAGCATGGAAGTTATATCATGAATACCTCATCAAATCCATGCTCTCATGAGAAATCTCCTAAATCAATTGGCCTCTCCAACATTGCCACCCACGAGATCTTCAACCCCCTCATGCTTCATGTTCATAAATACTTTGAAAGGGTGGTTGTAGATGCATATGTTTATCATAAATATTACAGATCTCATTGTGTGAATCTTGAGTAGGTACATGAAGATTGGTGTTGGAGGGGAAATCACATCACTGTTGACGGTCCTTAAGTACCAAATATAGTTATCAAATAAATAAAGAAAAGGATCCAAATGCAACCAACACCTAGACTTAGGGTTTTATCTGACAGAATTCCATGAGTTTTGGTGTTTGTCTGTTTCTGCAGGGGGTTATCAGAAAATACGGAGGAAAGTCCCACACTTTGGGTTTACATAGAGATAATAATGTGTTCACCGATTTTCTATCATCTAGAAGACTCCAGAAGCCACGAGATCGAATGGGAGGCCGAACGGGCCCGGAGGCAGGGCGCCCGCCCTGCTCCCTAGGGTGCCTGCCCTGGCCTGAGAGCCAATCAGGCTCCGTCTCGCGGATTATGCTCCACCGACCTAAGGGATCAAGGAAAACTGTGCGATTAATGTCGATTTGATCCGACGGCCCACGTTCACTTGAGGGGGCTATATAAGCAGGACCCCTGGCCCCTGGAGGAGGCACTCCCTCATTCTCAATTCCTCAAACCCTAATCTCAGGAGGAGAGTCTCTGATCAAGCCCTAGAGCCACCACATCAACTAGATCTCTAGTATAGCATAGCTACATAGGATTAGAACTAGAAGGAGTCAATCTTCGATTGGTTTCCGGATCTGTCAAGAGGATTCTTGGTAATTCCTTTACTGTTCTTCATTGTTCATCTTTGTTCTTCAATATTATGAATACAACTTTGTTCTATTTCAATATATTGATTATGACTATGCTCTACTTATTTATGTTTGCAATTATATTGTTCTTAGTTTATCGTAGTTATACGCTTGGCTTAGTTAGATTGGAATTATATACATGTTTAGGATCATATAGCGTTTATCCATCGGATCCATGGGTAAATGATAAATATTGTGTAGGCGTGGTGCTTAGACCATATTTATCTGCGATTGCACCTTATATGCCGGATCGTGGGGTGGTCCACGATGGTGACAGCTTCATTGGTTCTTATATAGTCCCCCTCACGTGTGTAAGGCAGGTAGAGCAACATTATTACGGGGGAGTGATTGCTATGTTTCTCATCTTCCTTGATAATATCACTATGCATGGGCGTAGTCCTTTCTCGCAATGATTGCCAAGTGTACTTGCACTAACTATAATATGCTAGACTTTATAGTTAAGAATAACTTAGGAAATATCCTTGTAGTTTGTCCTAATACCATGCTAATGACTTGCTAGAATATCTGTTGAGGTGCTTATCATTATTATATGTGGCTAGCTGATCAGATTAATTATCTTTGTCACCATTCATACTTTATCTATATTTTATGTGACACTTACCCCTGTATGCAAGAGATAGATGAATGCTCTCACTTATACATGCAATGATTGATACTCATTCCTATATTCCATTCCATAATCAACATTGATGTTAGTAATCCCTTCCCAGTGGTAAAAATATAAATAACGATACCTGGAATACTTCCCGGTTAAAATGCTACATCGATATTAATCTGTGCGCTTGCAGATCTTATTTATTATTTATTTAGAAGAGCAGTTGCATATTTCAATACCGCGTCTCTCATGTCATGCTAGGGATGACAACTTGGCTTAAGTGGCATGAGGGATAGGTTCGGCATTTTTGGCGCCGTTATCAGAATTAGAAAACTAAGTCTACTTTTGGTAATGACGTTAAGAATGCCCAACAAGCATTTTTGGCGCCATTGCCGGGGAAGGTTGATTTACTAACAAGGAATGAATACGGAATTTGAGTCATCATTCGCATCATTAAGTGATTGAGATCATCAATTCTCCCATACAGATTTACCCCTGTATTTTTTCCATTCTTATTGTTTTGCAGGGTGATGTATGAATAAAGGACATCTTCCAGAAAATTTTGTTGACAACCCCGAAGCATTAATCAGAGAGGCAAGAGCCAAGCTCAAGAAGTCAACACTTCGACGCAACACTTCATCCAATCCAGAAGACCACCGAAGTTTCATCCGGAATTTGTCAACAGAGTTCGCAGCCATGGCGAACAAGACGATCCGTGAGTTCTCAGCTCCCACTACGGACAACATCCGCACTGGACCTGCCGCGGCCATCGACAAGAACTTTGAGCTCAAGCCAGGGCTCATCAACATGGTACAAGCCAACCAGTTTTGTGGGAAGCCGCACGAAGATGCAAGTGCTCATCTCCAACACTTCCTAGAGATTTGCAGAACATTCACTTTATTAGATGTTCCCAGAGACGCCATACTACTTCGCCTTTTCCCATTCTCACTATTGGGGAGAGCGAAGCAGTGGTTCTACGCGATGAAGGATAAGAACACTACGTGGGCACTCTGCTCTACGAACTTTTTGGCTAAGTTCTTTCCCATGGGCAAGACCAATGCTCTCCGTGGGAAGATTATAAGTTTTCAGCAACAACATGATGAATCCGTTCCAGAAGCATGGGAGCACTTTCAAGATTACATCCTGGAATGTCCCCATCATGGAATGGAAAGCTGGCTACTTATGCAGACTTTCTATCATGGGCTCATCACTAGTGCTTGTGAGACCATGGATGCTGCAGCTGGAGGCGCATTTCTATCACTCACCATACCACAAGCTACAGCCCTTGTGGAGAAGATGGCGTCCAACCAAGGTTGGAATGAAGAGAGGACTCAAACACGCAAGAAGGGTGGAGGTATGCACCAGCTCAAGGAGGTAGACATGCTGTCTGCAAAGTTAGACCTACTCATGAAAAAGCTCGATGACAAAGCTGGAGACAAAAGAGAAGTCATGAACGTCTATGACTCTCACATGACTTGTGAGGAATGTGGAGATACTGGACACTCAGGCAATCACTGCCCTGAGATGCTTGAGGATGCAAGGTACATCAACAACAACAACTACAACCGTCCTCAACAAAATCAAGGTTGGAATCAACAGAGGCCTAACTACTCAGGTAACTACTCAGGTAATTATCAAGGTAATAACTCTTACAACAACAATAATAATTTTCCACCCCTGAGAGAGTTAGTGTCTAATCAAGGAAAGCTAATGGATAACTTGTCTAAGAAATTGGCATCCAATGATAAAATACTAGAAAACATAAATAATAGAATGGATAATTTCTCTACTGCCATCAAAAACCAAATTAGCTTTAATAAAATGATTGAATCTCAGTTAAATCAAATAGCTGCTGCTGTTCCTGCTACTAACCCCGGTATACCATCACAACCGGAAGGATTAGAATCTGCAAATCTTGTAGACATGTTTGATGCAGGTAACTATTGGAGTAATCCCACTGTCGGAGTACATAATGACCTTCTGCCAGTCAAGAGAGGCGATCCAGGACGCCCCGTCATCCCGATCTCCATCGGCATGGTGGACTTCCCGGAAGCACTCTGCGACTTTGGCTCCAGCGTCAACATTATGCCCAGGGTACTCTATGAAAAATTCTTTACATATCCTTTATTAGAAACAACTATGTGTTTGCAGCTTGCAGATCGGACACTAAGCTTTCCTAAAGGAATATTAAAGAACATGTGTGTCCGAGTTGGTACCTCGTACGCTCCAGCTGACTTCGTGGTGATAGAGACTGGGTCCGATGAGAGGTCACCAGTTATTCTGGGAAGGCCATTCCTGAACACCTCGGGAGCTGTCATCTATGCCAGCACTGCGAAGATCAACTTCAACATCAAGGGGAGGAAGGAGACGTTTTCCTTCAAGAACAATATTACACAAATCCCAGAGCAACCCCAACATGAACCAAGGAAGAGGACCAATAGGAGGAACAAGCAGAACAAGAACAACCAAGGATGGACCGAATCAGCTAAGATGGTCACTGCAGTTCAAGGAGGTCAAGATGGTCGACTCAAGTCGCCCTTCCTGAACAAGAAGGACGACCCAGGTATGCCAAGCATTGAGTTCTCAATCAATGGATACTCCTTTCAGAAGGCGCTCTGTGACACTGGATCAGGCATCAACATAATGGCCACAGTCACCTATCAGCTCTTGTACGGAACCATGCCCTTAAAACCAACATACACTCAGCTCCAGATGGCAGATCAGACATCCCGAAAGGTCGAAGGTATAGTAACCGATGTCCCTGTTAAAATTAATGATCATTTTGTCCATACAGACTTTCAGGTCATTGACATGGGAGACGACGAGTACGATCCACCCATCATCCTAGGAAGACCGTTCCTAGGCACCGTCAAAGCAATCATCTACATTGGAACCGGAGAAGTCCATATGCATTTCCCCTCTGAGAAGGTACGCCGCTACTTTAATGACCCTAACTATATAGTTGAAGATTCTAAGCAGGTCAGGACAAGAAGAAAGCGACGTAACCATAACCAAAGGAGGCAAACCATCAAGGACGTATGGGCAGACTATGAAGGAGAGGTCATAAGGCCCGAGGATACACAACAGGAGACCGAAGCACCAAGTCGGGTATGGAAAGTGAAGATAGTTACACAAGAAGAGGAGGCGCTGCCGGAACCACCGTCTATGCCACCCAAATCCCAGGACAACTAAGAAGAAAAGAAGTCCTGTTCGGAGGACTTAAAAACACCGAACGCCGTGCCAAGAGGTAAACTTGGTAGTTATCATTTTCCCTTTAATTATTGCTCAGTTAATCATGTTCATTCTGTCTAAAAAAATGTTGAAAACAGTAAGCCCCATGTGAGTATGCGAGTGGCATAAAACCCATGAGTACATTCACTGTGGTGGCATAAAAAAATATAATAATATATTTTTTTCTGTTCTATAAAAATGAAAATAAAAATAGAGAGTGACATTTATCAAGGAAGCTCAAACATGATAAAGGCTAGATATTTATGCTAACGCTTAATCAAGTTCCACGAAGCTTTGTTGTCTATTTGAGCTCCACAGAATTCAGGAAGACTAGCAGATGGAGGACATCCTAATCGTTGTCAGGGTGCTGCCGACATTCAAATACACCTCTGCACCTGCTAGCTACATCAGAAGAAATTACGTCAAGATCCAGCTTGGGGGAGAGCACCCCCATTTATCCCGATAAGTATTTTTATCTACATTTATACCTATGCTTTATTAAAATAAAAAGATGCATAATCATAAAAACCCAAATAAATATTTCGTGTTTATATATATTTGCTTAGTTTAATAAATAAATAAAGTAGCTATGCTAAACTGAATCTTGAAAATAAAACTCTAGCATGGATATGATGAATAGTTGCTCTGCCTAATTTTCAAATTTGTTCTCTCTCTAGTTTAGACATAACTGTTATAATTTAAAACTGGCTCTAAATCTGAACTAGTGGGAAGAGAACTTGATCTGAAGTCTAAGTTGTTAGCGGATATGATATGGGAAGGTTGAGCTGTTGTTTATCTGTTCCTAGAGATGCTAGAATTCTAGAGAATTTTATCTTTGAAAATCTTTAAAATGTTGCATGATGAGTTCCTGTATGATGAGAGTTTAAATTCCTACCACAGCCATATATACATGCTTGTTAGATTAAGAGCCGCACTTTTACTACTTACTGCTTATGGGCATTGAGTGTGGTCAAGCTGTGTAGACCCTTAGGAACTTGTCATGTGGTTAAAATCAAGATTCACTTGCACGTTCACTCATACATGCTGCTTCTACTCCGGAAGTACGCATCCACATATATCCACTCATTTCCATCTCCAGATTCACCCAAAATTATTCTACTCCTGACCCGGGAGAGAATAGCCAAAAACATTATCCCATTCCTGTTATTCCCTGTGAAGTTAATGCTCAAGTCATTTCTACTACCACTTGCTATATTTTCAAAAGAGGGAGATTGCTCTAAAAAAAATAAATACGAGGAAATAAAAAGGAGCAAGTGCTCGGAACCTCGAAGAAAGAAAAAGTGAGACGAGAGGTAAAAATGGACAAGTGTCCGACAGTAGAATTAGGGGTACAAGATACCCACCTGAGAGGAAAAAGAAAAGAAAAAAAATAGAGCATCTCATTCCCCTCAAAAGTTTTAAAAAGCAAGAAAGGTATGTATTCCCTCAAAAAGAGCATTAGACTTTTGTTATCACCATCATCACCATACACCACTCATGCACATCTTGATTTGACTTATTGACTTGTTTCTCTGGATCCATGGTTTGACTATGCAATAAATGTTCTATGAGTATGTATACTGTATCTCCCACCTATGAGCTCCAGATATCAAAGCCTTATTAGAGTAGGGTGAGAGAGAAGGCAATGTCACTACGCCTTATACCATAAATACCACATACTTTGAGAGAGAAGGCATATACCATTACTGCCTTGGTAAGAATCCAGAAATACCACAAAAGAGAGACCCGAGAAAGTCATACAAGGAATCTCTGAGTTTTATTTAAAAATTTGCAAAAAACTCCAGAGCTATAGCTGATCAAGAATAAGAGACATGGCGTTTGACTAGACCGTTCTATCTTTTAACCACTCAAGATGTAGGTGACGGTTGCAAGCCCCATGGTGAAAGGTAAAATGAGTAAGTTTTAAGTCTTGATAGTTTACTCTAACTCAGGGATGAGACCTTATTTGAAAGCATATGTACCGTCAACGTTCAAAGGCGTTGCAGCAACTTCTGATCCATAATGAGTCTATCCTTGCTCAGGGATGAGCAAGAGGTAAGCTTGGGGGAGTTTGTTGACGGTCCTTAAGTACCAAATATAGTTATCAAATAAATAAAGAAAAGGATCCAAATGCAACCAACACCTAGACTTAGGGTTTTATCTGACAGAATTCCACGAGTTTTGGTGTTTGTCTGTTTCTGCAGGGGGTTATCAGAAAATATGGAGGAAAGGCCCACACGTCGGGTTTACATAGAGATAATAACGTGTTCACCGATTTTCTATCATCTAGAAGACTCCCAAAGCCACGAGATCGAACGGGAGGCCGAACGGGCCCGGAGGCAGGGTGCCCGCCCTGCTCCCTAGGGCGCCCGCCCTGGCCTGAGAGCCAATCAGGCTCCGTCTCGTGGATTATGCTCCACCGACCTAAGGGATCAAGGAAAACCATGCGATTAATGTCGGTTTGATCCGATGGCCCACGTTCACTTGAGGGGGCTATATAAGCAGGACCCCTGGCCCCTGGAGGAGGCACTCCCTCATTCTCAATTCCTCAAACCCTAATCTCAGGAGGAGAGTATCTGATCAAGCCCTAGAGCCACCACATCAACTAGATCTCTAGTATAGCATAGCTACATAGGATTAGAACTAGAAGGAGTCAATCTTTGATTGGTTTCCGGATCTGTCAAGAGGATTCTTGGTAATTCCTTTATTGTTCTTCATTGTTCATCTTTGTTCTTCAATATTATGAATACAACTTTGTTCTATTTCAATATATTGATTATGACTATGCTCTACTTGTTTATGTTTGCGATTATATTGTTCTTAGTTTATCGTAGTTATACGCTTGGCTTAGTTAGATTGGAATTATATACATGTTTAGGATCGTATAGCGTTTATCCATCGGATCCATGGGTAAATGATAAATATTGTGTAGGCGTGGTGCTTAGACCATATTTATCTGTGATTGCACCTTATATGCTGGATCGTGGGGTGGTCCGCGATGGTGACTGCTTCGTTGGTTCTTATATAGTCCCCCTCCCGTGTGTAAGGCAGGCAGAGCAACATTATTACGGGGGAGTGATTGCTATGTTTCTCATCTTCCTTGATAATATCACTATGCATGGGCGTAGTCCTTTCTCGCAATGATTGCCAAGTGTACTTGCACTAACTATGATATGCTAGACTTTATAGTTAAGAATAACTTAGGAAATATCCTTGTAGTTCGTCCTAATACCATGCTAATGACTTGCTAGAATATCTATTGAGGTGCTTATCATTATTATATGTGGCTAGCTGATCAGATTAATTATCTTTGTCACCATTCATACTTTATCTATATTTTATGTGACACTTACCCCTGTATGCAAGAGATAGATGAATGCTCTCACTTATACATGCAATGATTGATACTCATTCCTATATTCCATTCCATAATCAACATTGATGTTAGTAATCCCTTCCCAGTGGTAAAAATATAAATAACGATACTTGGAATACTTCCCGGTTAAAATGCTACATCGGTATTAATCTGTGCGCTTGCAGATCTTATTTATTATTTATTTAGAAGAGCAGTTGCATATTTCAATACCGCATCTCTCATGTCATGCTGGGGATGACAACTTGGCTTAAGTGGCATGAGGGATAGGTTCGGCATTTTTGGCGCCGTTATCAGAATTAGAAAACTAAGTCTACTTTTGGTAATGACGTTAAGAATGCCCAACAATCACCAATTCAAAATGCAATTCAAAGGTTTCCCAAGGACAAGCTTTTTGTCCTAAAGCAAGCACTTTTGAGAGATAACATGAGCTTTCACCTTTTTGTCCTTGTGAAGTGAGCATAGAAATGTTGTTACAAAAATATTCCTTCGGGCATTTTTCTTACTAACCATTTCAAGTTTGAAGCAAAAGGGATGAACGATGATGACTGCACCATTGAATCATAGCCATCGAAACTTGACTTTGCTTTGCAAAATTGAAGCTTGGGGGATGTGCCTCTCTGAAAAAATCTAAAAAAACCCTTATGCCATGTTGCTAGTCTTGGTTGTCTCTACCTTTAAGCCATGCTCAAATTGCTAAATAACAATCATGCTCTCTCATCTCTATTTGAATAAATCTTTATAATGCTTTCATGCTACCTTTGTTTGCTATAGTATGTTTAGGTTTGGAAGTACCTTTATATATCTTTTCAAGTAAGCATGGTGCTTAGTTTAAATCATGAGGTGTATGATCTTATTTCCAAAGTCCTTTTAAATTAAGAGTGGTGCTTAGGTTAAAATGCCTTCCTTAATCAAATTAAACATGAGTTTAGTTTGGTTATTGAACTAAAACTTGCTTTAGTAGATACTAGTTATTTTATTGAACTAACCCCTACAGGAAAATCTCAATTCAATTTGGATAAGTCACGAGATGAATTTAAATCAGAGATGAAGCAAAGCACATGACAAACTCCAATAACTTTGCACAAAGAAGGCAGATAAAAGCACTATAAGTACCAATATTCATTCACTTTCTCTTTTGCTGCAAGTTACCTTTGCCTTGAAGAGGGAAACTATAAAATTTTGGACAAACAACCTGTGTTTCAAAATTGTATATTCCTTCGGGTATGTGGTGTCCACTAATTTGTTGTAGGCATAAAACAATGAGTGAGGTGGAAGGTCTAAAAGGGTGTCAAAAGATCGAAGAGCAGAAAGATGGCATGACAATAGGATGAGAGAGAAATGGTGCAATCTAGGAAACAAGAAGACCATGAACAGCTCAAGCTACGAGACTAGCCGAACAAGGAAAACTTCAAGCAAAAAGGAAGGACCATTATGCGTCATCTACCCTTTGTCATATGGTGTCTTCACGCTCTAATGACAAAGGTAACATTCTAAGGTAAATGGTCATTATTTGAAATTTTTCCTTGACTCTAGTAGGCACAGAAATAAGGAACAAACATGTTTGAGTTACAATTTCACTTGATCCAACCTGATTAACCCAACATGTTTAGTTCTTTAAACTTGTTCCTAGCACCACTTTCTTGATCCCATAGTCTTAACCAAATAAACTGAAAAGTGTGCATCCTATCTCTGGAAGATAATAGTCATAATCATGTAAAGATTAATACCTTATGGACAATCCTTTCATGAGTTAAGCAATTCAACCCTTTGGGTCAAATGCTCTTAAATGCTACATACATGCTCAATCGTCTGATCTTGCCACTCATGTTATAATTGAACAAAGCCCTACACAACATCAACTTCATCTTGTTCAATGCGCCTAAGGGTTAGAGAAGAATAAATAAAGTTTTGGTTCTGTTGGTATTTTCCCACCGACAGAGCCTATGCACTTGATCTCTACCTTGTCTTTATGAGGACACACTTCATGCAAAGTATGGGAGAGTCAGTCGATTTCCCAAATTCTACAAGTGAAAGTTCTGAGCCTGTCAACCCAAAATCAAAACTCAAAATCAAGGCAGGTTTGGCGAAAGAAGGTGACATCACCATTAGAGGCATCATCACAAGAAACAAACTGAGTTATTTGATCAATGAACTTCACAAGGAGAAGTCTGGTTCAAAGGACTTACAACACCGAACCCTCACCAAAAGAGCTCCCGTGTATCTAGGTAAGTATTCTTTCTCCTTTTGTTTTAGATTTTAGTTTCTTTTCAATAGTTAAAAAATGATGAATGAAACAAAATAAAAGTTATCTTTATAAATATATATAGTTATAGTAATAATGTGTGATCTAGTAAAATTGAAAATAAAATAAAAAGGTGTGTCTAGTTTGCTTTAATTTATTTTTAAGAGCTGAATAAAATAAAAAGGACTCAGAATAATCACTTAATTTGAAATGATGAATAGTTGCTATGTTGTAATTCCTTTCAAGTATCTAGTTTTTAGCTTTGAATTCTCCCAAGTTTTGGATAAGACTATTTTGATATAAGGATTTGCTCTGAACTTGAAACTTGTGGGTAGCATATGATTGATCTAAGTCTAGGTAATCGAGAGATATGATATGAGAAGGTCTGAGCTGTTGTTTATCTTGTTCCAAGTGACACTAAAGTTCTGGAGATTTATCTTTTGAAAAACACAAAAATACTTCATGATGAGTTCCTGTATGACAAAGCTTAAATTTCCACCAGAGCCATATATGTTATTTAGGCTAGAAAAACTTCCACATATATGTTGCTTGCTTTTGCATTGGGTTTTGTCAAATTTTGTTGACCCTTATGAGAGATTTGTCATGCTCTTAAAATCAAGATCACATATACACCACCTAGATATGCACTACTCCTACACTAGGGGTAGGCGCAAAACATGCATTCCATCTAGATCCACCTAAAAATATTTTACTCCTACATTGGGGGTGAACACAAAAACATGCTTGTTAGGTTTTTCATCCACTGAATAAATGCTACAAAGTTCTTGTTGCTATCTCTCAAAGTTTTGTTGCAGAAAAGAGGCATGGGGCTATGCAACAGTTATTCATAGAAAAGAAAAAGTTGAGAAAAATAGACAAGTGTCTGAGATATCTATAACAATGGGTACTTAGATGCCCGCCTAAGAAAAGAGAGAGATGAATAAGATAGCCCCTACTCTCTAGCAAGTGTTTCCAAGTTTCCAAAGAAAGATAAGTTTTCAAGGAGCAAAGTGGAATTAGGTTAGCCACCATATATATCCACTATATATTCCACACACATGCACATCTTGATTTGATTATATGACTCAACTCTTTTTGGATCCATTGTTTGACTTTGCAATATATGCATTGCAAGTATGCTCTAGCTTTCTCCCTACCTATGAACTCCACATAAGCCTTAGTGGTAGGAAGAGGAAAAGGGATAACATCTTCATTGCCTTGGTGAGGATCCACAAATACCACATATATTGATAGACTTGAGAGTGTCATACAAAGGAATCTCTAAGTTTTATTTTCGAAAACTTATAAAAACTCTAGAATAATGGTGAAATAAAGAGCTTGAGACATAGTGCTTGACTTGATCATTCTGTCTTTCAATTGCTCAAGACCTAAGTGAAGGCTAAGAAGCCCCATGGTTGAAGGTAATATGAGTTGAAAGTTAGATTAGTTTATTCTAATCCAGAGGAGAATTCTTGATTGAACGCATGTGTACTTCTGAGGCGTGAAAGCATTGTAGCAACTTCTAATCCATTGCTGAGTTTAGTTTTGCTCAGGGACTAACAAAGGTTAAGCTTGAGGGAGCTTTTGATGGTCACTAACATCAATTATAAACCATCAACATAACCTACATAATTCTATCACCAAACATAGGTATAGGGGTTTAAACTAATAAATTCCATGAGTTTTGGTGAATTTATGTTTTTAGCAGGGTTTATCCAGAAAACCACCAAGGAGGACCTATTCGTCAAAGGAAATCATAGAATTCTGCCACGAAAATAGCATGGGAAGACTCTAGAACACTCAAGAAGACAAACCACCAAAGTTGGGCTCAAACGGCCATAGAAGTAGGTTAGTCAGCCTAGCCCACAGGCCGGCCGGCCTGCTACTGAGCCCAATCACTCTCCCCTTTGATGTGGACTCTTCCATCGCCTTAAGGATTAGATCTACATCATTGCTTAATGTTGGTTTGATCCGAGGGCTCAGAATTGATGACGACCCCAATATATACAGCCCTGTACCCCCTCCCTAAGGGTATCCTAAAACCCTAATTCATATCCTCTTAGTCAAGATCAATTGAGAGGCATCCCATGAAAGGATCATACTCTCAGAGTCAGCTATCAAGAGAAGATTAGTCCCCATTAGGATCTAGTCTTTAGAAATAGAGAGATGGAGAGAGAGAAAAGATTATGGAGAAGGTGTCGGCCTATCGGTGCTCTCTCTATGGCTTGTACCTTGGTTGAAGTTAACCTATGTCTGAGATTTCTCTGGTAATCTACTTCTGATTTAAGTAAGTAACATGTTTATATTGTTCTTCTAGCTTGTGAGTCTCTTTTGAATGTTTTAATCTATTGGCCTTAGGTTAAAGTATAATTCATAGTGTAAGCGTGGTGCTTAGACATGGTTACTCGTGAATGTACCCTATTTTCTAGATCAGTGGTAGCTCACGAAGGTGACTCTTATAGCTTCGTTGAATCCTCTGTAGTCCAACCGTTAGTAGGCCTAGCAGGACCTTATTACCTATAGGAAAACATACTCTGTTTGTGTTCCCTATAAGTAATTTCCCCTGATAGAACAGTAGAAGACATAGCTTACCTAGATTGGAACTAGAAGACCTTAGTGATCTCCTCTACACTCCCCGAGTTTCTTAAGTCTTGTTGCTACTCAGGGTTAAGTTGGATCGTAGTTAGCCTCACACATTTCCCTGTGGATATGATACTTGGAATACCTCTGTGTAACAGAACCGACCAAATTATAAGAGCACAAGTACGAAAACAAGCACCGAAGCGCTCAAATTTTCAAACTTGAGCCCACATAATCCCGGTAGTCAATCGAAATCACGAAGGATTTCAAACCAAACTGCTTACAACCAGGATCGCATCATTCAACATACACATTATACGTTACATTTCGCAAGTAGTTCCGAAATAAGTTAACACCACGGAGTAGCAATTATTACAAACCGAGTTTGAAAGTAGCGGAAGCATAACACACACTTTAGTTACTTAATTACTGCCAGTCTGGATGATCGACATCCCACAAAAGCATGAGGAAAGTACATAAAGATGATCACGCCCTTGTGATCTAGTCATCATCACCCGCAGGGTGGAGACACGTCTTGCAGAATCCCTGATAAAGCATGTCATCTGCAACAGGAGGGAATAAACCCTGAGTACTGGAATGTACTCAGCTAGACTTACCCGTCAAAAACCAAAATAATATGACACCAAGGATTATGCAGGGCTTACACAAGAGGCTAGCTGACACCACATTTTGCATAAAGGCATAAGTAGTTGAAACTCTTATAACCTGTACTAGCAGTTATTTTTAGCATTTACCTATCATCTATCTTAGCACCTGTACTAAAACATGCACTTGATTATCATCAAACAATTATTCATATTACTTCCATAGCAGGTATAAATTGTGGCAACATTGTATCATTCACTTAACCATCTGTTCAATTAATGAGATCTACGTTGCCGCTGCTCAAGTCAAGTGCTCACTAACCGGGAGCGACGGCGATTCGAATCGAATTCCTATCCAGCTGGAGGGGTATTTCTAACACTCATCGAGACGCGCCTGGCGAGGGCTGCTCAGGTCATCTTTCGTACAGTTCAGGAATCGCGGGTCCGAATGATGTCGCGACCCCAAGGGCGACACTCTGCCAGGTGATAGGGACTCTAACCCCCCCTTGGTCTCACGCCAATGTCCCCAAGCACATCCTTTCTCTCCTCCAAGAAGCAACCTACCATTCGATTCCCGGCCTGAACCATACTACTCGACTTCACGGTCGGAACGACTTATCCGGCCAACTAAGTGTTAGACTGCGTTCAACATGACTCAAGGACGTACAGCGAATCGGTCCTTAAACGACTCAGACGGGCATGGCTCCACACCCAAGACGTGAAGTGTCTTGCGGATGTACCATCGAACTCCCGCCCGGTCTCAATTTCATTTTAAAGCATGGTTCCATCGCGATAGCCATAAGCCACTCGCGACCCAATCCTATCTCTCGCGGATGACCGGAAATCACCCGACTTCTACCGTACTAAGCAGGGCTAAGCATTGACACGTGCCTACACCTAATATAGGATTAGGGCACAATATCTGGACAAGGACAGGTATAATGCAACAGTTGTTTCCATACAACTCCTATACTTAATGCAGTAAACAATTAAAAGTACGCAAGATATCTTTATAAAACAATGGGTTCAGCATGCACCGGGGCTTGCCTTTGAGAAAGGTGGAAGGCCTGTGATCCGGGCACTCGGGTAGATCTTCAACGGCGTCTCCTTCGCCGATTGGTTCTGTCTGCTCCTTCGGTTGACTCAGTACCTCCTCTGGTATCGTTTGTTCGAATTCGAGGAGTGTCACCCCCTCCGGTACACCTATTGCATGAGTGCATAATAAATCCCATGAATGCATAATGAAAGATGCAATATGCTCGGAAATGAAATGCATTACAACAATTTAGCGCTCTATTCAAATCACTTCAACAAAGTAGGTGCAAATTTCCTCTCCGGTAGAGAAGTACTCACCTAATCTACTTAACCTAAGATAAAGCTGCTCATCCTCAGTTAAGGCCCTAACACCTAACAATTACAAAAGTAACATGTCTTAGGATACCACACCAAATCAATCAGCAAAAGGCCACAGTAAGCATTCTGGACAGCAGCTACTTGTTTTTATCACAACTAGAGATTTACAATTCCAAAAGATATGATCTAAGGCAATCTGGAAAGCTTGAGAAATGCTCTACAATTCATTTTCAGACCTCAACCCCAAACTCCTAAGTTTTCCATGTCAAACTTCACAAGTTCCAGAATCTGTCCTCTCAAAACAGAGAGTAGCAGATTCTGAACTGCCACTTAAAACAACAGTAACTCTCAAACTACTAAGCCAAATGATCCCAAATTTTGGCACAAGCTAGTTCATCAAGTTCACTGTAACTTTGGTATTTACAAGTTTTCCAGCAACCAATTTTATCAAAGGTCAAACTTAGAAATACTACCAGCTGTCCAGAAGACCTAAAATTACAAAGGGTAAATATTTATTGATGTGGCCAAAGTTCCCTAAAACCAAACTAATGTTACCATCAGTTCAAATGAGGTATAAAAACACCAGAAAGTAAGGTGGGACCAACTAGAACATTTATTTAACCCATTTCTTAATTTACTTAATTAATTAGGTGGAATTTTAAACATATATGTAAACTGCTCCTAAAATTCTACAAAAATTACCGGGGACTCGCTGACCCCAAAAGAGACCACAGTAAAAATTTGAACAAGTTTTATTCACAGCAACTCTCTATACAAAATTCACAAGCCCAAAAGGCTGATTTCTGTATAATTCATAAATCACATTGAAAAGTATCAAACAACAGATTTCATATTTTTCTTAGACACTCTAAGGTACCAAGACATTCTCCAAAAAGTTACAAGAACATTGCACATGTAGAAAAATTACAAAAATTCCTTCAATTATTTCCTAGAATAAAATGATAGCCTTATAACTTAAAAATTACTTAAGCACTGATGCCCAAATTTTTACCAGAGCTAGGGCTAGCATAGAGTAACCTACCCACCAAATTTCATGATTTATGGAACACTACAGCTCAAGTTATAAATTTAACAAATTTGCATGCATTCCAAAACACATTTAAAGGATCTAATAAATTCTTACAGAATTTCAACATCTCATGCCAGATCCATATTTTTCTAAAATACTACACATCATGTAGATTCTAACAAAATTTAGCTCATGATTTTTGGGTCATTAAAACCCTAGATCTATATTTTTGCAACTTGTACAAAAATCAGTGACAAAATAATAAAAATGAATTTCATTTCGGATGAACTGGGCCGGCCCGGAAACTCGGCCCACACACACTCGCGCGCACGCGGCCCGCTCAGCGCCCCGCCTGCGCGCGACACTGACGGGCGGGCCCCCGCGGTCAGCGACCGGAGGCAGGGGAGGCGGCGTCCCGCGAGCTCCGACGAGCTCGAGCTCACCGGAGAAGGACTCGCTCGGCCAACCGAACACCGCCTCGTGTTCTCCGTCACTCGGTGCGTCGATTGGAGCCCGTGGAATGGATGGGGATGGGGTGGAAGGGGCTTGTCACCGCGAGCGGCGGCCGGTGATGTCCGGTGGCGGCGCACCGTCGCCGGTGAGGATGCACGGTGCGGTCTAGGCTCGGTACGAGCTTCACCGAAGCTAGGCGGATCCATTTTGCTAGGAAGGGAGGATGGAGAGGGACCCGAAGCACCCCGACCACGGTGAGGTCCCATGGCGGGCTCCGGCGACCTCTCGGAGACGGAGAAGAAAGCAATGCGGCTCACCTTGAGTCAAACCGCGGGCTTCGGTGGGTCAAGGGGATGAAGGGTGGTGAGGCGGAGGGAATGGCGAGGTCTGGCGGCCGGCGATGTGGTGTAGCCCGCGCTTGAGCTCGCCGGAGAAGAATGGAAATGGCGGCTCGGTTTCGGTGTTCTTGCAACTGGAAGAGAGAGGGGGCGGAGGAATGGAGGCCGGCTCGCGCGGCGTGGCGTCTTGAAGGCGTCGCGGCCTGACTGGTGGGGCCAGGGCCGGCGTACGGGCGCCACCGCGCCTCCACGCGTCGCCGTTGCCCTGTGGCCGGTCGGCCACTGACGAAACTGAATCGCGATTCATTGACGCCATCGGTAGTGACTGACAGAGTGATTTCAAACGTGATTAACTTCTAAACTAGCTCATTTCAGTGGAAACTCAAATTAACAAAGTTGTAGACCTATGTAAGCTCTACAATTTTGTAATAGGCCTCCAGAGCTGATTCGGTTTGGTTAGTGAGATATAGGGACATTAAGTAGTGCTCAGTGAAACTGAAACCGGGGTTCAGTTAATGATGCCGACTGACAGCTGAAGTTCATGACACGATAACTCTTGAACCACTGAGAACCAGGCTTGGGTAATGTTGACAAAGTTGTAGGGCTACATGTGATCTACAAGTTTGTCAATATGAGTGAAAGCTGGTTTGGCTTGGTTTGCAAACTACAAGCTCCTAAAGTAGGCATCAGTAAAACTGTAGGGTCAGATTCCAGACTTAGAAAAATTCTAAGTCTTGGAGATGCTTCACTAGCTGACTTGTGGGCCTCTTTTGAGCATGTTGTGATCACTTTCATGAGATGGTCATATTGAGACTTTTGTTCTCCATGAATTTCTTTACAACTTTGCTTAAGGGTGCTCTTCCATGCAAGGTCTCTAAGTTAGACTTTTTAAATGGTCAAACTAGAACCTTCTAGGGTCAAATGGTGGTCAAACTTTTCTTGGAGGGCAATTTTGTAATTTTGGTCAACATGAACCTTGTCCCAAATGTTACCCTAAGTATCACTAAGGTGTTGTAGATCATGATTTGCTATCTTACCTTTTTGTTACACCAACTATCAATCACTCATGACACAAACCAAACAAACCCTAAACAATCACATGAATTGCATTACATGAAATAGTAAACATGGGTTATGCATGTCATGCTTATGCAAATGCAATGCAATTAAGGACTAAACACTTGAGGTGTTACAGCCCTCCCCCCTTATAAAAATCTCGTCCCGAGATTTGGAAAGCGTACCATTTTTCATAGAATTCTTTATAACCATCCCGCAAATAATCCTCCCGTTCCCACGTAGCATCACTCTCACTTCCCTGATTACTCCACATCACTTTGTACCACTTAACCACTTTACTTCTAGTTACTCGTTCCTGAGTATCGATCACTCGGACGGGCTTTTCCTCATAGGTTAGGTCGGATTCAAGCCTGATATCTCCTAAAGGAACCTGCTCCTCAGGAACTCGTAGACACTTTTTAAGCTGAGATACATGGAAAACGTTGAATATGGCTCTCATTTCAGGAGGCAACTGGATTTTGTACGCAACAGCTCCACTCTTGCCTATGATCTGGAAAGGACCCACGTATCTTGGTGCAAGTTTCCGCTTAACACCAAAACGTTAGACACTCTTCATTGGAGAAACTTTCAAATAGACGAAGTCTCCAACTTCAAATTCGAGTGGCTTTCTACGACGATCCGCATAACTTTTCTGTCTAGCTTGGGCTGCCGCCATGTGTTTCTGGATAGTGCGGACTTGTTCCTCGGTTTCCTGGACAAAATCAATGCCATAATACCTCCTTTCCCCAGCTTCTACCCAGTTTAATGGGGTTCGGCACTTACGACCATACAAGGCTTCGAATGGGGCCATCTTAATACTCTCTTGATAACTGTTATTGTATGAGAATTCGGCTAAAGGTAACCATTTTTCCCAAGAACCCTTGGATGAAATGACGCATGCCCGCAACAGATCTTCCAAGATTTGGTTAACTCGTTCCGTCTGACTAGATGTCTGGGGGTGATAAGCAGAGCTTCTCACTAACTTGGTTCCCAGAAGGTGATGCAAATGCTCCCAAAAGCGAGCAGTGAACTGGGGACCACGGTCAGAAACGATCGTACGAGGTATCCCATGAAGCCGGACTATCTGATTGAAGTACAACTCAGCATAGTCAGTAGGACGATAGTCCACTCTCACTGGGATGAAATGAGCTGATTTGGTCAAACGATCAACAATTACCCAGATAGAGTTATGATTTTTGACTGTGGGAGGAAGTCCGACAATGAAATCCATACTTATCTCTTCCCATTTCCAGCCTGGAATGGAAAGTGGCTGAAGTAGCCCAGCTTTCATGTGTACAGCTTTAACTCTGCAACAGGTGTCACACCTAGCAACATATGCGGCTATCTCCTTCCGCATCTTAGTCCACCAATAAAGTGGCTTCAAATCATAATACATCTTATTGCTACCCGGATGGATGGACAACTTGGATGAATGTGCTTCGGACAGGATTTGATCTCTAAGCTCGCGGTCCTTAGGTACCACTAATCTATCCTTAAACCACAGCACACCTTCGTCATCTAACCTGAAATGCTTAGTTTCTTCCTCTTTCATCTTCCGTTTTATGTGAAATATACCCGAATCAGTCTTTTGGAGCTCAATGATTCTATTTCTGAGAGTACCACTGACAGTGATGTTGTACAAGACTGCCGGATGTAGCAAGCGGGATCGGTGAAAATCAGTTTCAACTAAGGAATGGCAGTGAGACTTACGTCTCAAAGCGTCCGCAACCACGTTTGCCTTGCCTGGGTGATAGTGTACTTGCAGATTATAATCTTTAATCAACTCGAGCCATCTTCTCTGACGCATATTTAGCTCGGGTTGGGTGAAGATGTATTTGAGGCTTTTGTGGTCTGTATAGATATTGCAGACATTGCCCAGAAGATAATGCCGCCATACCTTCAAAGCATGAACAACTGTGGCCAGCTCTAAGTCATGCGTTGGATAATTCACCTCATGCTTCCGAAGTTGTCGTGAAGTATATGCAATTACTCGGCCTTCCTACATCAAAACACCTCCCAAACCTATGCCTGAGGCATCGCAGTAAACATCAAAAGGTTTCTCGATATCCGGTTGTGCCAAAACCGGAGCCGAGGTTAGGAGGGTTCGCAGTGGGCGAAAAGCCGCATCACACTCAGGAGTCCAGACAAACCTGGTGTCTTTTTGCAGCAACCGAGTCATGGGTTTGGCTATTTTTGAGAAATCCGGGATGAAGCGACGATAATAGCCAGCCAACCCAAGAAAACTCCGGACCTCATGAACAGAAGTAGGAGCCTTCCAATTCAATACTTCTTGTACCTTTGTGGGATCCACCATAATTCCTCCATCGGACAACACATGCCCAAGAAAAGGTACTTCACGAAGCCAGAATTCACACTTACTGAACTTCGCATACAGTTGATGCTCACGAAGTCTGCTGAGGACAATACGCAAGTGTTCAGCGTGTTCTTCCTCATTTTCAGAATACACCAAGATGTCATCGATGAACACCACCACAAACTTGTCCAATTTGGGCATAAACACCGAATTCATCAAGCACATGAAGTGTGCTAGAGCATTGGTTAGGCCGAAGGACATAACAAGATACTCATAAAGGCCGTATCTTGTCGAGAAGGCTGTTTTTGGAACATCTTCAGGACGGATTTTAATCTGATGGTACCCAGACCTTAGATCAATCTTGGAAAAGACTTTAGCTTTGGACAATTGATCGAACAAGATGTCGATACGCGGTAGAGGATACTTATTCTTAACAGTGACTGCATTCAGAGGTCTATAGTCCACGCACATCCGCAAGGTTTGATCCTTCTTCTTTACAAAGATAGCAGGGCAACCCCACGGAGACGAGCTAGGACGGATCAACCCCTTCTTCAAAAGTTCATTCAATTGCACCTTAAGCTCAGCTAACTCATTTGGAGGCATTCTATAGGGTCTCCTAGAGATGGGTGTGGTGCCAGGCAGCAACTCGATTTTAAATTCCACATCCCGATCCGAAGGGAGTCCCGGCAAATCATCGAGAAAGACGTCCGGAAACTCATTTACTACGGGAATTTTAGCCAACGCCTTTGCTTACACAGCATGAATTTCCCCCGACAATTCAACTTTTCTGGGAAGTTGTACTAGAAAACCCTTTTGATCTGTAGGATCTCTGAGCATAACTACCCGAGCGGATGTGTCAATGAGTACCCCATTCTGGCTCATCCAATTCATGCCCAAGATAACATCTATGTCTAACCCAGGTAAAACCAATAGAGCAAGCGAATAACTTCGCCCTTCTATCTCAAACTTAAGGTTCCCCACTACTTTGTTTGTGGAAATATTCCCACTTGCAGCACTAATGCAATAACCCACACCTTTAACAGTATGCAACTTGTGTGCAAATTTGGATGCAAACTTAGGACTGATAAAGGAATGCGAAGCACCTGAATCAAAAAGTACCACTGCGGGGTGTTGGTCAACTAGGAACTTACTAGCCGTGACCACCTCACCAGATGGAATTTCTTCAATGCTGTTATAATGAGCGTGTCCCTGACGACCACCTTGATTGACATTTTTCTTAGGGTACGGACAGTTCCGGGCCCAATGGCCTGGCTTGTTGCAATTCCAGCAAGGCATATTGCTAGGAGGAACACTAGAGCTACTCTGACCAGAAGTTCCCTTTGGCAGAGCGACAATATACGCCTTACGGAACCCAGTTTTTGCAGCAGGCTTTTTCTGTGGCGGACGGAACTTCGTATTCTGAGCAAGCGGGCGTGGAGAAGACCTTGGTGCAGCTGAGGCCCTTGACTGAGAAGCACTTGCCTCAAGGGCCCTTTTACGGCTCTTAGAAGCAGAATAAATAGCATTGTTGTTCTCCTGTGTCAAGGCATCGCTGATGAAATCATTGAAAGTGGTACACTTGCTAGTGCCCATAGTCTTCATTAGCTTTGGGCCGAGGCCCCTTTTGAAACTAGCAATCTTCTTTGCATCAGTGTCCACAAACTCTGTGGCATACCTTGCCAGGTTGTTGAAGGACTGCAAGTATTCAGTCAAGCTTTTGTTTCCCTGTGACAGCCTCATAAACTCCGTGTGCTTGATTGCCATAAGACCAGGAGGGATATAATTCCCCCGGAATGCCGCCTTAAACTGATCCCAAGCAATTGGGACATTGGCAGGCAGTGTGGAACGATAGTGGCTCCACCAGATGCCCGCTGGACCATGCAACTGATGGGAAGCATACTCAGTTTTCAGCTCCTCAGTTAGGCGTAGCAGACGAAACTTTTGTTCAATGGTATTCAACCACTCATCAGCCTGCAGTGGTTCTTCCGCTTCCTTGAAGAGCGGGGGCTTTGTATCCAGGAAGTCCTTAAAATCGCTGTACTGATTTGGCTCTGGGCCCTGGCGACCATGCCGAGCCTCTCGATTAGCCAGTTAGAGCATGGCATCAGCCAACATACGCTGCCCCTCAACCACTGATTGCATCAACTCGGCCGGAGTAGGTGGTGGCGGAGGGGGCGGCTGTTCCTCCTCCTCATTTCCACGACCCCGACGTAGATTGTACGACATCTGCAAAATGCATAGCCAATGAGCACTGACGATGTGGGAAATTTGTAGATGAATTGTTGCGAAATGTCAAACTGTCTTCATGAATAGATTTCTCATAATAATTAGGACACCCTAATTCATCACAACCGCACAATCCATTCAAGCGCATCAATTGACGAACTCATACTCGGTAATTCAACCAGACGTTCTTTGATAAAGGCTCACTCACAGGGAGCACAACGGTTATCGGATCGTTTACGTTGCTATCTACGTGATTTTTGACCTTTCGCACGGTACTTGGATTCGATCTCAAGATTTCTAGTTGACTGTGAAAGAATACTTCAGACTGACCACAAGGAAACTTCTCAATGAAGAGTTCCATGGTGGATCATGACTAGCCACCTCGATACCTGCGCGTGCCAAGCAGCACAACCTTATGTCGCGCGCCATAGGAGGCCCTTGGTTTCGTCGCGGCACCGAAGGGTGCTAATCGTGACACCATCATCGAACACAACACAATAAGACATCCCATTGCGATCGAAATTAACAGGTTCAAACTACATTCAGGAAACATACGGTTCAACCTTACATCCCAAAGTCAAGTTATTACAAGGCCTCACTCCTTCACAGGGAGGGCACAAAAGACGATCCTAACATTATAGGTACGTGATGACTACGCTAAGCATTATCCTCCGAGTCAGTGTCAAGGATCTCCCCGCCGTCCTCATCACTGACAGGCTCTAACTCCTCGTCTTCTTCTTCTTCTGGCTCTTCCTCTGGTGCTTCTGCAGGTGGAGCATCCTGTGGTCCATCGACCTCCACTTCATCATCATCCTCAGCCATGAAGATTCCCGAACCCATATCCTCATCTACGTGGTTGTTTCTAGGTAGCAGAGGATTAAGCTGGTTGTTCAGGCGGTGCACTTCTTCATGAAGGTTATCATTGTATTCTTCAGCATTCTCTAACTGTTGTTCGAGCTCAAACTGACGGGCCCTCAGAACGTTCTCCTCGTGCCAGGCTTCATCCCTCTGTTCCATCACACGGACCAACATACGCTGACAGTTACGATTTGCCACTGTCAACCTCTGGACTGCAAGCGTTTCTTGATCTCGATCATGAATCACTTGCTCCAGTTGTTGCCGTGCTGCATCCCTAGCAGCAGTCACCTCTGCCAGCTCAGCCCGTAACCTTTCCACCTCGGAGGGCTCAGGACGGGGCTCGCGTGGAGCTAACTGGTGGCGAGGGACCCTTCCACCAGTTGACTTACGGGCTGTCATCCTGGTACGTGCCATCTGTATCAACAAGATGTGACTTAAAGTGAGAATCATTTAGGGGATACGAAATTTAATTTAGTCGGGACTATTTAAATTTTTAAGGAGGGAGTGAATGACATGTATGATATAATTAAACATGATGCATGCACGTTCCGTACGTCCTCTCACCTTAGTAGAAAACTAAAGTGCTAACGCTAAGCGGTGGCATACATACGTTCTCTCATATAAGCGAGACTATCGGTCTACACGTTACGCTGTTAGTGTACCTGCAGAAAATTCCATTGCAGCCCAACAATTCCCAAAATAACATACAAGAAATCAATAAACTAAATACTTTCCATATACACATCCCCGGATGTATATATTTCAGTATCAAAGCTACCCGATGGATAGATGCCCACAATTAAGTGCTTTTACATAGTTACATGGTTTGAACATGTAAGTATGCAAGTCACCAAAACTACTCTCCCCTAGACCACCGGTTGGACGATCATGCTCTCACAACTCACACTTACCAGAGCGTCGAGGTAATTGATCCATACATTACCACCCAAGTGGATGGCATCCATACAATATCACGTCGTATGGACGACGAAACAAAAACAAACAAGGCCCCCAAGTTAGTCTTTATAATAAGCCACCTAAGAGTCCTTATTTGGGCTAAGGGATGTGATCACTGGCATACCTATAAAAATATTTTTTTTAGAGTTTAACCCTTTTCGCAAACAAATACTTTTGTTTTTAATTACTCGTAAGATGTTTTTAATGTTGAATTATGCTCCGGTACCAGCTGTAACAGAACCGACCAAATTATAAGAGCACAAGTACGAAAACAAGCACCGAAGCGCTCAAATTTTCAAACTTGAGCCCACATAATCCCGGTAGTCAATCGAAATCACGAAGGATTTCAAACCAAACTGCTTACAACCAGGATCGCATCATTCAACATACACATTATACGTTACATTTCACAAGTAGTTCCGAAATAAGTTAACACCACGGAGTAGCAATTATTACAAACCGAGTTTGAAAGTAGCGGAAGCATAACACACACTTTAGTTACTTAATTACTGCCAGTCTGGATGATCGACATCCCACAAAAGCATGAGGAAAGTACATAAAGATCACGCCCTTGTGATCTAGTCATCATCACCCGCAGGGTGGAGACACGTCTTGCAGAATCCCTGATAAAGCATGTCATCTGCAACAGGAGGGAATAAACCCTGAGTACTGGAATGTACTCAGCTAGACTTACCCGTCAAAAACCAAAATAATATGACACCAAGGATTATGCAGGGCTTACACAAGAGGCTAGCTGACACCACATTTTGCATAAAGGCATAAGTAGTTGAAACTCTTATAACCTGTACTAGCAGTTATTTTTAGCATTTACCTGTCATCTATCTTAGCACCTGTACTAAAACATGCACTTGATTATCATCAAACAATTATTCATATTACTTCCATAGCAGGTATAAATTGTGGCAACATTGTATCATTCACTTAACCATCTGTTCAATTAATGAGATCTACGTTGCCGCTGCTCAAGTCAAGTGCTCACTAACCGGGAGCGACGGCGATTCGAATCGAATTCCTATCCAGCTGGAGGGGTATTTCTAACACTCACCGAGACGCGCCTGGCGAGGGCTGCTCAGGTCATCTTTCGTACAGTTCAGGAATCGCGGGTCCGAATGATGTCGCGACCCCAAGGGCGACACTCTGCCAGGTGATAGGGACTCTAACCCCCCTTGGTCTCACGCCAATGTCCCCAAGCACATCCTTTCTCTCCTCCAAGAAGCAACCTACCATTCGATTCCCGGCCTGAACCATACTACTCGACTTCGCGGTCGGAACGACTTATCCGGCCAACTAAGTGTTAGACTGCGTTCAACATGACTCAAGGACGTACAGCGAATCGGTCCTTAAACGACTCAGACGGGCATGGCTCCACACCCAAGACATGAAGTGTCTTACGGATGTACCATCGAACTCCCGCCCGGTCTCAATTTCATTTTAAAGCATGGTTCCATCACGATAGCCATAAGCCACTCGCGACCCAATCCTATCTCTCGCGGATGACCGGAAATCACCCGATTTCTACCGTACTAAGCAGGGCTAAGCATTGACACGTGCCTACACCTAATATAGGATTAGGGAACAATATCTGGACAAGGACAGGTATAATGCAACAGTTGTTTCCATACAACTCCTACTACTTAATGCAGTAAACAATTAAAAGTACGCAAGATATCTTTATAAAACAATGGGTTCAGCATGCACCGGGGCTTGCCTTTGAGAAAGGTGGAAGGCCTGTGATCCGGGCACTCGGGTAGATCTTCAACGGCGTCTCCTTCGCCGATTGGTTCTGTCTGCTCCTCCGGTTGACTCAGTACCTCCTCTGGTATCGTTTGTTCGAATTCGAGGAGTGTCACCCCCTCCGGTACACCTATTGCATGAGTGCATAATAAATCCCATGAATGCATAATGAAAGATGCAATATGCTCGGAAATGAAATGCATTACAACAATTTAGCGCTCTATTCAAATCACTTCAACAAAGTAGGTGCAAATTTCCTCTCCGGTAGAGAAGTACTCACCTAATCTACTTAACCTAAGATAAAGCTGCTCATCCTCAGTTAAGGCCCTAACACCTAACAATTACAAAAGTAACATGTCTTAGGATACCACACCAAATCAATCAGCAAAAGGCCACAGTAAGCATTCTGGACAGCAGCTACTTGTTTTTATCACAACTAGAGATTTACAATTCCAAAAGATATGATCTAAGGCAATCTGGAAAGCTTGAGAAATGCTCTACAATTCATTTTCAGACCTCAACCCCAAACTCCTAAGTTTTCCATGTCAAACTTCACAAGTTCCAGAATCTGTCCTCTCAAAACAGAGAGTAGCAGATTCTGAACTGCCACTTAAAACAACAGTAACTCTCAAACTACTAAGCCAAATGATCCCAAATTTTGGCACAAGCTAGTTCATCAAGTTCACTGTAACTTTGGTATTTACAAGTTTTCCAGCAACCAATTTTATCAAAGGTCAAACTTAGAAATACTACCAGCTGTCCAGAAGACCTAAAATTACAAAGGGTAAATATTTATTGATGTGGCCAAAGTTCCCTAAAACCAAACTAATGTTACCATCAGTTCACATGAGGTATAAAAACACCAGAAAGTAAGGTGGGACCAACTAGAACATTTATTTAACCCCATTTCTTAATTTACTTAATTAATTAGGTGGAATTTTAAACATATATGTAAACTGCTCCTAAAATTCTACAAAAATTACAGGGGACTCGCTGACCCCAAAAGAGACCACAGTAAAAATTTGGACAAGTTTTATTCACAGCAACTCTCTATACAAAATTCACAAGCCCAAAAGGCTGATTTCTGTATAATTCATAAATCACATTGAAAAGTATCAAACAACAGATTTCATATTTTTCTTAGACACTCTAAGGTACCAAGACATTGTCCAAAAAGTTACAAGAACATTGCACATGTAGAAAAATTACAAAAATTCCTTCAATTATTTCCTAGAATAAAATGATAGCCTTATAACTTAAAAATTACTTAAGCACTGATGCCCAAATTTTTACCAGAGCTAGGGCTAGCATAGAGTAACCTACCCACCAAATTTCATGATTTATGGAACATTACAGCTCAAGTTATAAATTTAACAAATTTGCATGCATTCCAAAACACATTTAAAGGATCTAATAAATTCTTACAGAATTTCAACATCTCATGCCAGATCCATATTTTTCTAAAATACTACACATCATGTAGATTCTAACAAAATTTAGCTCATGATTTTTGGATCATTAAAACCCTAGATCTATATTTTTGCAACTTGTACAAAAATCAGTGACAAAATAATAAAAATGAATTTCATTTCGGATGAACTGGGCCGGCCCGGAAACTCGGCCCACACACACTCGCGCGCACGCGGCCCGCTCAGCGCCCCGCCCGCGTGCGACACTGACGGGCGGGCCCCCGCGGTCAGCGACCGGAGGCAGGGGAGGCGGCGTCCCGCGAGCTCCGACGAGCTCGAGCTCGCCGGAGAAGGACTCGCTCGGCCAACCGAACACCGCCTCGTGTTCTCCGTCACTCGGTGTGTCGATTGGAGCCCGTGGAATGGATGGGGATGGGGTGGAAGGGGCTTGTCACCACGAGCGGCAGCCGGTGATGTCCGGTGGCGGCGCACCATCGCCGGTGAGGATGCACGGTGCGGTCTAGGCTCGGTACGAGCTTCACCGAAGCTAGGCGGATCCATTTTGCTAGGAAGGGAGGATGGAGAGGGACCCGAAGCACCCCGACCACGGTGAGGTCCCATGGCGGGCTCCGGCGACCTCTCGAAGACGGAGAAGAAAGCAATGCGGCTCACCTTGAGTCAAACCGCGGGCTTCGGTGGGTCAAGGGGATGAAGGGTGGTGAGGCGGAGGGAATGGCGAGGTCTGGCGGCCGGCGATGTGGTGTAGCCCGCGCTTGAGCTCGCCAGAGAAGAATGGAAATGGCGGCTCGGTTTCGGTGTTCTTGCGACTGGAAGAGAGAGGGGGCGGAGGAATGGAGGCCGGCTCGCGCGGCGTGGCGTCTTGAAGGCGTCGCGGCCTGACTGGTGGGGCCAGGGCCGGCGTACGGGCGCCACCGCGCCTCCACGCGTCGCCGTTGCCCTGTGGCCGGTCGGCCACTGACGAAACTGAATCGCGATTCATTGACGCCATCGGTAGTGACTGACAGAGTGATTTCGAACGTGATTAACTTCTAAACTAGCTCGTTTCAGTGGAAACTCAAATTAACAAAGTTGTAGACCTATGTAAGCTCTACAATTTTGTAATAGGCCTCCAGAGCTGATTCGGTTTGGTTAGTGAGATATAGGGACATTAAGTAGTGCTCAGTGAAACTGAAACCGGGGTTCAGTTAATGATGCCGACTGACAGCTGAAGTTCATGACACGATAACTCTTGAACCACTGAGAACCAGGCTTGGGTAATGTTGACAAAGTTGTAGGGCTACATGTGATCTACAAGTTTGTCAATATGAGTGAAAGCTGGTTTGGCTTGGTTTGCAAACTACAAGCTCCTAAAGTAGGCATCAGTAAAACTGTAGGGTCAGATTCCAGACTTAGAAAAATTCTAAGTCTTGGAGATGCTTCACTAGCTGACTTGTGGGCCTCTTTTGAGCATGTTGTGATCACTTTCATGAGATGGTCATATTGAGACTTTTGTTCTCCATGAATTTCTTTACAACTTTGCTTAAGGGTGCTCTTCCATGCAAGGTCTCTAAGTTAGACTTTTTAAATGGTCAAACTAGAACCTTCTAGGGTCAAATGGTGGTCAAACTTTTCTTGGAGGGCAATTTTGTAATTTTGGTCAACATGAACCTTGTCCCAAATGTTACCCTAAGTATCACTAAGGTGTTGTAGATCATGATTTGCTATCTTACCTTTTTGTTACACCAACTATCAATCACTCATGACACAAACCAAACAAACCCTAAACAATCACATGAATTGCATTACATGAAATAGTAAACATGGGTTATGCATGTCATGCTTATGCAAATGCAATGCAATTAAGGACTAAACACTTGAGGTGTTACACTCTGGGTGAAAGCTGCAGCGGTATCCATGTGCTTGCGAATTTTATCTGTGTGCATTAATTTATACCCACACCCTTCTCAGGGCAACCGTTCATCTGGCTATGAACTCCACCCCGGCTTAACAGCCATGGTTCGAGCATCTGCTAGAATTCGAGGAGATGTGTTTGTGCCTGAGCATCTCAGGTGTAACAGAACCGACCAAATTATAAGAGCACATGTACAAAAACAAGCGCTGAAACGCTCAAATTTTTGAACCTGAGCCCATATAATCCCGGTAGTCAATCGAAACAACAAAGGATTTCAAACCAGCTCGTTTACAACCAGGATCGCATCATTCAACATAACACATCACATGTTACATTTCACAAGTAGTTCAGAAATTCACTTACAACACACAGAGTCGCAATTATTACAATCCGAGTTTATAAAGTAGCGGAAGCATAACACACTCACACTTAGTTCAATCTTAGAGATCAACATCCCACAAAAGCATTCAGGAAAGTAAACTAACAGACGATCACGCCCGAGTGATCTAGTCCTCATCATCCGTGGGGTGGAGGCAAGTCTTGCAGAAGCCCTGATAAGGCATATCATCTGCAACAGGAGGGAATAAACCCTGAGTACTGGAATGTACTCAGCTAGACTTACCCGTCGAAATGGAAAATAAAAGACACCAAGGATCATGCAAGGCTTTTCTTAAGTGGAGCTGACTGACATCATATTTTGCGGAAAAGCATAAGTAATAGTAACTATTTTAACCTATACTAGTAGTTACTTTTAGCATTAACCTGTCATCTATCTTAGCACCTGTACTAAACATGCACATAATTATAAGCAAACAGTAGTAACCATAGCAGGTATCAATTGAGGCAACATTATATCATCATCCACTTAACCATCTATTCAATTAATGGAATCTACATTGCCGCTGCTCAAGTCAAGTGCACACTAACCGGGAGTGATGGCGATTCGAATCTAATTCCTTCCAGCTGGAGGGATATTTCTAACACTCACCGCGCAGGCCCTTGCCAGGGTCGCACAAGCTACCTTTCGTACAATTCAGGAGTCGTGGGTTCGACTGATGCCGCATCCCCAAGGGCAATACTCTACCAGGTGATAGGGACTCTAACCCCCCTTGGTCTCACGCCAATGTCCCCAAGCACATCCTTACTACCTCCAAGATGCGACCTACCATTCGATTCCTGGCCTGAATCGTATTACTCGGCTTCGCGGTCGGAACGACTTATCAGGCCAACTAAGTGTTAGACTGCGTTCAACATGACTCAAGGACGTACAGCGAATCGGTCCTTAAACGACTCAGACGGGTATAGCTTCGCACCCAAGACGTGAAGTGTCTTGCCGCTGCACTATCGAACTCCCGCCCGGTCTCAAATTCATTTTAAAGCATGGTTCCATCCACGATAGCTAACATAGACACTCGTGACCCACTTCACCTAAATCTCGCGGATGATCAGAAATCACCCGACTTCTACCGCACTAAGCAAGGCTAAGCATTAACACGTGCCTAAACTTAAATTGGGATTCAAGTTCTATATCTAGACAAGGATAGATATAAGGCAACAAGTGTTTTCACCCAACTCCTACAACTTAATACAGTAAACAAGTAAAAGTACTCAATAATTGATATATATTAAGATTGGGTCAGCACGCACCGGAGCTTGCCTTTCAAGAACGAGGAAGGGCGATGGTCCGGGCACTCAGGTAGCTCGTCTGCGGGAACTCCTTCGCTGGCTGGTTCCTCGGGCTCCCACGGCTGCTCCTGATCCTCCTCCGGAATGGCTCTCTCGAACTCTAGGAGTGTCACTCCCTCCGGTACACCTATTGCATGAATGCACAATAAATCTCATGGATGCATAAGAAGGAATGCAACATGCTCAGAATGAAATGCACTACAGCAAATCCTAGTGCTCTATTCAAATCACTTCACAAAAGTGCATATTTCTTCTCTGGTAGAGAAGTACTTACCTAATCTACACAACCTAATGTATAATTGTTTCTCCTCAGTTAAGGGTCTAACACCTAACAATCAACAAGAGCAACATTACTTATGGTTACCACCAACCTAAGCACAAAATAGCACAACGACAAATCCTGGACAGCAGCTAAGTATTTCTACCATAACTGTAGATTCATATATCCAAATGTTATGATACAAGACAATCTGGAAAGCTTATAAAATACTCTACAATTCACTTTCAGACCTCAACACTTAATTCCAAAGTTTAACTAGTCGAAATTCTAAAGTTCCAGAAATCTGTCCCCTCCAAACAGAGAGCACCCACTTCTGGACAGCCACTTTAAACAGCCACAACTCCTAAACTACTGGGTCAATTGCCACCAAATTTTGACACAAGCTAATTTAACCAGTTTACTACCACTGTGGTATTCAAAAGTTTCCCAGCAAACACATTTATCAAGGTCCAAACCCAAAAATGCTACCAGCTGTCCAGAGGACCTAGAAATGTGAAAATTAAATATTTAATCATGGGTCAAACTACCCTTATACCCAAACCAATGGCACTATTTGTTCACACATGATACAAAACCACCAGAAAGAAAGGTGTGCCAACCCGAGTCATTTATTTTAACCCTTTTCTTAATTTACTTAATTAATTAAGTGGGAAATTAAACTTATATGCAAGCTGCTCAAAAAATTCTACAAACATTATAGGAGACTCTCTACCCTACTAGCAGGCTACTGTAAAAATTTTAACTAAAGTTATTCACAGAAACTCGCTACACAAAATTCACAAGCCAAAAAGGCTGATTTTTGCATAATTAATAAATAACATTGAAAGGTATCAAACAACAGAAACCCTATTTTTCTTAGCAACCTTAGGGTACTAGGACACTCTCCATACAATTTCATGAGCACTGCACATACAGGAAAATTATTAAAATTCATTCAAGTATCTTCTAATATAACATGACAACATCATAACTTGAAAAGTACTCAAGCCCTAGTACCCAAATTTTTACCAGAGCTAGTATAGACATGAGATAACATATCCACCAAATTTCATAATTTTTGGAACACTACCACTCAAGTTATCCATTTAACAAGTTTGTATTCAATTTAAAACACATTTCAAAGGCCTGATTAAATCTTCCAGAAAATAAACAGCACATATATAGTTGATATTTTTCCTAAATACTACACTTTATCTAGAACTAACCACAACTGAATCATCTCATTTGGATCTATAAAATGGGAGATATGAAATTTACAACATAGCATATAGATCTGTGAAATTAATAAAAGAAAAACACAAAATGAACCCTAAAGCTCTACTGCTACTGGGCCGGCTTGCCAAACACGTGGCCCTCTAACTCGCGCGTGGCCCACGGCCGCGCCCTGCTCCCGCTACCGCCCGCGCGTGGCCGTTGACAGGGCGGGCCTCCCGGTCAGAGAGAGGAAACAGGGGAGGAAGAGTCGTGAGCTTCAGCGAGCTCCAGCTCATCGATGATGGCGTCTCCGGCGAAGGGAAGGGAACCAATGGGTTCCTCTTGACCTCCCGCATTGCCTGACCCCCAAACCGTGAACTCGACCAAACCCTAGCTACAGTGACCATGGCGGCGGCTTGGTGGTGGCGCGCGGTGGTGTGCCGGCGAGCTCTGACCACAAGATGGCCAACCGAGGGGTGCATCAGCTCCCTAGAGCCTTGGCGGACCTCACGAGGCTACTAATGAGGACCGGGGTGAAGTGGAGGAGCGTGGCCACGTGCGAGCATCAGCGGTGGCCATGTCACGACGGTGCTCATGGACGTGGTGTAGCGGGAACACATTGCCTGGTAGCGTCATCATAGAAGCATCAACAGGGGAGGGGGAAGGTGGGACAAGAGCCAGATGAGAGGGAAGAGCGCTCAGCAGCGCTGGCCGTGGAGGACCGTGAGGGCGGCGGTGCGCCGGTGAGCTCCGCGCGGGGAGAAGTCGGCATTGCGCCCTTACCCTGGCTCGATTACTCCAAACGGAAGGTCGACAAGGTGCGTGAGGTGGTGGCGGGGCTGTGGACGTGGTGTTGCGGCCGGAGGTGCGATGGCGAGTGCGCACGGCCGCGGGGAAGCGCTCGGCGGCGATGGCGGCTCGATTCGTCCGCCTGGGTGTGGAGAGAGCAAGAGAGAGAGGAGTAGAGGCGGGAGTGAGGGCGGAGGCAGCGTCGTGGCGCTCAAGAGACCCGCTCAGACCTGACTGGTGGGGCCACGACCGGCGTACGGCCACCACGGCGTGTCCACGCGGTGGCAACGGCCTGGGGCCGATCGGCCACAGTCGACTGAAGAAACTGAATGGAAGCCCGAAAACGATGACTGACAGAGCGATTTCGTCGTTGATTATCTCCTAAACTGGCCCGATTTAGCAAGAGGTGATAACAAAAAAAGTTGTAGACCTATGTGGGGACTACAACTTTGCCAATTGGAGCTTGGACTGGTTCGGCCTAGTTTGTGAGTTACATGGCGTCGAAGTGGGGTACTTTGAAACTGTAACTCCAAATTTCATACTTAGAATTTTTCTAAGTGTTGGGCAGCCCCTCAAGCTGACTCGTGGGCCACTTTTGAGCATGTTCTGTTCATTTTCATGAGATGGCCATATTAGAACTTTTGTTCCTTATGAAATTCTCTACAACTTTGATTAAGGTTGCTTCTCCATGCAAGATTTCTAAGCTAGACTTTTTAAACAGTCAAACTAGAGCATTTTAGGGCTAAGGGCTTGGTCAACATCACATAGAAGGGCATTTTGGTCAAATTGGTCAACATGAACATTGTTCCACTAATGATCCTAAGTGTGATTAAGGTAATATAGGACATAATTGACCACTGTATACTTTGGTTACACACAAAATCAAGCATCACATGCATTGAAACAAGGAAAAACAAGTGAATTGCTTCCAAGCCATGTTTCATATGTTTCATGAGTGTGTTGCATATCATTTGCTAATCATGTTTCACTAATGTGGGTGACATGTCTCAAAAAGAAGTTGCACATGTTGCACTTGGGTGTTGCACCCTACTCATTTCATAAACACACATGAAATATAAGCATATGTTGCAATGTTTCAAAAGCATGTTTCACACATTATAAGCTCATGCATGAAGGAATGATGCTCAAGTTTATGAAATGCATGTGCAAATATGGAAGCCAAACACCTGAGGTGTTACAGCCCTCCCCCTTATAAAAATCTTGTCCCGAGATTTGGGAAGCGTACCATTGTTGATAGAATTCCTTATAACCCGCTTGTAAATAGTCTTCTCTCTCCCACGTAGCGTCACTCTCACTACCTTGATTACTCCACATAACTTTATACCACTTGACCACTCGACTCTGAGTTACCTGTTCTCTAGTATCGATTACACGAACTGGCTTCTCTTCATACGTCAGATCGGATTCTAGCTTGATATCACCCAACGGAACTCTTTCTTCAGGAACTCGAAGACACTTCTTTAACTGAGATACATGGAAGACATTGAAGATAGCGCTCATTTTAGGAGGTAACTAGATCTTATATGCGATAGCTCCACTCTTTCCTATGATCTGGAAAGGACCCACGTATCTCGGTGCAAGCTTCCGCTTCACACCCAAAACGTTGTACACTCTTCATAGGTGAAACTTTCAGATATACGAAGTCTCCAACTTCAAACTCTATCGGTTTTCTACGGCAATCAGCGTAACTTTTCTGTCTAGATTGAGCTGCAGCCATATGTATTTTGATCATACAGACTTGTTCTTCAGCTTCCTTCACAAAATCAATACCATAATACCTTCTCTTGACGGCTTCTACCCAATTCAGTGGGGTTCTACACTTACGACCGTACAATGCTTCGAATGGGGCCATCTTAATGCTCTCTTGATAACTATTATTGTACGAAAACTTAGCTAGAGGCAACCATTTCTCTCATGAACCCTTGGATAAAATAACACACGCCCGTAACATATCTTCTAAGATTTGGCTAACTCGTTCAGTTTGACCTACCGTTTGGGGGTGATACATAGAGCTTCTCACTAGTTTGGTTCCCAGAAGATGATGCAAGTGCTCCCAGAAACGAGCAGTGAACTACGGACCACGATCAAAAACGATAGTGCGAGGGATCCCATGGAGTCAGATTATTTGGCTAAAGTACAACTCAGCATAGTCAGTGGGACGATAGTCTACTCGGACAGGAATAAAGTGGGCGGACTTGGTTAGATGGTCTACAATTACCCAGATAGAGTTATGATTCTTGATAGTAGGAGGAAGTCCAACAATGAAATCCATACTTATCTCCTCCCATTTCCAACCTGAGATAGAAAGTGGTTGAAGCAATCCAGCTTTCATGTGCACGGCTTTAACCCTAAAGTAGGTATCACAGCTAGCAACATATGCAGCTATCTCTTTCCACATTTTGGTCCACCAATAGTATGGCTTCAAATCGTAATACATCTTATTGCTACCAGGATGGATGGACAACTTAGAGGAATGTGCTTCAGACATAATATGATTCCTAAGCTCTCGGTCCTTAGGCACAACTAACCTATCCTTGAACCACAACACACCCTCTTCATCTACCCTGAAATGTTTAGTTTCTTGCTCTTTCATCTTACACTTGATGTGGAATATACCAGTGTCAGCCTTGTGGAGCTCAATAATTCTACTCTTGAGAGTGCAACTAATAGTGATATGGTGCAGAACTGCTAGGTGTAGAAGGCAAGATGGATGAAAATCATTTTCAACTAAGGAGTGGCAATGAGACTTACAGCTTAAAGCATCGACAACCACGTTTGCCTTGCCCGGGTGATAGTGCACTTGGAGATTATAATCTTTAATCAACTCAAGCCATCTTCTTTGACGCATATCCAACTCGGGTTGAGTAAAGATATATTTGAGGCTTTTATGGTCAGTATAGATATTGCAAACATTGCCCAACAGATAATGTCGCCAGACTTTCAAAGCATGAACAACTGCAGTGAGTTCTAAGTCATGCGTTGGATAATTCACCTCATGTTTCCGAAGTTGACGAGAGGTGTATGCAATCACTTGGCCTTCCTGCATCAGAACACCTCCCAAACCTATGCCTGAGGCATCACAATACACATCAAATAGTTTCTCAATATCTGGTTGCGCCAAAACTAGAGCCGAGGTTAGGAAGGTTCGTAGTTTGTGACAAGCTGCATCACACTCAGGAGTCCAGACAAACCTGATGTCTTTTTGCAGCAACCGAGTCATTGGCTTGGCTATTTTAGAGAAATCCTGGATGAAGCAATGATAATAGCCAGCCAATCCTAGAAAACTCTGGACCTCGTGAACCGAGATAGGAGCCTTCCAGTCCAGTACTTCTTGTACCTTGGTGGGATCCACCATAATTCCCCCATCGGACAACACATGCCCAAGGAAAGGTACTTTACAAAGCCAGAATTCGCACTTACTGAATTTTGCATACAGATAATGTTTACGCAGTCTTGTGAGGACTATACACAGATGTTCAGCGTGATCTTCCTCATTTTCAGAATACACCGAGATGTCATCGATAAATACCACCACAAACTTGTCCAATTCGGGAATAAACATCGAATTCATCAAGTACATGAAGTGTGCGGGGGCGTTGGTAAAGCCGAAGGACATAACAAGATACTCATAGAGACCGTATCTTGTAGAGAAAGCTGTTTTTGGATCATCTTCAGAACAGATTTTAATTTGATGATAACCAGACCTCAGATCAATCTTGGAAAAGACTTTAGCTTTAGAATACTGATCAAACAAGATGTCGATGCGCGGTAGATGATACTTATTCTTGACCGTAACTGCATTCAGAGGCCTACAATCTACGCACATCCGCAATGACTGGTCCTTCTTTACAAAGATAGTAGGACATCCCCATGGAGATGAACTAGGACGAATCAACCCCTTCTTCAAAAGTTCATTCAACTGCACCTTAAGTTCAGCTAGTTCATTCGGAGGCATCCTATAGGGTCTTCTAGAGATGGGTGTCGTGCCAGGCAACAACTCTATTTTAAACTCCACATCCCGATCCGGAGGCAACCCCGACAAATCATCAGGAAAAACATCAGGAAACTCACTCACTACGGGAATATCAGCTAATGACTTCGCTTGCACCGCATGAACCTCACCAAAAAGATCAATTTTCCGGGGAAGTTGCACTAGAAAACCTTTTTGATCAGTAGGATCTCTGAGCATAACTACCCGGGTTGATGTATCAATGAGTACCCCATTCTGACTCATCCAATTCATGCCAAGAATAACATCTATGCATAGTCCAGGCAAAACCACTAAGGTAAGCAAGTACTTTCGCCCTTCTATTTCAAATTCTACATCTTTCACTACTTGACTTGTGAAAATATTACCACTTGTCGCTCTAATGCAATAACCCCCATCTTCAATGGTATGTAATTTGTGTGCAAACTTCGATGCAAACATAGGACTGATAAAGGAATGCGAAGCACCTGAATCAAATAGCACCACTGCGGAATGTTGGTCAACTAGGAACTTACCAGCAGTGACTACCTCACTAGATGGAATTTATTCAATACTATTATAATGAACATGCCCCTGACAACCACCTTGATTTGCATTCTTCTTAGGATATAGGCAATTCCTAGCCCAATGACCTGGTTTGTTACAGTTGCTTAGAGGAACACTAGAGCTACCTTGGCCAGAACTACCCTTCGGCAGAGAAACTGTATACGCTTTGCCAAACCCAGTCTTAGCTGGAGCCTTCTTCTGCGGGGGACAGAACTTAGCACCCGTTGCAGGAGGACGAAAAGAAGCCCTCGGTGCAGCTGGAGCTTGGGACTATGAAGCACCCGCCTCAAAGGCCCTCTTGCGGCTCTTAGAAGCAGCATAGATAGAATTATTATTCTCTTGGGTCAGGGCATCACTGATAAATTCATTAAAAGTGGCACATTTGCTAGTGCCCATGGTCTTCATCAACTTTGGACTAAGGCCATGCTTGAAGCTAGCAATCTTCTTTGTGTCAGTATCCACAAACTCAGTTGCATACCTTGCAAGGTTGTTAAAGGTTTGTAGGTATTCCGTCAAACTCTTATTGCCTTGAGTTAATCTCATGAACTCAGTGTGCTTCATAGCCATCAAACCTGGAGGAATGTAATTCCCATGGAAAGCCACCTTGAACTAGTCCCAAGTGATCGGGACATTAGGAGGCAACGTGGAGCGGTAGTGACTCCACCAAATACCAGCCAAACCATGCAATTGGTGGGAAGCATACTCGGTCTTCAGCTCATCAGTAAGATGGAGCAGACGGAACTTTTGCTCAATGGTATTCAACAACTCATCAGCTTCTAGAGGTTCCTCCGCCTCCTTGAAGAGTGGGGGCTTGGTGTCAAGAAAATAGTTGAAATCAATATGCTGATTTGGTTCCAGTCCCTGATGACCATGCCGAACATCCTGGTTGATTAACTGGCGCATAGCGTCTGCTAACAGGCGCTGCCCTTCAACCACCATCTGCATCAATTCCGTTGGGGTAGGTGGTGGCGGCGGTGGTGGCGGCTGTTCCTCATCCTCAATGCCACGACCACGATGGAGGTTATACGCCATCTGCAAAATGCATAGCCAATGAGCACTAACGATATGGGAACTTTGTAGATGAATTGTATAAATATACTGAACTGATTTCATTGGGAAAATGAATTCACGCAACAACCGAGGCATAATAATTCATCACAACCACACAACCTCATCAAGCACATCAATTGACGCAATTATGCGATGTACTTAGCAAACAAGATATCCTCCGATGAAAAGATGGAATTTATTAAAGACTCACATACAAGGAGCACAAACATGACTGAAAAGGTTACATCCATATCAACAGGGTTTCAACCTTACATAACAGGGGTGTCCGGATTCGATCTAAACTTCTAACCAAAAAGGAAAGGCTACCCAAAGAAATGACCATTAGGAGACAACCCATTGGTAGAGTTCCATGGTGGATCATGACTAGCCACCTCGATACCAGCGTGTGCCAAGCAGCACAGCCTTATGTCACGCACCACAGGAGGCCCTTGGTTTCGTCGTAGCATCGGAGGGTGCTAATCGTGACACCATCACCGAACACAACTCAATGAGACATCCTTTGTGACCGAAATTTAACATGTTCAAACTAACATCTAGGATAACATAGGGTTCGATATTACATCCCAAAAGCTAAGTTATGACAAAGCCCCACTCCCACACATGGAGGGCACAAAAGATACTCTAGCACAGTAGCTAGGCGATGACTACTCTAAGCATCGTCCTCGAGTCGGTGTCGAAGATCTCCCCGCCATCCTCGTCACTAGCAGGCTCTAACTCCTCATCTTCTTCATCTTCTTCTTCTGGTGGAACATCCTCTGGCCCATTGACCTCCATGTCATCATCACCTTCAGCCATGAAGACTCCAGAGCCCATCTCCTCATCCTCGTCATTGTCATGAGGGAGCAGAGGATTGAGCTGATTGTTTAGGCGGTGCACTTCCTCATGAAGATTTTCATTGTATTCTTCTGCAGCTTCTAAATGTTGCTCTAGTTCCACCTAGCGAGCTCTCAGGATGTTCTCTTCATGCCAGGCTTCATCCCGCTGGTTCATCACATGGACGAGCATGCGCTGACAGTTGTGATGAGCCATTGTCAACCTCTGGACCGCAAGTGTCTCTTGATCTCTGTCATGTATCACTTGCTCCAGCTATTGCTAAGCCGCATTTCTAGCAGCAGTCACCTCAGCCAACTCAGCCCTCAACCTTTCCGCCTCGGTGGGCTCAGGACGGGGCTCACATGGAGCGAGCTGGTGTCGAGGAGCCCAGCCTCCAGTGGACATGCGAGCAGTCCTCTTGGTGTGAGCCATCTGTAGCAACAAGGTATACTTAAGTGTGGATAATTTAGGGAATACGAAATTTAATTTAGTCAGGACAATCGAAATTTAAGGAGGGAGTAATATAAAATGTATGACATGAATTAAACATGATGCATGCATGTTCCGTATGCCCATCACCCTAGTAGAATCATAAACTCTAACGCTAGGCGGTGGCATACATACGCTCTCTCATATAAGCCAAACTATCGGTCTACTCGTTTGCACTGTTAGTGTACCTGCAAAAATCTCATTTCAGCCCAATAGTTTCCCAATATAAGCATGCAAGTAAGCAGTAAACTAAATACTTTCCCTATACATATCCTCGATGTATATACTTTAGTATCACAACTACCCGACAGATATACCCACAATTATGTACTTTCATAATTACATGATTGAGCATGTAAGTATGCAAATAACCACAACTACTCTCCCCTAGACCGCCGGTTGGACGATCATGCTCTCACAACTCACACTTACCAGAGCGTCGAGGTGTTTGATCCATACATTACCACCCAAGCGGATGGCATCCATACAATATCACGCTGTATGAACGATGAAACTGAAACAAACAAGACCCCCCAAGTAAGTCTTTTACTAAGCCACCTAAGAGTCCTTATTTGGGCTAAGGGATGTGATCACTGGCATACTAGAGAAATAAATTTCAGATTTTTAACACTTTTCGCAAACAAACACTTTTGTTTTCAAATACTTGTACAATGTGTTTAATGTTGAATTCTGCTCTGGTACCAGCTGTAACAGAACTGACCAAATTATAAGAGCACAAGTACAAAAACAAGCGCCAAAACGCTCAAATTTTCGAACTTGAGCCCATATAATCCTGGTAGTCAATCGAAATGACGAAGCATTTCAAACCAGCTAGTTCACAACCAGGATCGCATCATTCAACATAACACATCACACGTTACATTTCACAAGTAGTTCAGAAATTCACTTACAACACACAAAGTTGCAATTATTACAAATCGAGTTTATAAAGTAGCAGAAGCATAACACACACACACTTAGTTCAGGAAAGTAAACTAACAGACGATCACGCCCGAGTGATCTAGTCCTCATCATCCGTGGGGTGGAGGCAAGTCTTGCAGAAGCCCTGATAAGGCATATCATCTGCAACAGGAGGGAATAAACCCTGAGTACTGGAATGTACTCAGCTAGACTTACCCGTCGAAATGGAAAATAAAAGACACCAAGGATCATGCAAGGCTTTTCTTAAGTGGAGCTGACTGACATCATATTTTGCGGAAAAGCATAAGTAATAGTAACTATTTTAACCTATACTAGTAGTTACTTTTAGCATTAACCTGTCATCTATCTTAGCACCTGTACTAAACATGCACTTGATTATAAGCAAACAGTAGTAACCATAGCAGGTATCAATTGAGGCAACATTATATCATCATCTACTTAACCATCTATTCAATTAATGGAATCTACATTGCCGCTGCTCAAGTCAAGTGCACACTAACCGGGAGTGATGGTGATTCGAATCGAATTCCTTCCAGCTGGAGGGGTATTTCTAACACTCACCGCGCAGGCCCTTGCCAGGGTCGCACAAGCTACCTTTCGTACAATTCAGGAGTCGCGGGTTCGACTGATGCCGCATCCCTAAGGGCAATACTCTACCAGGTGATAGGGACTCTAACCCCCCCTTGGTCTCACGCCAATGTCCCCAAGCACATCCTTACTACCTCCAAGATGCGACCTACCATTCGATTCCTGGCCTGAATCGTATTACTCGGCTTCGCGGTCGGAACGACTTATCCGGCCAACTAAGTGTTAGACTGCATTCAACATGACTCAAGGATGTACAACAAATCGGTCCTTAAACGACTCAAACGGGCATAGCTTCGCACATAAGACGTGAAGTGTCTTGCGGCTGCACTATCAAACTCCCGCACGGTCTCAAATTCATTTTAAAGTATGGTTCCATCCACGATAGCTAACATAGCCACTCGTGACCCACTTCACCTAAATCTCGTGGATGGTCGAAAATCACCTGACTTCTACCGCACTAAGTAAGGCTAAGCATTAACACATGCCTAAACTTAAATTGGGATTCAAGTTCTATATCTGGACAAGGCTAGATATAATGCAACAAGTGTTTTCACCCAACTCCTACAACTTAATGCAGTAAACAAGTAAAAGTACTCAATAATTGATATATATAAAGATCAGGTCAGCATGCACCGAGGCTTGCCTTTCAAGAACGTGGAAGGGCGATGGTCTGGGCACTCAGGTAGCTCGTCTGTGGGAACTCCTTCACCGGCTGGTTCCTCGGGCTCCCTCGGCTGCTCCTGATCCTCCTCCGAAATGGCTCCCTTGAACTCTGGGAGTGTCACTCCCTCCAGTACACCTATTGTATGAATACACAATAAATCTCATGGATGCATACGAAGGAATGCAACATGGTCGGAATGAAATGCACAACAGCAAATCCTAGTGCTCTATTCAAATCACTTCACAATATGTGCATATTTCTTCTCCGGTAGAGAAGTACTTACCTAATCTACACAACCTAATGTATAATTGTTCCTCCTCAGTTAAGGGTCTAACACCTAACAATCAACAAGAACAACATTACTTAAGGTTACCACCAACCTAAGCACAAAATAGCACAACGACAAATCCTGGACAGCAGCTAAGTATTTCTATCATAACTATAGATTCAAAAATTCAAATGGCATGATACAAGACAATATGGAAATCTTATAAAATGCTCTACAATTCACTTTCAGACCTCAACACTTAATTCCAAAGTTTACCTAGTCGAAATTCTAAAGTTCCAGAAATCTGTCCCCTCCAAACAGACAGTAGCCACTTCTGGACAGCCACTTTAAACAGCCACAACTCCTAAACTACTGGGCCAATTGCCACCAAATTTTGACACAAGCTAATTTAACCAGTTTAATACCACTTTGGTATTCACAAGTTTCCCAGAAAATACCTTTATGAAGGTCCAAACCCAAAAATACTACCAGCTGTCCAGAGGACCTAGAAATGTGAAAATTAAATATTTAATCATTGGTCAAACTACCCTTATACCCAAACCAATGGCACTATTAGTTCACACATAACACAAAACTACCAGAAAGTAACGTGTGCCAACCCAAGTCATTTATTTTAACCCCTTTCTTAATTTACATAATTAATTAAGTGGGAAATTAAACTTATATGCAAGCTGCTCAACAAATTCTATAAAAATTACAGGAGACTCTCTACCCTACTAGGAAGCTACTGTAAAAATTTTAACTAAAGTTATTGACAGAAACTTGCTATACAAAATTCACAAGCCAAAAAGGCTAATTTTTGCATAATTAATAAATCACATTGACAAGTATCAAACAACAGAAACTCTATTTTTCTTAGCAACCTTAGTGTACCAGGACACTCTCCATACAATTTGATGAGCAGTGCACGTACAGAAAAATTATTAAAATTCATTCAAGTATCTTCTAATATAACATGACAACATCATAACTTGAAAAGTACTAAAGCACTAGTACCCAAATTTTTACCAGAGCTAGTATAGACATGAAATAACATACCCACCAAGTTTCATAATTTTGGGAACACTACCACTCAAGTTATCCATTTAACAAATTTGCATTCAATTTAAAACACATTTCAAAGGCCAAATTAAATCTTCCAGAAAATAAACAGCACATATACAGTTGATATTTTTCCTAAATACTACACTTTATCTAGAACTAACCACAACTGAATCATCTCATTTGGATCTATAAAATGGGAGATATGAAATTTACAACATAGCATATAGATCTATGAAATTAATAAAAGAAAAACACAAAATGAACCCTAAAGCTCTACTGCTACTAGGCCGGCTTGCCTAACGCGCGGCCCACTAACTCACGTGCGGCCCACGAATGCGGCCTGCTCCCACTCCCGCTCGCACGTGGCCGCTGACAGGGCGGGCCTCCCAGTCAGAGAGAGAGGAAACAGGGGAGGAAGAGCCACGAGCTCCCGCATCGCTTGACCCCCAAACCGTGAACTCTACCAAACCCTAGCTACGACGACCATGGAGGCGGCGGCTTGGTGGTGGCGTGCGGTGGTGTGCCGGTGAGCTCCCACCACTAGATGGCCAACCGAGGGGTGCATCAGCTCCCTAGAGCCTTGGCAGACCTAACGAGGACCGGGGTGAAGTGGAGGAGCGTGGCCGTGTGCGAGCATCAGTGGCGGCCATGTCGCGACGGTGCGCGGCCGTGTTCCGGCATGACAGGAACACATTGCCCGGTAGCGTCATCACAGAAGCATCAACAGGGGAGGGGGAAGGTAGGACAAGAGCTAGATGAGAGGGAAGAGCACTCAGCAGCGCTGGCCACGGAGGACCGTGAGGGCGGCGGTGCGTCGGTGAGCTCCGCATGGGGAGAAGTTAGCAATGCGCCCTTACCCTGGCTCAGTTACTCCAAAAAGAAGGTCGACAAGGTGCGTGAAGTGGTGGCAGGGCTGTGGACGTGGTGTAGCGGCCCGTGGTGCGATGGCGAGCGTGCACGGCCGCGGGGAAGCACTCGGCGGTGATGGCGGCTCGGTTCATCCGCCTGGGCTTGGAGGGAGCGAGAGAGAGGAGCAGAGGCGGGAGTGAGGGCGGAGGCAGTGTCGTGGCGCTCAAGAGACCCGCTCAGACCTGACCGGTGGGGCCACGACCGACGTACGGCCACCATGGCACGTCCACGCGGCAGCAACGGCCTGAGGCCGGTCGGCCATGGTCGACTGAAGAAACTAAATGGAAGCCCAAAAACGATGACTGACAGAGCAATTTCGTCGTTGATTATCTCCTAAACTGGCCCGATTTAGCAAGAGGTGATAACAGAAAAGTTGTAGAGCTATGTGAGGACTACAACTTTGCCAATTGGAGCTTGGACTGGTTCCGCCTGGTTTGTGAGTTACATGGTGTCGAAGTGGGGTACTTTGAAACTGTAACTCCAAATTTCAGACTTAGAAATTTTCAAAGTGTTGGGCAGCCCCACAAACTGACTTGTGGGCCACTTTTGAGCATGTTCTGGTCATTTTCATGAGATGGCCATATTAGAACTTTTGTTCCTTATGAAATTCTCTACAACTTTGATTATGGTTGCTTCTCCATGTAAGATCTCTAAGCTAGACTTTTTAAACAGTCAAACTAGAGCATTTTAGGGCTAAGGGCTTGGTCAACATCACATAGGAGGGTATTTTGGTCAAATTGGTCAACATGAACATTATTCCACTAATGATCCTAAGTGTGATTAAGGTACTATAGGACATAATTGACCACTGTATACTTTGGTTACACACAAAATCAAGCATCACATGCATTGAAACAAGGAAAACAAGTGAATTGCTTCCAAGCCATGTTTCATATGTTTCATGAGTGTGTTGCATAGCACATGCTAATCATGTTTCACTAATGTGGGTGACATGTCTCAAAAAGAAGTTGCACATGTTGCACTTGGGTTTTGCACCCTACACATTTCATAAACACACATGAAATATAAGCATATGTTGCAATGTTTCAAAAGCATGTTTCACACATTATAAGCTCATGCATGAATGAATGATGCTCAAGTTTATGAAATGCAAGTGCAAATATGGAAGCCAAACACCTGAGGTGTTACAACAGGCATGACACAAGAAACCCTAAGGTGGATGTTGTTTCCCTTCTCTCTCACGAGGAAGGTGAAACAATGGTACACATTTGTTGAAGAGAGTACGAATGGGGACTGGGACAAACTTAAAGACAAGTTTTGTCTTGCATATTTCCCATGTCCCGTATCGGCTCTCTACCAAGGGCAATCCTTGACTTTGAACAGAGTGAGGAGTCTATAGGTGCAGCTTGGGCATGGTTTTCAAAGTTAATACATGCCAGCCCAGACTTGTCTTTACCCGATAGCATATTGATGTGACTCTTTTGTTTGGGTATTGATATAAATGCTGACCTATGCCTAGACATGACCACTAGGGGTAGTTTCACACATAAACCTATGATGGAACAAGTAGAATTCCTTGAGCACTTCATAGCCAAACACACTTCTTCCGTCATGAGAACCAAACCCTTCTAGGCGAATGTCATGTCAAGTTTGGGGGAGTCCTCATCAGTCGAAACCAACCACATACCATCCATAGGTTTGACTTATGAGCCCTACCCGAAACATGAACACCGAAGGAAACAATGCTTCATCCTTCAGAGTTCCCTATCAAATTCAAGGATTTTGGCAATACCTCAAAACACTTTTGGCACAATCCTCACGAGGAAGTTTCCCCTAGGGAAAAAACCATCAAAGGATGGTTGATGGAAGTGAAATGTTCTTCTAAAGCAATTTAGATTCGTTCACCTTCCACAACCATACCTTGCTCATTAAGGGGAATGACAAACATAGAAGCCCTACACAACCCCACAGTTAGGACTAGTATCATGTCAGAATTCCTAGAGAAAAATCTTTTGGGCAACATGCTGCTAGTCCCGACCAATAAACTCTTCAAAAGTCCTTTAGGACTATTTTTTGAGTGTTGTGGGATTGCTAGGGCCATGCCAATCATAATAAACAAAACTGAGGTTCACTTAGATTTCCACATCTGTGCCATCCTTGAATTTGATATTCTCATAGGCTACCCTCTAGAAAAACTTTTTCAACAAAAACCTTTCCTCGGGAGTCGTGATGAAAAGTTGGGAAAAACTGCTTCTGCCATTCCTATCCTTTGCCCCAAAAGTCCCATGGCAAAGCACAATCCCAACCATGACCCATTTCAGGAGGTGAAATTCATTTCCCCGTTTGTTTAACCTAGGGTTCTATCGGATATTAATAGTAGGCATACCCAACCAAGGGTGTTAATAGCGTGTCAGCTGTTAAATCGCCCGAGGCTTAGGGACGCCTTCCGCCTCGCTTGAGCCCCCATGATGTCATCAAAGCGCCTGACCCCTGTGCCTTGTTGGGAAAAATCTTTGCCTCGCCCGACCCCTACAACATAAGCACGGGAGCGCCCGACCCTCTTGTCATACTTCTGCCTCTCCCGGGGGACACGTAGAGCCCTTTGGCAAGGCAGGGATCCACGGGGCCCCTACCACGACACCCATTCCCACTGATGGGATGGACGTGACCATGCATAGTGGACAGGAACATGGGAACTGTGCTCTGATCTAATATGACTCCGGTCATTCCACCACGATGACGTCTATACCTCTACAACGATGGGGGTAATGACAACTATACCACCTAACCCCTCCTCTATGCAAATCCGGGCGCATGTACCGCCCATCCTTAATCGCATAGAAGCACACATGACAAAGGATGGCCATAGCACGTTGCACCAGTGGATGGAGAGGCCAAAAGATCAATGCCCATTATGTCTCTGCGCTACAGGGTAAACTGCTCACACTGGATAAGGAGGAAGACGACCACACCTAGGGCCACCTTTTTTCTCTTTCATCTTTTTCCCATTTCACCTTTTTACCACGATTATAACCCGAGCCCTCCCCTTGGGAACTATAAAAGGGGAGGCAGGGACCCTCATAGAGGGAAGGTCGACTGAGTGACACCTCACTAAGTCAACACATCTTATTCATGGGGATTCCGTAAATATCCCATTCCAAAAATTGAAACAATCAGGACTTTTCTAAGATTGGCTGCAGTTACTAAATCATGATCTGGCATGTATAGAATGAAAACTTCATTCTCGATTCTATGAGAATTTTTATGAAAGCGTGAAATCCGCAGCGAAATACGAACACCAAGTGCCTCTAGATGCAAACACTCTAGCAATGCACTTGGATTCTCTCCCAATCTCACAAAGATGATGAATCAATGATGGAGATGAGTGGGAGATCTTTGGCTAAGCTCATAAGGTTGCTATGTCAATGCAAATGGCCAAGAGAGTGAGCTAGAGTCGGCCATGGGGCATAAAAGCACCCACAAAATAGAGCCATTGGCTCTCTGACTGCCTATTATCGTGAAGAGACCGGATGCACTGCTCAGGTGATTGGACGTGCCCACACCAGCATTCGGTCACACATCCACCACCACATGTCCTCACCTTCAATTGAGAGCCACTGATCTCCAACGGCCAGCTAAAACCATGCCATGTCAAGTTGAAACCAGACACGCTACCTCCGACCTGACGCAGCGCTGTAGCGCCTACTCATGCGCTCGCCTATGCACCAAGCCATAGACCTGACGTGCTACCGAGATGACTGGACATGCCCGCACTTGGAGTCTGATCACTTACAGTAAGGGTTCAAGGATGAATTTTTATGACCTGACGCGTTAGTTCAAGCTTGACCTGGTGTGTCGTAGAGTCTGGTCCTTCCCTTCCTCGCTTGATAGCCCCATGAGCTGCCACATCATTGCGACCTGATGTGGGAATAGTAACTCGCCAGAGTTCGGTCGTTCACTGTCACCAGCGTCTGGTCAGAGACCAAGACCACACCCTTCACCACGCGTAAAGATCGGACGTGTAGGTCCTCCCGAGGCCAGCATCCGGTCACTTCTAGTGACCCCTTTCGCCTCCGTTTCTTCGCCAACTTCTCCACCCTTAATCAAATGTGCCAACCCCCAAGTGTATCACCTTGTGCATGTGTGTTAGCATATTTTCACAAACATTTTCAAGGGTGTTAGCTCTCCACTAGCTCCTAAATGCATATGCAATGAGTTAGAGCATATAGTTGCACTTTGATAACCGCATTTTGATATGAGTTTCACCCCTCTTAATAGTATGGCTATCAATCCTAAATATGATCACACTTGCTAAGTGTCTCGATCACCAAACCAAAAAGCTCCTACAACTTATACCTTTGCCTTGAGCTTTTTGTTTTTCTCTTTCTTCTTTTTTGAGTCGAGCACTTGATCACCATGGCCATCACCATCATGATCTTCATCCATTAGCTCCACCACTTGGAATATCTACCAACCTATCTCACATAAACTTGGAGCACATAGGTTAGTAGCTGGGGTTTCATCAATTCACCAAAACCAAAACTAGAGCTTTCAAGGTGTCATAGTAACACTTAGCCCCCAAGCATCAAATATGATAGTATCAGAGATGTTAGAACCACTAGGAGTACTCGGTTTAGCCCCTAGGGCAAATCTTAGTAATTAGAAGATCTCTTATTATTAGGGATTAAAAGCAAGTTAATCCCAGAGTTGTGTATCTTTGGTTAGCCTAGAGTTGCAGCTAGAAGGACTCTTGTTACTATGCTATGCAATGTTGCAAAAGCATAGTCCCATGTCAGTTCTTCATGGTGCCACTCGACGTCTGTCCATGAAGGGTTGCCAGCTGATCCCGAGTGAGTCCAGACGTTGAGAGCTGGTATTTGTAGGATGTGTAGCTATATAGGCTCCACCTGCATACTAGCTGCCATGCTATTGGCTGCACAGGCTTGAACAACTTTGTGTACACAAGAATAGTCCGCAGTTATGTGCTACACACAAGTACTTAGGCTAGGCAGAGCTGCACTTCTCTTTTCTCCTTAATGCAGCGCTCCTAGAACTTGAACCTATGTGCATTAAGGCTTAATTTTCTTACCAAGATTGATGTAGTATCTTCTGTTTGTGATCTAGTCTTAAGGACCTTGTACTTGTAACACTTGTACCCTACTTGAATAATGAATAAGCTCTTCAAAAATCCAAAGTATGGTACTGTGTGACTACATATTTTGATATTTGATGAATGCTATTGCTGACTCAATGCAATCCAACTACTTCATAAATGTATCCGAGTACTTTTCTTATCTGTATTGAACAGACTGAAGAATATTGACCGTCACACCCTCTATTAGGGTTTTGACTATAATAAAACGGCATTAGTAGGAACACACCATTTCGGCCGTAAGAGGAAAAGACCAGGCCCATTAGTCTTGCTAACACATTAGGATAAATAGACCTATAAGGCCAAGCCCTAATCTCACTTGACTGTCACGCATCATCTCTATAGCCCCTTTCTTCTTGCGCCACCACCACTCAAGATCCAGACAAGTCCAAAATCTTAGCTATTAGTGTTCTCATCATGGATGCGCTTTAAGAGATAGTCCACAATCAGAACTATGCCAAAGAGAAAATTAAGCAAGGAGGCGAAGAAGCAGGTGCAACTTGAGACCAGGCCCCCGATGAACTTCAAGAATCCACCTCTAGATAGCTTAGCATGGAAGAAGCCAAACACCGAAGAAAAGCATTTGGATGATTTGGTGGCTGCTAGTCTATTGCCAAATAAGGCAATTGGGCACTGGAGGGCCCCTGAGGATGATGAATATCTAGGAGCAGGTGGACAAGAAATCATCTTGTTCAGAGTTTTTGTACAAAGGGGATTAGGATTGCCAACCTCCAAATTCTTCCGCTATCTGCGGCACTACTATGGTCTAACGGTAAACCACCTGACACCAAATGACATTCTCCACATTTCAATCTTCGTCCATCTTTGCAAAGCATTTATTGGGATTTGTCCATCTTTCTTGCTCTTCTGCCACTTTTTCTGGGTCAAATCCCATCCAAGTGAGTAGAAAGGAACCCCCGTGGGTGGAGCAGGAATCTAATTGAGGATTGATAACAAAGCAGACTACTTGGAATACGATCTCCCTAAGTCTGTGAAAGAGTGGAACTATGGATGGTTCTATATGTATAATCATCCTCCCTCTTTGGCAAAGCACGCTGGATTTGCCCCCCACAAGAGAAGTCAATGGTTGGAGAAACTAAATGAGGCAGAGCACGTTTAGATTCAACCATTTTTGGACCAGATTGATGCACTAAAGCTATCAATGTTGACCGAAGAACTCGTTGTCAAGAACTTCATTAGTCGTCGGATCCAACCACTCGTGCAATGAGTAAATTATGGGTTTGAGTACCTTGGTGCAAAGGATCCATCTAGGACATCTCTAGAAGAGTTATCATCTCAAAAAATACTCACCCAAATGAAAGATCTCTTGAAGGGTATTGATAGCATTCCTGAAGATGTCATGCTAGCTTTTAGCTCAAGCCGTCTGTGTCCTCCGGTAAACTACTTTGCCGAACTATCGCATGGTCATATATATGTAACAATATTACTCATTCCCCTTGTTCTTGGTACTGGGATGGGGTCATGGACACAATGATTGCCCAGAACCGCCATTGATCATAGAAGATGCTGGAATTAGTCACGAGAAACCAATGGAGGATGTGGAAGTTCGTGACGTCATAGAACCTGTCAATGTGAGCTCTGAAGGTACTATGTGAGATGATGCTTGGCATCCGACAGATGATATTGAAGAGACAAGTACTCAAAAGTGTTCTAGGAGTCCGAGTATTGATATTCCACAACCCACAATATCAAAGAAGCCATGCTCAGGTAACCGTATAACTATGAGGAAGATTTCTATCTTGTGAGTAAAGGAGCTGAAGGGTAGTCGACAGTACCAGCCAACAACCCAAAGGGCAAGTAACCCCTAATCCAACTATCTTATTTCCTTCAATTGTAGTATTCAAATATGTAATATTTGAATAGTCCTACATATAGGAAATCCCCCGCAACCAGCTGATGAAAACGAGAAAGCATCCGATGCTACATTAGTGGAGAAGAATCCGGATAACACAACACTTCCACAACAATAGCATCCGGGAGTGGTGCAGAAAAAAAGAAAAGGAAGCTACGGTTACCCACCGCCCCTCCTCTTATCATGGAAGAGTAAGTAATGACCATGTTATCTGAAGCGTAGATAGTTTCTCGAAATCTCTCTTCTTTAACTGTGCTTATATGGAACAACCACCCTCAGAGCAAGAAGTAGTCCCTCCAATAGGGATAAATAACTGTGTTGAAGCAATAGGAGGGCCAGCGGCAACATCTATTGACAACACCATAGAAGAAGCAGTAAATCCAACCCCAACAAGTACAGAAGGAGTACCTAGAGGAGTGATTGAGTCTGTCGCCAAGCCACAAGAAGAAGCTGGGAAAGTGCAGACAACTGAGTTGCCATTCATCCCATCCATCGGTGAGGCTATCTTAGCATGGTGGAATTTGGGCAAAGAAGTAACAGATAGCTTGCAAACTCACTTTGTTTCAACTGTAGCAACCACCAGAAGTTCTCTACAAGAAGCCCCTAATAGTTCAGGCACTCCGAGTACTCACAAAATGATAGAAGTACTCGGCTATGACTTTGATATAGCAAGAATTAGGGAAGCAGTCGATCAAGTACATCCACAATTCAATATACTTGACAAATTAGTTGGGGTGAGTATCTTCTAACAGAGTTTTGCTCTATCCTTAGTATAGTCAATATATCTGACAAACTACAATCTGTTTAGGATCTCAACTTGAGAGTAATTGATCAAACTAAGATCATTCGACACCAATTCTTAGCGGACCATGCTCATGCAAAGGAAAAGCATGCTGTAGAGATTAAAGAGTTGAAGGAGATGCTCCAATCGCGAGAGGTTGAAGACAGAATAGCCAACCAAATCCTTGGCGCCTGAATTGGAGACTTAGAAACTGACATCCAATGTCTTGTTGGTGAACGGGATGTAGCCCTCGAGCGTGAAGCCTCAACATATCAAGACATGGAGAACCTGAAGTCCCAAGTCAAGAAGACAAAAACTGCCTTGGAGAAAAAACTCAAAGGTTAGTACATTGCATTATGTAACCAATTTCCTTTGACATTCATTCCTTACCCTGAGTATTTTTACCCAGATACAGAGCAACAAGCTCAAAAGAATGTTGATGATGCACTCAGCTAGAAGAGGGCTTTCAATGAAAAAGAAGATGAACTCTAGCAGGTACAACTTGAGGCTCAAAACACTCTTGCAGCAGCGCAAAAGATATGCGATGATGCTGATCTAAATCTTGCCCAGGGATTGCATACTATGAAGCAGCAGCAGGAACAGTTGGTGCTCAAAGACAAGGAACTGAAGCCTTTACATGAATCTTTGGAGCCCTGTTGGATATGATCCCTGAGGCGGAAGAAGAGAGTACACTACCTGTACTAGAGAGAATCAAGTCCACTCCAAGTCGCCTCAGTAAATATATCAATGATATGGCCCAGGTGATTATGAAAAAATCTGTTGTCAACCATCTGAGTACATCTGCCTCAACTATATCTAAGTATTATCAAGTGGAGGCCACGCGGGTGCTCTCACAATGATATAGCCAAAGCTAGAGAGGAGGTGAAGGAATTAGCCACCGAGTACTCCAATAGCCTAGGCTTAGTAGATTAAGAGTAGTCTCCTTGCTATGTAAGGAAGGAACCCTATAAGATACATATTGTCATGAAAAACAATATATGTTATGGTTGAAATCATTATGTTAATGATGCCAAAGTACTCGACTTAAGCGTATGCCGAGAAAGAATAAATATAAAAAAATCATCGTTCCTTAGGGTATTAAATCCATGGAACAAAATAGTTCATTGTAGAGTGTAATGATTTTATTTGACCAAGTTCTTTATAGGACTCGTCAGTCCCTAAGATAGGTCTAAAAAGCACATCAAGTACTTAGAATAGATAAGAACGAGTGATTAGTACTCACAATTAAATCTATCCTTACAAAAGTTTCGCAGCGTGTGCAGCCATGAAGACAATTTTAGTCTCCTTAAGCGTTTGCAGCGTGTGCGAGTCCATTTATCATTACAATGGACATGTTTGGTAGGAATTAGCTTTAAGCTATATGTCAATTGTGACGTATAATTTAGTCACGAAAATAGGGAGCGTAGTAGTCAAATGACAAAGACCCAAAGTGTATGGAAGCGTAGTAGTCGTGTGTCTATAGATCCAAAACACAAGACATTGGTGAATAAGAGAGTAAAGAGCAATTGACTTGAACCAAGCTTTGTATTATTAAACTAGTAACTATTTACAATTGCGACTCTTACTCTATCACATTCAAGTAATACTACGCATAAAATCTGCATAACTGATCAATGTGCCAAGTGTTCTGGACCAGGTGCCCATCTTCTGTCATGAGCTTGAACGTCCCAAGCCGAGTGACTTTAGACATAATAAAAGGACCCTCCCAGGGACTCAACAACTTATGTCACCCAGAGGTGTCCTGAATGTGTCGAAGGACTAAATCTCTAACTCGAAATGTGCATAGGTGAACATTTCTCTCATAATGCCGTCGCATGCCTTGAAGGTAACGAGCTGATCGAAACAGAGCAACAAGGCACTTTTCCTCTGCGCTATCAATCTCTAGCCGTCATGTTTCTTTTGCCTCACCCTCATCGTACTACTCGACTCTTGGCGAGTTCTAGATCAAATCCATGGGCAAAATAGCTTCAGAGCCATATGCCATGTGTCGAAGGACTAATGACTCTACTTTGCTACGTGTGGAGCCTCCAGACTACTTTTGCCCGTTCGTCTATCCTCTTGCCGCCATAATCTTTGAGCTTGTCATATAACCGTGGTTTTAAGCCTGTGAGTAGGAGAGCATTTGCTCGCTCAACCTTTCCATTACCCTGTGGGTGAGCCACAGAAGCGTAATCAATGTTGATACAGGAATCACTAGCCCATGCTCTAAATTCTTTAGCCGTGAAGGGTGAGCCAAGATCAGTAATAATCCTATTAGGCATCCCAAAGCGATAGAAAATACTCTGCATGAACTGCACTGCCTTAGCAAAAGTGTACTTAACCAGGGGTTGGTACTTAATCCATTTTGTGAACTTGTCAATAACAACATAGATGTACTCGAAACCTCATGACGCTCTTGCAAGTGGTCCAACCATATCTAGTCCCTAGCATGAAAAAGGCCACGATGGAGGAATACAAATGAGGTTGTGAGCTGGGACATGAGCTTGCCTGGCAAAGAGATGGTATGGCTTACAATGATGAACCAAATCCTCTGCGTCTTTGAGTGCTGTGTAACACCCCTGGTGTTAAGCATCACTAAAACTTGGTCAAGTCATCATCATGCATGTAAACATGTCATCTGTGCCAACTATGCTTTGCATTAACTAAAAGTAATGTTATTTTCATAGCCATGCAACGCGTATGTTTGGTGTTTGTATTAAAACCAAAAACTCTTTGAAGGTACATTGTGACCTTCTATTTTTGGAATTTCACTAAATACTTAATGTTGTGCCCTAATAAACTTTGAGGTATAAAGTATGTACTTTATACTAGTGTCAAGTGTGGGGTATGATTGCAAGTCCAACCCCTTAAGAATTGAGCCTCAAAATTGAAAATAGTAATGAAAATCATCACTTAGGTATCTTTTGGCTAAGTCTTGATTTTCAGCATTGGATTCATTTTTGAAGGAATTATTAAAATGTTTTTCTTTAACAAACTTGCTCAATCTTTATTACCATTTGTTGGTACAAACATTGTACTGTGCAATGGTGTTAAAGGTTGAGGGGTTGGCTTGTTAATTATTCACTAATTAATTACCCAAGATAGTTAAACAAAATAGCTTTTGAAACACTAGACTGAAACATGTTGTTTTAGTGTAAGTGTTTTCAAAATACCCTTATTCGCCTTCTCTTATCTTCTCAACCTGTGAGAATCAGTGCTCAGGCTCTATAACAAAGTTGGAGGATGTATCAAGGAGAACAACTTCTACATTTGGAGTTTTTCAAGTTGTTTAATAAAATTTGGAGAAAGAAGGCAGAGAAGGGGAGGGTTTTAGTCATCTATAGTGCTCATTGGGGAGCTCCTTCCTCATATGCTTCAACGGTGACCCGCCGCCCTCCAGCATCACTTCCTCACGCGTCGACACGCAGCTGGTGCCATGGCATCTTCAAGCATGTGCTGGCGAAGCCGAAGGACCCAGCCGCGACGTATTAAGTCAGAGCTCGACGTCGTTCTCCCTTTCCTTCCCTTTGCTATCGCCACCAACGAGCTCCATAAGCTCACCAAATTCACCGTCCCCTTGCTCCTCTCCCCAATTCCTTCCGCCAACAACTCCGCCACGCTCTTACGCTCCTCCCAGGCCAGCTCATCTCGCCTCTTGCCGCACGGAGCTAGATGTGCGCCGTCTTCTTCTTCATGGGCATCCGTAGTGCAATTGCAAGCCCACCACCATGGCCAGGCTCCTCCACCACGTCCCCATCTCCAGCAAGTGATCGAGTCCCTCCGCGGTGAGCTCCTGACGCCGATGCGTGCATTTTTTCTACCTTTACTGTGCCGGAGCGGTGGTTCCGCCCTTGCGTCGCCGTGTGGGTCACCACTGGGTCGCCATAGCCGTGGCCGCGCCTTGTTTGAGCCCTTGATCATTCGCTTGTTGCCCCAGGCAGTTGCACCTACACATGAGGGTCATCGCTGGTGCCTTGGCCACTGCCGGGGAGGTCACCGTCAGCGTGGAGTCACCGGTGAGCCAGCCGGTCGCTGTGCCTGCACGGCTTAGGCCAATTTGGCTCTGAGCCTCACGTCTGTGCGTTGGGCTAGGCCATGGTGGGCCGACGGAGAGAGAGAGATCGTGGGCTAGAGAAGAAATATGATTTCTCTTTTTCTGATAATGATAAATAGTGTTGTTTCTTCCATAAATTCTAGCAAATAAGATAAGTATGGTAAAATTTTGAAACTTTTTTATAGCTTTCTCATATTTTTGTATATCTAGGAAAAATATTAAATATTGAAAATGATTAGTTTTTTCATGATTTAAAATTACCTTCTTTAATTGGTAAATGCAACTTTCATGATTTTTATAGGCTAAAATAGTTATCCAAAAATCATGAAACTTTGTAGGAATGTTTTATGTGCTTAGATGAATCTTCATGGAAATTATGATACTATTTTGATAACTTTTAATTATATCCTGAATTCTATGCTTAATTAATTAATTAATTAATTAATGCTTGTTTAGTAGATTAATCATCACTTGACTTGAGTGTGTTTTTGGATTGAGTGTAGACCATGGAACATAAACCCCTCTAGTGTTCCATGGCAACTTAATTACTTATTGATTGTGCTCTTAATCATCTTTTTATAATAATAACTAATATTGCTTTGTGGGTAATTAATTAAAGTTAATCGTGAAGGAAAGTTGTACTCTAGTTAAATCAATCTTGTTGTCCTTCGTAAACATGCTTAGCACTTCATCATACTAAAGCATGCATATTTATCTACGTTTAGTGATTGAGAGTGAAATTCCATAGTTGATCAAGTCCCTTGTCACGGAACCGTCCAAATTATAAGAGCACAAGAACAAAAACAATCACCGAAGTGATCAAATTCTCACACTTGAGCCCATATAACTCCGGTAGTCCAATGAAATCATGAGGGATTTCAAACCAACCAACATACAAGCCAAGATCATAGTGATTCAACATAACAAGTCACATGTTACATCCATTTCACAAGTAGTTCAATATACATCAGAGTTCAACATAGTTATTACAACTTACATTGAAAAGTAGTGGAAGCAAAGTATTTTGAAACTAACATTAATCTTATTTCAAATATATGCTAGTACCAAGGTCGACTTCCAACAAAAGCATTAGAGACAAGATAAATAAGAAGGATCACGCCCATGATCGCACTCTACCACTAAGGCAGGAGCCAACCAACTCTTGCAGTCGCCATGATACATCACAACCTGCAACAAGTGGGGATAAAACCCTAAGTACGAGAAGGTACTCAGCTAGACTTATCCATCAAAAATTAAAAATAAAGTGACACCAAGGATCATGCAAGGCTGATATAAAGTGGGCTAGCTTGACAACATTTTGTGTAAAAGCTTAATATAGATAAGTAGTCATTAATGCTTAAGCATCCAGTTAATTATCATTAACCTGTCATCTATATTAGAACCTATACTAGAGCACTCACTTGATTAGGAGCAAACAATATTAACCATAGCAGGTATAAATTAAGGCAACATTTCCATCGTCATGCAATTAACCATCCGTTCAATTAATTGAATCTACATTGCCGTTGCTCGAGTCAAGTGCTCACTAACCGGGAGCGATGGCGATTCGAATCGAGTTCCTATCTAGCTAGAGGGGTATTTCTAACACTCACCGAGACACACCTGGTGAGGGCTGCTTAGGTCACCTTTGGTACAGTTCAGGAATCATAGGTTCGACTGATGTCGCATCCCCAAGGGCAACACTCTGCCGGATGATAGGGACTTTAACCCCCTTGGTCTTACGCCAATGTCACCAAGCACATCCTTACTTCCTGTAGATGCGCACTTGACCCCTCAATTCCCGTCCTGAACTGTATTACTTGGCTTCGCGGTCGGAACGGCTTATCTGGCCAACTAAGTGTTAGACTACGTTCAGCATGACTCAAGGACCCACAGTGAATCGGTCCTTAAATGACTTAGACAGGGATAGATCCACACCCAAGACCTCCATGCCTTGTTGCTTCACTATCGTCATCCCGCCTGGTCTCCTTTCATATTATTAGCGCATGGTTCTTTTCCACGATAGCAAATATAGCCAACCGTGCCATATATGAATATCCCTACATCTCGCAGGAGATAGGAAATCACCTGACTTCTACCGCTTAAAGCAGGGCTAAGCATCTACTCGACCCTGGTGAAAGGTCTTGATGGCTAGAGGGGGGTGAATAGCCTTTTAAAAATTTCTACAAAGACAAGCTAAACAAGTTTATCAATACAACAAATAGCGAGATGCGAGTTTTGCTTAGCCTACGAGGTGTTTGCAAGCCACCTATCCAATTCACAATTCTAGTATATTGGCACTCAACCACACAAGTCAAACTGAGAAGGTAACTACAACTACAACTAGCAAGCTACACAAAAGAGCTACTCTAGCAAAGCTAACTAGCTAGCAAAGATAACTAAGAAAGTAATGCGGAGTTGAGTTAGGAGAGTTTCACTGTGGGATGAAGTATTGAGCCAACCAATATGATCAACAATGAATACCAAGACAACCGAACACTGGGATCAATCAATCACAATGTGAAAGTGATGACATGAAGATTTATCCTGAGGTTCACGTGCTTGCCGGCACGGTAGTCCTCGTTGTGTCCCTCTTCACCATGTGGTTTAGTGGCTAATCGGTCTCACACCGAGCCTCTCAAAAGGCGCCACGAGAACCTACCAAATGGCAAAAGGTTGCAATGACACGAGCAATTTACTAATGTTGCCTTTGACGCTTCGCCGAGGTAGGCACAAACCCCTCACAATCACCGGAGGTGGCCAAGAACAATCACCAACTCTTGCCAACGCCTCCAAGCTGCTCCAAGCCATTTAGGTGGTGGAAACCACCAAGAAAAACAAGAATCCCGTAGCAAATCAACCACCAAGTGCCAACTAGATGCAATCTCACAATGCAAATGCACTTGGATCACTCAATCTCACTTCGAATATGCAAAGAAGCAAGAGAGATGAGTGGGAGGGGAGTTGCTTAGCTCAAAGTGCTCACAAGTATGTCAAATGTCCAAGAGAGAGAGCCTTGAGCCAACCAACGAGTATTTATAGACGTACCCCTTCGAATATAGCCGTTACGCACTTGAAATAGCTGAAGTCGCGCTGACCGGACGCGCTGGTCAAACTGACCGGACACGCCGATCGCACAACGGCTACTTTCGCGAAGCACCGACCGGACGCGCTGGTCGCGCGGACCGGACGCGCTGGGCTCGACCGGACGCGCTGGTCCCGTACCGGATCGGACGCGCTGGTCAAGCCAGAGCAGCGCACAACGAAACAGCGACCGGACGCCCTGTAGAACTGACCGGACGCCATAGTGCCAGCGCCCGGTTGGAGTCCAGTAAGCTCCCTGATCGACCGGACGCATCCGGTCGACTGTGATCGGATGCGCCACCGCGTCCAATCAACAAACCAAAGTGATAGGGACTCTAACCCCCCCTTGGTCTCACGCCAATGTCCCCAAGCACATCCTTACTCTCCTCCAAGATGCGACCTACCATTCGATTCCCGGCTTGAACTGTATTACTCGGCTTCGCGGTCGGAACGACTTATCCGGCCAACTAAGTGTTAGACTGCGTTCAACATGACTCAAGGACGTACAGTGAATCGGTCCTTAAACAACTCAGACGGGGATAGATCCACACCCAAGACCTCCATGCCTTGTTGCTTCACTATCGTCATCCCGCCCGGTCTCATTTCATTTTATTAACACATGGTTCCATTCCACGATAGCAAATATAGCCAACCATACCATATATAAATATCCCTATATCTCGCAGGTGACCGGAAATCACCTGACTTCTACCGCTTAAAGCAGGGCTAAGCATCTATTCGATCTTAGTCTATGTAGGATTCAAGGATTCATATATCTAGACAAGGAAAGATATAATGCAGCAAGGGTTTCCAACCAACTCCTACCACTTAATGCAACAATACTTATAACATATATAGAATTAATTGCTTTGAAGGTAGGAGGCTTATAATGCTCCAGGGCTTGCCTGGGATCTGACTCAAGTTAGAGTATGTCAGATGAAACCCGCTTGGCGAGCATCTCCCAATCTAGCACTTGCCCGATCCTTCTATTTTCGGGATGGATCCACCAACACCATCTTCGGGTTTGGCTCCAACACCACATCCTTCACGTGGTGCATCTAGCGTACCTAAATGAGATGCAAGATGCAAGTGTATGAATATATGAGAATGCAATAGATGATGCATCACACACTAAACAAGGCAAGTACAACGTTACGCTAAATACACATAAGCACTTCACATCGCTCAAATAAACATCACACCACCTATTATGCTAAGATAGCAAGGGAAACAATACCAAACATAACTCAAGATTTACAAAGCCTCAGGTGTACTAACTTCATCACCATGGACATGAATCACACTTAATAACAAGCAAGCAAAGTAACCAAGCATCCATGTATTTTCAACAATTCTAGACATACATTCAGTAGCTGAGTAAATCAATCATATCTGGAGTTCTACAAATCCAAATGACTTGCAAGAAGACATTATAGAAAGCTTATGAAATTTTCTACAACTCATTTAATATCACCTAAGCCTGATTCCGAAGTTTAATAGGTCTAAAAGATGAAACTACAGAATCTGGTCTGCTCCAAACAGAGAGCAACCAAATCTGGGATCTGACTTTAAACCTCTATAACTCAAAAAATACTTGGCCAAATGATACCAAATTTTAACAGAAGCTATATACATGAATTATCTACAACTTTTGTATAAACAAGTTTCACAACAAAGCACATTATCATGAAGAACTTTGCTAAGTTTTCAGATCTGTCCAGAAACCTCATTTGCAAGAAATAATTATTAACTTATGTTGCAAACATATAATTGGACAAAACTAACTTTACCAACATGTCACACATGACTAATGAACACCAGAAAACATAGTGTCCATTCCTAATTAAATTCTTTTAATGCATTTTCTTAATTTATTTAGATAGTTAGGTGGAATTATGAACACCTACCAAAAGTGCACAATAAATTATACCAAAATTACAGTGGCCCATCTATGCTCCAAATAGTCTAGTGTCCAAATTTCAAGCCATTTGGACATGCATATCAACCTCTATGAAAAAGACAAATGGATATTGCAATAAATCATGTGAAAGCAAGATACACTAATAACTCACTCATATAGCAACTAAAATTTATGAAATTATTACCACACCTAAAAAATAACATGAGTAGCATGCCACAAAAATTTCACGTCATTTGGAGCTCTAAATTTGCAGTTATGAAAAAGACAAATGCGACTAGCACTGAAAACCTAATCTGAAAAATCTATTTTTACTGCAAAAACATTAAACCAAAACATACCATATTATAGATCCACTGCATAGATAAGTTCATAAGGATTCCAAAAAGTCCTCATTTTCTATTTTACGAATTTTCTATGATTTACTATGAATTTCCAAAAATCAGCAAAAACTACCACAAATGGGTCCTTATAGCACTATTCACTTGAGTCTATGACAGTGCAGATAGGACCCTCCCTTTTGTCAAATTTGAGGACGAAGTCCTCCATGCGAATTTGGAGCAGGGAAGCCATCGGGCTCACGGTTTCCGGCCGCCGTGGCGCTCGCCGGCGACGAGGAGCGGCGGGGCAGCACCAGGGGGTCCGCGCGAACTCCATGGTGGCCCCAGCTCGGCCGACGATGGCTCATGGCTTCTGAAAGCCCAAGTTTGGTTTTGGTAATTAATGACACCAAGTTGCTAATGCTATTGTATCACGTGTGAAAAAAGCTAGGCATAAGCAACATGTGATGGAGGTGGAAATGGCATGGAGAGATGGCCACAAGACCACATGTTTTGGTGCATGAAATGATGAGCAAGATCATGAAAAAATGCACATAAAATGATAGACATGATGATCAAGTGAAGGAGAAGGATCTAAGAGCGCAAGACAAAGGTATAACCATAGGGTTTTCCTTTTGCCGGTCTAAGATGAGTAGAGAAGTGATTGATCAGGTTTAGGATACATAGCCGACTATCAAGAGGGGCAATCACGGTTAGCTCGGGAATCAAGTGCCCCCCAGCTCGACCGGCGATGGCTCATGGCTTCTGAAAGCCCAAGTTTGGTTTTGGTAATTAATGACACCAAGTTGCTAATGCTATTGTATCACGTGTGATTAAGCTAGGCATAAGCAACATGTGAAGGAGGTGGAAATGGCATGGAGAGACGGCCACAATACCACATGTTTTGGTGCATGAAATGATGAGCAAGATCATGAAGAAATGCACATAAAATGATGGACATGATGATCAAGTGAAGGAGAAGGATCTAAGAGCGCAAGGCAAAGGTATAACCATAGGGTTTTCCTTTTGCCGGTCTAAGATGAGTAGAGAAGTGATTGACCGGGTTTAGGATACATAGCCGACTATCAAGAGGGGCAATCACGGTTAGCTCGGGAATCAAGTGCCACTAGATCAATATGTCTTGAGCATATGCATTAGGATCTAGTAGAGAGCTAACATAACGCCTTGGAAAATGTTTGTGAAATGCTAACACACATGCACATGATGGTGTACACTTGGTGGTGTTAGCACTTTTGCGAAGGTGGTGGAGTTTAAGCGGCAGAGAGGCGCTTTTTGATGAAGTGAAATGCCTATTTTCCACTGTGCCGGAAGTCGGAAAAGAAATGGAGGCGAACGGCGGTCACTTTGGTGACCGGACGCTGCATCAAACGTGGTAACGGTGTGACCAGACGCGTCCGGTCAGCTCTCGCAGCAGTCAGGCGCGCAGGTGTTAGGGTTTGCAACCGGCGCGTCCGGTCCCTCACGGAACCAGAGCGTCTGGTCAGGCACCCAGAGGGGCAGAGCTAGTCATAGAGCCGATCGGACGTGTGGCGCGTCTGGTCACGTGCGACCGGACATGTCCGGTCGCGGTGGGAGCTTACTGGACTCCGACCGGACACCAGGTGCAGCGCGTCCGGTCAAACGCTAGAGCGCATCCGGTCATGGCAACGGTTACTTCTAATGCGCACTGTTCACACTTGTCCTATAGTAACCAGACGCGTCCGGTCACCCTGACCGGAGCGTCCGGTCAGCTCGTTTTTAACTGTGTCGTCCGATAACGGCTAGCTGCGTATCCCTTCATTATAAATAGAAGTTGGCCGGGGTTTGAGGGTAACTCTTGCACATTTTGAGACCTAGAGACATTCTTTGAGCTAGAGAACAACCCCTCCACTCATCTCTTTGCTTAGTTGCACATCTTGAGTGAGATTGAGTGAGATTCAAGTGCATTGCTTGAGAGTTGCATTCTAGAGGCACTTGATCTTCGAGTTGCTGTGGATTTCTTGTTACTCTTCCGTGTTTCCCGACATGGTAGACGGCTTGGAGCAGCGGAGGTGATTGAGCTCATAATTGAAGATTGTTGGAGCCCTCACCAAGTGTTGTAAGGGGTTATTGATCCTTCCCCGCGGGAGTTCGCAAATTGGATACTCTAGTGGAGCTCATGGCTTGGAGGATCCCCATCTTGTGTGCGGTTGTGCGGCACCCGCCGAGGGCTCAACTCTTGATAGTCGATTAGCTCACGAACCGACAAGTGGGTGCATCGCCACAACGAGGAGTAGCTTGCCGGGAAGCAAGTGAACCTCGGTAAAAATCTTGTGTCATCTCTTTGCCGTGGATTTCTCTTGTGGTTGATCATTGTGATTGATTCTTCGAGTGCATTACTTCTCTACATCGTTGGTATAAGAATCAAGTCACTTGCTCTTTACTTTCTTGTACTAGTCCTAGTGTAGTTTGCTTAGTTTAGCCCTTATCACTTAGGAGTAAGTAGCTTAGTGACTTAGTCTTGTTGGTGTGTATTAGAGATCATAGCCTTGCTTCACTAGAATTATATAGGTGGCTTGCCTAGTGTAGTTGAGCTAGTGCTAGAATTAGCTTAGCCATCTTTTATACTAACGTGGTTGTTTAGTGAAGCTAGTAGATTTTTAAATAGGCTATTCACCCCCCTCTAGCCATTTGGACCTTACAAGTGGTATCGGAGCCGAGGCACTGTTTATTTGAGGCTTAACAACCTACGGCAAAAAAGTAATGTCTCAATTAAGTTTGCACATCAACAACACGAAGAAGGCACCTCACTTTGATGGCACAAATTATGCATATTGGAAGGTTAAAATGACCGCACACCTCAAGTCAATTAATAGAGAAGTGTGGAAGGTCACCGAAACAAAGTTTGAGGTTGCCAACCCGGAAGCACCAACACTGGTTGCAGAGAAGAAGCTTCAATGCAATGACATTGCTATTAGTGCTCTTCATGAAGCGCTTAATGACAAAACATTTCAGCAAGTGAAGAACATAGAAGTTGCACATGATGCTTGGGCAAAGCTTGAAGAAACTTTTGAAGGCACCGAAGGCACCAAGACCGCCAAAGCTTACATTCTCCAAGAAAAGTTCTCTAGCTTCAAGATGCAAGAAGATGAGAGTGTGCCGGAGATGTTTTATAGGTTGTAAGTCATTGTAAATGAGCTCAAGGCACTTGGAGAAGAAGTGAAGGACAATCAATTCTCTATGAAGTTCTTGAGAAGCCTACCTAAGAGATTTGACACGTTGATCACCGTGCTTGTGAGGACAACATTGAAAGATTCAACTCCTCAACATGTTTTCCAAGAAGTGATGACCGATGATTCGTATAGAGAAGATGATGAGAAAGAGGAATTGATCAAAAAGAAGAAGAAAAGTGAGAAGAAGGATGATGAGAAGAAGAAGAGTGTGGCATTCAAAGCCACTGTAACGGAACCGACCAAATTATAAGAGCACAAGTACAAAAACAATCACCGAAGTGATCAAATTCTCGCACTTGAGCCCATATAACTCCGGTAGTCCAATGAAATCGCGAGGGATTTCAAACCAACCAACATACAAGCCAAGATCGTAGTGATTCAACATAACAAGTCACATGTTACAACCATTTCACAAGTAGTTTAATATACATCGGAGTTCAACATAGTTATTACAACTTAAATTAAAAAGTAGCGGAAGCAAAGTAATTTGAAACTAACAACACCTTTATTTCAAATATATGCCAATACTAAGGTCAACTTCCAACAAAAGAATTAGAGAGAAGATAACTCAGAAGGATCATGCCCGTGATCACACTCCGCCTCTACGGCAGGAGCCAACCAACTCTTGCAGCCGCCAAGATACATCACAACCTGCAACAAGTGGGGATAAAACCCTGAGTACGAGAAGGTACTCAGCTAGACTTACCCGTCATAAACCAGAAATAAGGTGACACCAAGGATCATGCAAGGCTGATATAAAGTGGGCTAGCTTGACATCATTTTGCATAAAAGCTTATTATGGATAAGTAATCATTAATGCTTAAGCATCAAGTTAATTATCATTAACCTGTCCTCTATATTAGAACCTGTACTAGAGCACTCACTTTATTAGGAGCAAACAATATTAACCATAGCAGGTATAAATTGAGGCAACCTTTCCATCGTTATCCAATTAACCATCCGTTCAATTTAATGGAATCTACGTTGCCGCTGCTCAAGTCAAGTGCTCACTAACCGGGAGCGACGGCGATTCGAATCGAATTCCTATCCAGCTGGAGGGGTATTTCTAACACTCACCGAGACACGCCTGGCGAGGGCTGCTCAGGTCATCTTTCGTACAGTTCAGGAATCGCGGGTCCGAATGATGTCGCGACCCCAAGGGCGACACTCTGCCAGGTGATAGGGACTCTAACCCCCCCTTGGTCTCACGCCAATGTCCCCAAGCACATCCTTTCTCTCCTCCAAGAAGCAACCTACCATTCGATTCCCGGCCTGAACCATATTACTCGACTTCGCGGTCGGAACGACTTATCCGGCCAACTAAGTGTTAGACTGCGTTCAACATGACTCAAGGACGTACAGCGAATCGGTCCTTAAACGACTCAGACGGGGATAGATCCACACCCAAGACCTCCATGCCTTGTTGCTTCACTATCGTCATCCCGCCCGGTCTCATTTCATTTTATTAGCACATGGTTCTATTCCACGATAGCAATATAGCCAACCGTGCCATATATGAATATCCCTACATTTCGCAGGTGACAGGAAATCACCTGACTTCTACCGCTTAAAGCAGGGCTAAGCATCTACTCGATCCTAGTCTATGTAGGATTCAGGGATTCATATATCTGGACAAGGAATGATATAATGCAGCAAGGTTTTCAACCAACTCCTACCACTTAATGCAACAATACTTATAACATATATATAATTAATTGCTTTGAAGGTAGGAGGCTTATAATGCTCCGGGGCTTGCCTGGGGTCCGACTCAAGTCAGAGTTTGTCAGATGAAACTCGCTTGGCGAGCATCCTCTAATCTACCACTTGTCCGGTCCTTCTATCTTCGGGATGGATCCACCAAACACCGTCTTCGGGTTTGGCTCCAACGTCACATCACGTCCTTCACGTAGTGCATCTAGCGTACCTAAATGAGGTGCAATAATGCATATGCATGAATGCATAGAAGTGCAATAAATAAAGTAATCATGCAAGCATACCAAAGTTTACATAAACCCTAGAGCTAATTAACTTAATCCTCATTAAGACATAACATAGAAGAGGGCAAGCACATCAATCAAGAAACAAGTCTCCCAAGATCGCAGGGTACCACCCAAGTATCATCAAAGATATGAGTCACACTTCAATACCCAAGCATGACAAAGTTAATCAAAGTACTAGAACTAGAAATTGCTACCTTCTGGACATTAGACCAACAGCTGAGTAATTTAATCATAACTGGAGATATACAACTCCAAATGACTTGCAAGAAGACATTATGGAAAGCTTATGAAATTGTCCACATTTCATTTATAATCATCTAAATCTGATCCTAGCATTTACTAGGTCGAAATACAGAAGGTACAGAATCTGTCCTGGAAGGACAGAGAGCAACCTAAATCTGAACCCAAATTAGAACAGCTGTAGTTTCTAAACCATATGGCCAAATGCCACCAAAATTTAACAGCAGCTAGATCATGAAATTCACAACAACTTTGTTATAGTACACAAGACATGAAAACATCATTTGCATAGAGTAATTAACAATATTCTCCAATCTGTTCAGAAACCTCATTTGCAAGAAATAATTATTAACTTATGTTGCAAACATATAATTGAATAAAATCAACTTTACCAACATTTCATACATGACTAAAAAAAAACACCAGAAAACATAGTGTCAAATACTAAATAAATTCTTTTAATATATTTTCATAATTTATTTAGATAATTAGGTGGAATTATGAACACCTATCAAAAGTGCACAATAAATTCTACCAAAATTACAGGGGTCCACACATGCTCCCAAAAGTCTACTGTCCAATTTTGAAACCATTTGGACCTGTATATCAACCTCTATGAAAAAGACAAATTGCTATTGCAATAAATCATGTAAGAGCAAATTAAACCTAAAACTCAATATTTTCTGTGAACACAAGGCCATATTATAAATCCATATGATAGAGAAGCATCATACTAAGGTAATGGAACAACATTTTATTTTTTATCATTTATATATTATTTATAAGCTATTTATCAAGCTATAAACAAGTTAAATCAATAACTTGAGCATACAGTAAGCAATGACCATGAAATTTATACCACAGTACATCCATAGCATGACAATCCTACCATAAAAATTTCACATCAATTGGAGCATCATAACTCAAGATATAAAATGACAAGTAATAAAAATGAGATTTTCCTTATTTAACAAGGTCAAATCACAACCCTCAGAAAACAGTGAACAACTAGGGTGTTTAATATTTTTCCTAGCAAGTACATGTCATCACAAAATTAACAAAACAAGAATCATCATTTTTGGAGTTTTAAAACTCTAGATATGGCTCTGCTCAAGTTGGTAAGCATTTTTGGAGCATTTTTAAGGCTTAAATAAAGACATCAGAAAATATTTACAACATGTAACATATTATGACTCTATTACATAGATCTCTTCTCAAGGTTTCCAAAAAGTCCACTTTTGCTATTTTTGGATTTATCTAGCAAGAGATATGCATTTTAGAAGGTTTACAAAAAATCTAACATTCAAAATCAGCATTTTCTAACCCTGACCGAATCTGCTATGCACACCCGAACACCTACTCAAAATAGCCACTCCATAAACCGACGCGAGGGGCCCACGTTCAGGCCGGGCCCGCACGTCAGTTACTCACAGAGACACAGAGAAGGAGTCGGCTTCTTCTACCTCTCGACAACGAACACAGGAATGGAGGGGGGGGCGATTCGCCGGCGGTGCCTGCTCCGGCCAGGGGAAGGCCAGCAGCGGCGAGCTTTGGGCCGCGTGTTCACCCCCGTGCCCGAGCGACGCTATCGGTGGTCGTGGACGACCGAGGGAGGGACCGTGGCCCGCTGTCCACGAGGACCAGCGAGACCGCCGCGGTGGCTCCGTCGCCGGAGCTCGCCGGTGGCCAACGGGGCCGAGGAAAGGGCGCGGGAGGGGCAGCCTGCAATGGTGAAGCTGATGGCAGGCTCGATTAACCCGGGTAGCGGTCCGAGGTGACCCGGCCACGGGAGCTCGTGGCTCGTCGGCGTCGTTGTACGCCGGTGGCCCACCTCGACGGATTTGGCGGCAACCAGCGCATGCGAGGATGGAGTGAGGGACGGCGGACATGGTGGTGCACTTGATTGGGGTGGAAGGAGAACACGGCAGCAGTTGGGGGAAGAACCACCGTGCGGCAATGGCGGCCGTGACCATGGCGCGGCCGCGTTCTGCGCGTGCACGGAGAGAATGGAAGTGGGAGGCGAGGGGAGTGAGGAGAAGGGAGTGGCCCGGGCTGGTAGCTCTGATGCTCCACCACGCTGAGGGAGGCGCGGACACCTGGCAGAGAGGAGGACGCGCGGCGTCCATGGCAACGACGCTCTGCTGCATGGCCGCCACGATCTCTGTAACGGGACCACTGTCGAACAGGTGGCGGGCACAATTCCAGGCGTCTTGGAGGCCGTTTTTGGGCTGGATATGGGCCGAATTGGATCTGGGGCCCAAAATGAAGCTCGAAGAACACATGATGCTTTACGATTTTTATTAAGACACTTTCCTCATTAGGGTTCTGGTTTAGGAGATACATAGCTCCAAAGTTGCCAATGTCAATGATTTGAAAACAACGAGCGACGATCCAAAATGGGGGTCAAAATGAATTGCAATTGGTGCCACCTTCTTGTATGCTCTTCCCCACCATATAAGCTCCAACTTTCGTATTTGGACCCATTTAAGTTACTTAGTAAAAACTTGAGAACGCGGGATGTCAATGTCGAAGACACTGAAATCGGGGTTTAAAATGGTTAAGTGTTGGAAACAGCCCCAAATTCTGACTTGTGGGCCCTGTTTGAGCATGTTACACACATTTTCATGACTTGACCTTTAAACCAAGTTTGTTCCTTATAAAATTCTCTACGACTTTGTCAAAGGGTGCACAGTCATGCAAAACTTCTAGGTCACACTTTTGAAACGGTCAAACAAAAGGGTCCTAGGGTCCATACATGGTCAACCATCACTTAGAAGCACATTTAGGCAAAATGATCAACATGAACATTGTCCCATGGAGTGTCCTAAGTGTAGTTAAAGTGTTGTAGAGGCCAAACATACCCACCATGCATAGGTTGCACAAAAGTGCAGGCCTCACATGCCTTGAAACATAGAACTCGAGTGAAATGCTATAGTCATTTCATGTGGTTGTTTCAAGATACGTGCTACACATGTTCCACTAGGGTGTTCCACATGTATCCAAGATGTGTTGCACATATTTGCATTGTATATTGCACAAACGCTAGTTCCCATGGGATGAAAGGCAGGTTTCAGTTCTAATCCAACAAGCATATAACTTATCATTTCATGTGACTTTTTGATTCCAAACTTTATGAAACTTTTCCAGGGATCAATATGGATAGTTATTGATGTGAGACATGTGAAGATACTTTGGTAACACACCCAAGCATATATCTTTCGATTGAGCCTATGTGTAAGCAAGGGTGCAAATCCAAGTTTAGGTTAGGGTTTATTTCGATAGGTTTGACATTGGCATCGTCATCTCCACTTAAACTGTCATGTTTGAGCTTAACCCCTACTTAATTGGTAATAAACACCTGGGGTGTTACAGCCCTCCCCCCTTAAAAGAATCGCGTCCCGAGATTCGGAATGGAAGGTCTTTTAAGGAAGAGAGTCGCATTGTCCAGTTCCCAACATGTGCTATAATATTCAAACACAAAGCTTCAACATTGGTGAACAATTTGGTCAAAGGCACTTTCTGATACTTACTCTTTATAGGCAATTTGTCTGAAGAATTTCCTTCATTGACTTCCATGAAACATGGTTACTTTAGGGGGAATCCAAGATAGCACGTACTGCATTCTCAGTGTACGGAGATCATTTGGTCCGTGAGCTGACCACTCACAAGTATTGGATTCTTAAGTGAGCACGGCATAGTCCGTATGAACTTTACACTAGACCAAAATCTTCAGAAGTACACTCGTTAAAATGACTCTATGTTCACAAGTTTGAAAAGCAGTCCTCTACCAAAATGGCTTGAGCACAACCTTCCAAAAGGGTGAGATCATAGGCGACAAATATACTCTGAGGCCATCGGATACTGACTAACCAATAGACAGGTCTATGTCGGTTGTAAATATTCATTCATTTAGATATCAACTAATGGAAAACTACTTGCGGTTCCATGTGTGCAGTTCTCTTTCTCTGACGACAACACTGTATTATCTGAGTCTGTCGAGGGGTCAGTGAATGTGATAGCTGACTCTGTCGGCTTCCTATTTCTGCCAACAGCTATCTAAAAGATTCTTTTATCCAAAGACAACAGTTGTTTGGGTTGAATCAGATGCAACCTCTTGGATAAAAACCTTTACAAGGTACCAAAGTATGTCATCATTGGAAAATAATTCCCAAAGAAAGACATAGCGAGGCCTTAAGGACAACAAAAGTTGTAATATTTACTAAACCGTGGGAAGTAGTCTACCACCATGCGGTTGAGTAAAATTTTCCTTTGTGACTTAGTTGCACTGTAAGTTGAGTTGACTTGCAATGTAGCAACCTTGTCAGGCCAACTTTCACCTTGAGGCTTCCTTTTTAGGATCAAATAGCAGCTCTAAGATGGGAAATCTGTTGTTTGACATTTTTTTCAAATTGCTTTTGATTTGCAAATTTACTCGTAGAACCCTTGATTGTCCCAATAATTGTTGATGAGAGAACATAAAAGCAAAGCAAAAGGGTGTCCAACAGGATCCTTAAGACCACTCAAGAGATCGTCCAATAGAGTGATGAACAAACTATTTGTGGCACCTAAGGGCACAAGGATGTTGATCGAAACTAGGGCATGCATTTCTCTAATTCTTCACCGCAGATGATTGAACACCTTGCACAACCTGTGTGATTGTCCAAGACGGAATTGACTTGATCACAATGGCTCTAGAAGATAGAATATCACTCAAGTTGTTGGCTAGTTGATTTACTTCTTGTTGGTTATTGCTCTATAAGACATAGCCTTCGTAGCTACCAACGAGTCGTTACCTAGCTGGAGATTAACCTTCTTATTGGTAACTAATCAGTTGTCTCTCAACACTAAAAAGTTCCAAATCTTCACTCTTAACCACAACAACTGTGGTTGATGCAGAATAGATGGTTGCCATCGAAGTTAGCAAATACGAAGTTATTCTAGAGATGGTTGATTTCGATTGTAAGGTCATTATGCATACAAAGGTTAAAACTTGCATAATGTGACGATCGGGTCTTATCCAACAGAGGACTTGTCCAACAGTAAATGCGGTGTGTCCTTTTTATCCATTAGCGATGAGAAACGTTGCTCCCTAGATAGTGGTCGTCAATACTTGGGACAACTAAGTAGAGTCGCTTGTCTACCACCTATTGCAGTCTGTTAATGTTTATGTCGGTGACCTGTCCTTCAAAGGTTATCCTCTTAGCAACTTCAGGAGGAAACTCCACTACTTATGGTCTAAGATATGGATCTCACAATACAATATAGAGAGATAACCAAGAAAAGGAACACGAGAAAATAACACATCGTCTATCGTTTGATAATATATGGAAAGACAACCAAGGAAGAAGGTCACGTGAAAATCAATCAGTGTTGTTCTGCAATGGATTATGATTAGAAACCATGATACCAGCGCGTGCCAAGCAGCCAGCCATGTGTCTGCAGCCACAGGAGGCCCTTGGTTTCGTCGCGGCACCATCAGCGGCTACTCATAACACCATTACTAAACGCACAACGAAAGTGAAATTTCAAGTGGCACCAATGGGCTGTAAGAGCAAGCGCCATACAAGGAGGGATAGCAAGCAAAAGTAGTCACAAGGTTTAGAATCAACATGGAAGCTATTCACAGATCAAAACACCTCACAAGAGAACATAGCTCCATTGCCGAAGGTGACTGAGCATGTGATTTTTGTGTAATTCCACGCACACCTGGCGTCGACTAAGGAAACTACCAGATAATTAATTAATGGAGATTCGATCATGTTGAGCAACAACATGAGATCAAGATTGATAAACATCCCGAGACTTGGGAAGGTTGAGGATGGATTAAACAATTTTCAAGGGCGAAACCGATATGTAGCCATAGATTGAGTCGATAAGGTAGATGCACGAATTTGTAAACACACGATTTAAAGGCCATAGCAGAGAGACATTGCGTCACATTAGCTAACCTTTAGGAGAGGTAACCGGAAGGTCCAACATAAATCTAGGTGCGGTCTCCACAACTGGCAATGTACGAACCATGGTCAAAGGTTAACGTTGATGAGAGTTAACTTGGTTGGTCAGTAGATAAGGGTCTTCACAAAAGGATTGCAAAACATCCATGGCTTATGCAAACATATAGGAGAACTCAACTTTGGGCTTTCGGTCCAGCAAAGGCATGGATACAAACATTCAAGGACTAACCACCAAGTCTACAGGCTCAGGCTCCTAAGAGAGAAAACCTAATTGAAGACAACAACCATACAATTACGTAACGTGAATGTTGTTCTAGGATCAAGCTATGCGACCCTCGTATGCTCACCGAGGACAAATGAAGTGACAACTAGGGCACTACCTAGATAACAAGCATCCATACAACATCATAGTCAAGCAAACATTTGAGAAAATTTAAATGAATAGGCTTAAGCAACCAATACAAGGCACAAGGCTCACCCAAAATAAGCATTCATCTCAAGCACGAACTAACTATAAGTTTAGCTCAAAACAAACGCTAGCTAAGGTGGGTAACTTAGCATGTGCATAGAATCTGGACAGCAGCACAGTAGTTACTTGTTTCAACCATAACTGAGGTTGTAGACCTCCCACAAAGGTGATCCTAGACTTTCTAGAAAGATTAGGAAGATGACTACACTTTAGTTATTCATACCAAAAGCAAATTCATAGATTAACATGACCAAAAATGCTAATGTTTCAGATCTGTACCAATATGGACAGAAAACTAACAAGAACTTCAAAAATGCACAACTGGAGTTCTATGGACTCAACAAGGCTGAGCCTTCACTTTATATAAAGCTTATTAAGTTGTCTATAACTTTCTTATTATCATATCAAGATGATTTTATAGCTAACAGGTCCAAACAAGATAAAGAAGACATCTCTGCCCAGATTTGGACAGATTCTGTCATTTCCCTTTGCAAGCTCATAACTAGAGATTTAGATCACCAAACTTAGTGCTATAGGACACTTTGGAAAGCTTAGAAAAAGTACTACACTTCTTCTATTATCTCTAATACATGATTCCATAAGCACATAGGTCAAATAAAGCAAACATTCAGATCTGTTCTGAACATGAGCAGATTCTGATAACAAACTTCTAAAATTTATAACTCTCAAACCATAAGACCTAGGGTCATGAAATTTCAGGACAAGCTAGAAAAGTAAATTAGCTACAACTTTGATATTTTCCATAACTACAGAAAACACCATTTTGAGGATGAAAGCATCACTACAACAGAAAACATTCTAACAGCCAACATTCGCCAAGCAAAACAAAGCTTGCCTTTGTTCTACTTAACAAGAGAGCGTACAAACATGTTATTCTAATAGCTCTAAATTTTGTTACCTTGGACCATCATGAATTTAATTCATTCATGAGAGTCCATAATTACTTAAGTGAAGTTTAAAGCATTAGCAAACGCTTGGGTGAACAGCATATCCATCACTTTGCTAGGCTAGAAGATAACTCTAAGTTCGAGCATGTAGCCACACTTATTTCTAGTAAGGCTAAGCACACATTTTTCTCAAACAACATGGAACAAGGCATTCTTGTTTTACTTCACTCAAGAAAGATAGTGTAACACATTGATCACAAGTTACACACTATAGAACAAGGGTGAGAGGAGTATAGCTATGCATAAAGCAACAATCATGATAATGCATGCTTCGTCCTATTCGTCCTCACAAGATTGCCAACCTAAGGTGGCAATCACGTTCTATGTCGGTGGCATAACACGCACTCTCTCGATATATAGCTAGTCGTCAGCTACATTCGACTTACGCATTCGTGGTTAGCGTACCTGCAGAAAAGTTTCATTGCAGCCCAACATTTCCCCAATTATAGCACACAATGAAAGCAAGAAAGTAAACTTCTAAGTACTCCCATATACATATACCCCCGTATATATACATGTAGCACCAAACTACCCGAATCATTCGATCACCCACAATTAAGTACCTTCATATATACATGTGTGTAACATGTAAATAATCCAGTGACCAAAACTAACTCTCCCCTAGACCGCAGTTTGTACGGTCATGCTCTCACAACTCACACTTACCTGAGCGTAGGTGCGACGTTGCATAAAAGTAAACTAGCAACATATATGGCTATTTCATATATGAAGGCTACCTCTAATCTAACACACCGGTAGCATAGTGTGGGAGAGTCATCACACATACATACCTTGGCCTGGGCGTAGATGCATAAATAAAAAAAATCCCCCAAGTTAGTACTTATATAAGCCACCTAATAATCCTTATATGGGCATAAGGAAATTGACCACTGGCATATTAGGTTTAGAATTCAGATTTCACAAACCTATATATAGCTATAAGTTGATAAAACTGATTTTATAAAACAAAACCTTTGTTTTAAATACACATACGACAAGTTTAATGTTGAATCTTGCTCCGATACCAGCTGTAACGGAACCGACCAAATTATAAGAGCACAAGTACAAAAACAATCACCGAAGTGATCAAATTCTCGCACTTGAGCCCATATAACTCCGGTAGTCCAATGAAATCGCGAGGGATTTCAAACCAACCAACATACAAGCCAAGATCGTAGTGATTCAACATAACAAGTCACATGTTACAACCATTTCACAAGTAGTTTAATATACATCGGAGTTCAACATAGTTATTACAACTTAAATTAAAAAGTAGCGGAAGCAAAGTAATTTGAAACTAACAACACCTTTATTTCAAATATATGCCAATACTAAGGTCAACTTCCAACAAAAGAATTAGAGAGAAGATAACTCAGAAGGATCATGCCCGTGATCACACTCCGCCTCTACGGCAGGAGCCAACCAACTCTTGCAGCCGCCAAGATACATCACAACCTGCAACAAGTGGGGATAAAACCCTGAGTACGAGAAGGTACTCAGCTAGACTTACCCGTCATAAACCAGAAATAAGGTGACACCAAGGATCATGCAAGGCTGATATAAAGTGGGCTAGCTTGACATCATTTTGCATAAAAGCTTATTATGGATAAGTAATCATTAATGCTTAAGCATCAAGTTAATTATCATTAACCTGTCCTCTATATTAGAACCTGTACTAGAGCACTCACTTTATTAGGAGCAAACAATATTAACCATAGCAGGTATAAATTGAGGCAACCTTTCCATCGTTATCCAATTAACCATCCGTTCAATTTAATGGAATCTACGTTGCCGCTGCTCAAGTCAAGTGCTCACTAACCGGGAGCGACGGCGATTCGAATCGAATTCCTATCCAGCTGGAGGGGTATTTCTAACACTCACCGAGACACGCCTGGCGAGGGCTGCTCAGGTCATCTTTCGTACAGTTCAGGAATCGCGGGTCCGAATGATGTCGCGACCCCAAGGGCGACACTCTGCCAGGTGATAGGGACTCTAACCCCCCCTTGGTCTCACGCCAATGTCCCCAAGCACATCCTTTCTCTCCTCCAAGAAGCAACCTACCATTCGATTCCCGGCCTGAACCATATTACTCGACTTCGCGGTCGGAACGACTTATCCGGCCAACTAAGTGTTAGACTGCGTTCAACATGACTCAAGGACGTACAGCGAATCGGTCCTTAAACGACTCAGACGGGGATAGATCCACACCCAAGACCTCCATGCCTTGTTGCTTCACTATCGTCATCCCGCCCGGTCTCATTTCATTTTATTAGCACATGGTTCTATTCCACGATAGCAATATAGCCAACCGTGCCATATATGAATATCCCTACATTTCGCAGGTGACAGGAAATCACCTGACTTCTACCGCTTAAAGCAGGGCTAAGCATCTACTCGATCCTAGTCTATATAGGATTCAGGGATTCATATATCTGGACAAGGAATGATATAATGCAGCAAGGTTTTCAACCAACTCCTACCACTTAATGCAACAATACTTATAACATATATATAATTAATTGCTTTGAAGGTAGGAGGCTTATAATGCTCCGGGGCTTGCCTGGGGTCCGACTCAAGTCAGAGTTTGTCAGATGAAACTCGCTTGGCGAGCATCCTCTAATCTACCACTTGTCCGGTCCTTCTATCTTCGGGATGGATCCACCAAACACCGTCTTCGGGTTTGGCTCCAATGTCACATCACGTCCTTCACGTAGTGCATCTAGCGTACCTAAATGAGGTGCAATAATGCATATGCATGAATGCATAGAAGTGCAATAAATAAAGTAATCATGCAAGCATACCAAAGTTTACATAAACCCTAGAGCTAATTAACTTAATCCTCATTAAGACATAACATAGAAGAGGGCAAGCACATCAATCAAGAAACAAGTCTCCCAAGATCGCAGGGTACCACCCAAGTATCATCAAAGATATGAGTCACACTTCAATACCCAAGCATGACAAAGTTAATCAAAGTACTAGAACTAGAAATTGCTACCTTCTGGACATTAGACCAACAGCTGAGTAATTTAATCATAACTGGAGATATACAACTCCAAATGACTTGCAAGAAGACATTATGGAAAGCTTATGAAATTGTCCACATTTCATTTATAATCATCTAAATCTGATCCTAGCATTTACTAGGTCGAAATACAGAAGGTACAGAATCTGTCCTGGAAGGACAGAGAGCAACCTAAATCTGAACCCAAATTAGAACAGCTGTAGTTTCTAAACCATATGGCCAAATGCCACCAAAATTTAACAGCAGCTAGATCATGAAATTCACAACAACTTTGTTATAGTACACAAGACATGAAAACATCATTTGCATAGAGTAATTAACAATATTCTCCAATCTGTTCAGAAACCTCATTTGCAAGAAATAATTATTAACTTATGTTGCAAACATATAATTGAATAAAATCAACTTTACCAACATTTCATACATGACTAAAAAAAAACACCAGAAAACATAGTGTCAAATACTAAATAAATTCTTTTAATATATTTTCATAATTTATTTAGATAATTAGGTGGAATTATGAACACCTATCAAAAGTGCACAATAAATTCTACCAAAATTACAGGGGTCCACACATGCTCCCAAAAGTCTACTGTCCAATTTTGAAACCATTTGGACCTGTATATCAACCTCTATGAAAAAGACAAATTGCTATTGCAATAAATCATGTAAGAGCAAATTAAACCTAAAACTCAATATTTTCTGTGAACACAAGGCCATATTATAAATCCATATGATAGAGAAGCATCATACTAAGGTAATGGAACAACATTTTATTTTTTATCATTTATATATTATTTATAAGCTATTTATCAAGCTATAAACAAGTTAAATCAATAACTTGAGCATACAGTAAGCAATGACCATGAAATTTATACCACAGTACATCCATAGCATGACAATCCTACCATAAAAATTTCACATCAATTGGAGCATCATAACTCAAGATATAAAATGACAAGTAATAAAAATGAGATTTTCCTTATTTAACAAGGTCAAATCACAACCCCCAGAAAACAGTGAACAACTAGGGTGTTTAATATTTTTCCTAGCAAGTACATGTCATCACAAAATTAACAAAACAAGAATCATCATTTTTGGAGTTTTAAAACTCTAGATATGGCTCTGCTCAAGTTGGTAAGCATTTTTGGAGCATTTTTAAGGCTTAAATAAAGACATCAGAAAATATTTACAACATGTAACATATTATGACTCTATTACATAGATCTCTTCTCAAGGTTTCCAAAAAGTCCACTTTTGCTATTTTTGGATTTATCTAGCAAGAGATATGCATTTTAGAAGGTTTACAAAAAATCTAACATTCAAAATCAGCATTTTCTAACCCTGACCGAATCTGCTATGCACACCCGAACACCTACTCAAAATAGCCACTCCATAAACCGACGCGAGGGGCCCACGTTCAGGCCGGGCCCGCACGTCAGTTACTCACAGAGACACAGAGAAGGAGTCGGCTTCTTCTACCTCTCGACAACGAACACAGGAATGGAGGGGGGGGCGATTCGCCGGCGGTGCCTGCTCCGGCCAGGGGAAGGCCAGCAGCGGCGAGCTTTGGGCCGCGTGTTCACCCCCGTGCCCGAGCGACGCTATCGGTGGTCGTGGACGACCGAGGGAGGGACCGTGGCCCGCTGTCCACGAGGACCAGCGAGACCGCCGCGGTGGCTCCGTCGCCGGAGCTCGCCGGTGGCCAACGGGGCCGAGGAAAGGGCGCGGGAGGGGCAGCCTGCAATGGTGAAGCTGATGGCAGGCTCGATTAACCCGGTAGCGGTCCGAGGTGACCCGGCCACGGGAGCTCGTGGCTCGTCGGCGTCGTTGTACGCCGGTGGCCCACCTCGACGGATTTGGCGGCAACCAGCGCATGCGAGGATGGAGTGAGGGACGGCGGACATGGTGGTGCACTTGATTGGGGTGGAAGGAGAACACGGCAGCAGTTGGGGGAAGAACCACCGTGCGGCAATGGCGGCCGTGACCATGGCGCGGCCGCGTTCTGCGCGTGCACGGAGAGAATGGAAGTGGGAGGCGAGGGGAGTGAGGAGAAGGGAGTGGCCCGGGCTGGTAGCTCTGATGCTCCACCACGCTGAGGGAGGCGCGGACACCTGGCAGAGAGGAGGACGCGCGGCGTCCATGGCAACGACGCTCTGCTGCATGGCCGCCACGATCTCTGTAACGGGACCACTGTCGAACAGGTGGCGGGCACAATTCCAGGCGTCTTGGAGGCCGTTTTTGGGCTGGATATGGGCCGAATTGGATCTGGGGCCCAAAATGAAGCTCGAAGAACACATGATGCTTTACGATTTTTATTAAGACACTTTCCTCATTAGGGTTCTGGTTTAGGAGATACATAGCTCCAAAGTTGCCAATGTCAATGATTTGAAAACAACGAGCGACGATCCAAAATGGGGGTCAAAATGAATTGCAATTGGTGCCACCTTCTTGTATGCTCTTCCCCACCATATAAGCTCCAACTTTCGTATTTGGACCCATTTAAGTTACTTAGTAAAAACTTGAGAACGCGGGATGTCAATGTCGAAGACACTGAAATCGGGGTTTAAAATGGTTAAGTGTTGGAAACAGCCCCAAATTCTGACTTGTGGGCCCTGTTTGAGCATGTTACACACATTTTCATGACTTGACCTTTAAACCAAGTTTGTTCCTTATAAAATTCTCTACGACTTTGTCAAAGGGTGCACAGTCATGCAAAACTTCTAGGTCACACTTTTGAAACGGTCAAACAAAAGGGTCCTAGGGTCCATACATGGTCAACCATCACTTAGAAGCACATTTAGGCAAAATGATCAACATGAACATTGTCCCATGGAGTGTCCTAAGTGTAGTTAAAGTGTTGTAGAGGCCAAACATACCCACCATGCATAGGTTGCACAAAAGTGCAGGCCTCACATGCCTTGAAACATAGAACTCGAGTGAAATGCTATAGTCATTTCATGTGGTTGTTTCAAGATACGTGCTACACATGTTCCACTAGGGTGTTCCACATGTATCCAAGATGTGTTGCACATATTTGCATTGTATATTGCACAAACGCTAGTTCCCATGGGATGAAAGGCAGGTTTCAGTTCTAATCCAACAAGCATATAACTTATCATTTCATGTGACTTTTTGATTCCAAACTTTATGAAACTTTTCCAGGGATCAATATGGATAGTTATTGATGTGAGACATGTGAAGATACTTTGGTAACACACCCAAGCATATATCTTTCGATTGAGCCTATGTGTAAGCAAGGGTGCAAATCCAAGTTTAGGTTAGGGTTTATTTCGATAGGTTTGACATTGGCATCGTCATCTCCACTTAAACTGTCATGTTTGAGCTTAACCCCTACTTAATTGGTAATAAACACCTGGGGTGTTACAGCCACCACATCCAAGGGCAAGTCCAAGATTGAATCATCAAGTGATGAAGACTTAAGCTCTTGTGATAGTGATGACATTGATGAGAAGATGGCTCTCTTTGTCAAGCAATTTGGCAAATTCATGAAGAAGAAGGGCTATCGTGCAAGAAGGAGGAAGAACTCATCCAAGAAGAATGAGCATACCATGAGATGCTTTAGATGCCATAGCAAAGACCATCTCAATGCAAAGTGTCCTTATGATAGTGATGATGAAGATGCTATCAAGAAGGAGAGGAAGAAGCAAGAGAAGAAGCAAGAAAAGAAGGAGAGCTCTCATAAGAAGAAGAATGATTCTCATGTTGCTACGTGGGATAGTGATGATTCCTCAAGTGATGATGAGGATGACAACAAGAGCAAGAAGAAGGGGCATGCTAGCATTGCCATCCAAGAGAAGGTCTCCCTCTTTGACACTCCATCGTGCTTCATGGCTAAGGCTGCTAAGGTATCATCCGATGATGAGAGTGATCATGATAATGCTAGTGATAGTGATAGTGATGAAGAAGAATTCACTAAAGATGAACTAATCACTATGCAAGAAGATTGCACTCAACATTTTAAAGAATCTAGAAAGGAGTGCAAGGGTTTGCTTAAGAAAAAGAAAAACCTTATGCAAGAACTTAATGAGCTTAGGGCATCTTATGAGAATCTAAAGGTAGACCATAAGAAGCTTCAAACATCTCACACTAAGCTTGAAGAAGCTTATTCCTCTCTAGTTGAAAAATGTGAAAACATGCCAACTAATGTTGAGAAAGCTAAAACTTGCAACATAGGCATATCTTGTGATATAATTGATGAATCTTTTCATAAGCCTATTGTTGTTGCTCCCACTAACCCTTCATGTAGCTCATCTATATCATCCTCATCTAGTAGTGACGGTTTCACTTGTGATTCCACACTAATAGTTGAGAATGAAAATCTCAAGGAGGTAAAAGAGCTCAATCACACATTAGCTAAGGCTTATGGTTGTGAGGACCGCTTGCTTATGTGCTTGGGTAGCCAAAGGGCTTCTCTCTATAAAGAGGGATTGGGCTATAACCCCAAGAAAGGCAAGGCCGCTTTTGCTCCTCACAAAACTCGTTTTGTGAAGAACAATGGTAGTTTTTGCAAAAGTTGCAAGCAAGTTGGTCACATAGAGCAACATTGCATGAACAAGAAATCCAATGCAAATGTATCCTCAATTAAGTTTGATTCTTTCTATGTGCTTACCAAGGGTACTAATGGTGTTCATGCTAAGTTCATTGGTGCACCATGGATGGGCTCAAAGAAGAAAGCCATTTGGGTACCAAAGAACTTGGTCACTAACCTTAGAGGACCCAAACAAGTTCGGGTACCTAAAAAGAATTGATCTTGTCTTGTAGGTCAATTACAAAGCCGGAGGAAGGCATTGGGTGCTTGATAGTGGGTGCACTCAACATATGACCAGGGATTCATGTATGTTCAAATCAATTGATACAAGTCAAAATGGTGGTTTTGATGCTATCACTTTCGGCAACAACAAGAAAGGCAAAGTCAAGGGGCTTGGTAAAATTGCTATTTCAAATGACATGAATATATCTAATGTGTTGCTAGTTGAGAGCTTGGATTTCAATCTTTTATCGGTGGCACAACTTTGTGATCTTGGCTTCAAGTGCATATTTGGTAGTGATGATGTTGAAGTCATAAGTGTTGATGGATCAAATTTGATATTCAAAGGATTTAGACATGGTAGCTTGTACTTGGTTGACTTCAATGATAGTGAGACACAATTGACATCATGCTTGCTTAGCAAATCTATTATGGGTTGGTTATGGAATAGAAGGCTTGGTCATGTTGGAATGAAACAATTGAACAAACTTTTGAGGCATGACCTAGTTAGAGGCTTGAAAGATGTGACTTTTGAAAAGGATAAACCATGTAGTGCTTGTCAAGCCGGCAAACAAGTTGGAAATGTACATCCTAGTAAGAGTGAAATGAGCACATCAAAGGCATTTGAGCTATCGCACATGGACTTGTTTGAGCCAACAACATACACTAGCATTGGTGGAAACAAGTATGGTTTTGTGATTGTTGATGACTATACTAGATACATGTGGGTGTTCTTTCTCTATGACAAGAGTGATGTTTATGATCTATTCAAGTCTTTTGTCAAAAGAGTGCAAAATGAGTTTGAAATCACCATCAAGAAGATTAAAAGTGACAATGGTAGTGAGTTCAAGAACACAAGAATTGAGGAATTGTGTGATGATCTTGGTATTGGACATCAATTCTTTCCAACCTACACTCCTCAATCCAATGGTGTAGTTGAGAGAAAGAATAGAACCTCGATTGATATTGCTAGATCAATGCTTAGTGAATACAATGTTAGTCATTCATTTTAGGGTGAAGCCATCAACATGGCTTGATATTGTAGCAACCGTCTCTATGTGATGATCTTGGTATTGGACATCAATTCTTTCCAACCTACACTCCTCATTCCAATGGTGTAGTTGAGAGAAAGAATAGAACCTCGATCGATATTGCTAGATCAATGCTTAGTGAATACAATGTTAGTCATTCATTTTAGAGTGAAGCCATCAACACAGCTTGATATTGTAGCAACCGTCTCTATTGCCATGGGAAGCTTGGGAAGACACCATATGAGCTTTTGAATGGAAGAAAACCCAACATTGCATACTTTAGAGTGTTTGGTTGCAAATGCTACATTCTCAAGAAAGGCACTAGATTGAGCAAGTTTGAAAAGAAATATGATGAAGGGTTCTTACTTGGTTATTCTATCACAAGCAAGGCATATAGAGTTTGGATTCTCACAAATGGCACCTTGGAGGAAGTTCATGATGTTGAGTTTGATGAAACCCAAGGATCATAAAATGAAGCTCAAAACCTTGATGATCTGAGAGGAGATCAATTGTCAAATGCAATGAAGAACATGGACATTGGTGATGTTAGGCCAAGGCAAGTTGATGATGATGATGATACTCATGTGATCAACCAAAGTGTGCAAATTGATACAAATCAAGCAAGCTCTAGTGGTTCTCATGATGAAGTGTGAGATCAAGGTCAAGCAAGTGGAAGTAATCAACTCCCAATACTCCAACCTACTAGCATTGCAAGAGATCATCTATTGGACCAAATCATTGGTGGAATTCAAAGTGGTGTTCAAACTAGATCAAGGCTAGCATCTTTTTGTAAGCACTACTCATTTGTGTCACTTGAAGAACCTAAGAAAATAGAAGATGCATTGAAAGATTTCGATTGGGTAAATGCCATGCATGAAGAACTAAACAACTTTGCTAGAAATCAAGTTTGGGAACTTGTCGAAAGGCCAAAGAACTACAATGTGATTGGTACCAAGTGGGTCTTTAGAAACAAGCAAGATCAAGATGGCATGGTTGTGAGGAATAAAGCAAGACTAGTAGCACAAGGATACACTCAAGTTGAAGGTCTTGACTTTGGAGAGTCATATGCACCGGTTGCAAGATTGGAGGCTATTAGAATCTTATTAGCATATGATTGTGCACACAACATCAAGCTCTATCAAATGGATGTCAAAAGTGCATTTCTCAATGGTTACATCAATGAAGAAGTTTATGTTGAGCAACCTCCCGGATTTAAAGATGATAAGAAGCCCAACCATGTTTACAAGCTCAAGAAGGCATTGTATGGTTTGAAGCAAGCACCTAGAGCATGGTATGAGAGGTTGAGGGACTTTCTTCTCTCTAAAGGGTTCAAGATGGGAAAGGTTGACACCACTCTCTTCACCAAGAAGCTTGGAAATGACTTGTTTGTGTTGCAAATCTATGTGGATGACATTATCTTTGGATCAACTAACCAAGATTTTTGTGAAGAATTTGGAAATATGATGGCAAAAGAGTTTGAGATGTCTATGATTGGAGAGCTTAGTTACTTTCTTGGACTTCAAATCAAGCAAATGAAGAATGGCACTTTTGTAAGTCAAAGGAAGTACATCAAGGACATGATCAAGAAGTTTGGATTGTAAGATGCTAAGCCAATGAGTACACCAATGGGCACTAATGATCAATTGGGTGTTGATGCTAGTGGCAACATGGTAGATCAAAAGCAATACCGGTCTATGATTGGAAGTTTGCTCTATGTCACCGCTTCTAGGCCAGATGTGATGTTTAGTGTGTGCAAATGTGCAAGATATCAAGCTTTACCTAGAGAGAGTCACTTGAAAGCAACCAAGAGAATATTGAGATATCTTAAGGGCACTCATGATGTTGGATTATGGTATCCCAAGGGATCTAATTTTGAGTTGATTGGATATTCGGATTCCAACTATGGTGGTTACAAGATTGATAGAATTAGCACAAGTGGCACTTGTCAATTACTAGGAAGGTCTCTTGTTTCATGTCATCAAAGAAACAAAATAGTTTTGCACTATCTACCGCCGAGGCTGAATACATTAGTGCCGGTAGTTGTTGTGCACAATTGCTTTGGACGAAAGCAACCTTGAATGACTTTGGAATCAAATTCAAGAATGTGCCATTGTTTTGTGATAATGAAAGTGCTATCAAGATGACTCAAAATCCGGTTCAACATTCAAGAACGAAGCATATTGACATAAGGCATCACTTCATAAGAGACCATCAACAAAAGGGTGATATTTGCATTGAAAGCATTGGCACCGAAGATCAACTAGCCGACATATTCACAAAGCCACTTGATGAGAAGAGATTTTACAAGTTGAAGAATGAATTGAACATACTTGACTTCTCCAACTTGAAATGAGTGCACCCCCACATTCTTAAAATGACATGCCTCTCCTCCGACATAGCAAGGTAAAGTTGTTTGGCATATCATCCATATTTTGCTAAGGACATGTTTAGAACATATAGACATATTTGCATGTCAAATAGGCTCATTCATGAAAATCAAATGAGTTTAATGTATATATGGTACCACTATTGCTAATATGTTTTGATTGATCTAGTGGTAGCATATGACATGTTTGTGGGCTTGCAAACCTAGTGTTAAATCTAGAAAATGAGCTCATGATGTGTAATTCAACATGGTCAAGATAACCCTTATACTTTATGAGGTGTGAAGAAGCTTGTCCTTGGATCAAACCGAATTACATATTCTAGGCAAGTGATCTAGATTGAACCATAATTTGGACTCCCTCATATTGATTGACTTAATTCTCACTAAAATTTGCACCTTTTTGGTGATTGTTGACAAAGGGGGAGAGAAAAGTCACAAAGATAGAAAAGTCACAAAGATAAAAAAGTTAAATTGCAAAGAGGGAGAAAGATATAGTAAGGGGGAGAGAAATCAAAGTTATGACATTGGAAAGGGATCAATTAAAATTGAGCACACAAGTAGGGGGAGCAAGCTCATGAATTATTTGTTGCATTTGTATGTGCATTGACATGATGAATTGTTGCATTGCAAAGCCTAAATTCATATTCATGTTTGTATGGTGATTGCTAGAAATAGAACTTGAATGATGATTTGTTGAGAATAGCTTTACAAGTGGTATCTAGACACCTTTACTTATAATGTTGATCTCATGGGGTACTTTAGTGTTTGTGATCTTTACAAGTGATGTATAACAAGTGGTGTCTAGCTACATCGATGCTAAGGATGGTATATAAAGGCAACTCCGATTGGTATCACGCTTCAAAGGTCCATTCTATATACCTTAGCATCAATTTGATAGTAGTAACTCTCCCAAAATTTAAATCCATACATATGTGCACAATTGAACCAAACTCACGGAAGCACATATGTAGGGGGAGCTAATACTATCGAAATTCAAAATTGATTTCATTTCATATCTTTGTGATGGTTGTCATCAATTACCAAAAAGGGGGAGATTGAAAGCCCAAGTTTGGTTTTGGTAATTAATGACACCAAGTTGCTAATGCTATTGTATCAAGTGTGATTAAGCTAGGCATAAGCAACATGTGATGGAGGTGGAAATGGCATGGAGAGATGGCAACAAGACCACATGTTTTGGTGCATGAAATGATGAGCAAGATCATGAAGAAATGCATATAAAACGATGGACATGATGATCAAGTGAAGGAGAAGGATCTAAGAGCACAAGGCAAAGGTATAACCATAGGGTTTTCCTTTTGCCGGTCTAAGATGAGTAGAGAAGTGATTGACCGGGTTTAGGATACATAGCCAACTATCAAGAGGGGCAATCACGGTTAGCTCGGGAATCAAGTGCCACTAGATCAATGTCTTGAGCATATGCATTAGGATCTAGTAGAGAGCTAACATAACGCCTTGGAAAATATTTGTGAAATGCTAACACACATGCACATGATGGTGTACACTTGGTGGTGTTAGCACTTTTGCGAAGGCGGTGGAGTTTAAGCGGTAGAGAGGCGCTTTTTGGGGTAGTGAAATGCCTATTTTCCACTGCACTAGAAGTCAGAAAAGAAACAGAGGCGAACGGCGGTCACTCTGGTGACCGGACGCTGCACCGGACACGGTCATGGTGTGACTGGACGCGTCCGGTCAGCTCTCGCAGCAGTCAGGTACGTAGGTGCTAGGATTTGCAACCGGCGCGTCTCATCCCACACGGAACCAGAGCATCCGGTCAGGCACCCAGAGGGGCAGAGCTGGTCGTAGAGCCGATCGGACGCGCGGCGCATCCGGTCACGTGCGACCAGACGCGTCCGGTCGTGGTGGGAGCTTACTGGACTCCGATCGGATGCCAGGTGCAGCGCGTCCGGTCAAAGGCTAGAGCACGTCCGGTCACGGCAACGGTTACTTCTGACACGCACTATTCACACTTGTCCTGTAGTAACCGGACGCGCCCGGTCACCCTGACCGGAGCGTCCGGTCAGCTCATTTTTAACTATGTCGTTCGGTAACGGCTAGCTGCGTACCCCTTTGTTATAAATAGAAGTTGGCCGGGGTTTGAGGGTAACTCTTGCACATTTTGAGACCTAGAGACATCCTTTGAGCTAGAGAACAACCCCTCCACTCATCTCTTTGCTTAGTTGCACATCTTGAGTGAGATTGAGTGAGATTCAAGTGCATTGCTTGAGAGTTGCATTCTAGAGGCACTTGATCTTCGAGTTGCTATGGATTTCTTGTTACTCTTCTGTGTTTCCTGACATGGTAGACGGCTTGGATCAGCGGAGGTGATTGAGCTCACAATTGAAGATTGTTGAGCCCTCACCAAGTGTTGTAAGGGGTTCTTGATCCTTCCCTGCGGGAGTTCGCAAATTGGATACTCTAGTGGAGCTCGTGGCTTGGAGGATCCGCATCTTGTGTGCGGTTGTGCGGCACCCACCAAGGGCTCGACTCTTGATAGTCGATTAGCTCGCGAACCGACAAGTGGGTGCATCGCCACAACGAGGAGTAGCTTGCCGGGAAGCAAGTGAACCTCGGTAAAAATCTTGTGTCATCTCTTTGCCATGGATTTCTCTTGTGGTTGATCATTGTGATTGATTCTTCGAGTGCATTACTTCTCTACATCGTTGGTATAAGAATCAAGTCACTTGCTCTTTACTTTCTTGTACTAGTCCTAGTGTAGTTTGCTTAGTTTAGCCCTTATCACTTAGGAGTAAGTAGCTTTGTGACTTAGTCTTGTTGGTGTGTATTAGAGATCATAGCCTTGCTTCACTAGAATTGTATAGGTGGCTTGCATAGTGTAGTTGAGCTAGTGCTAGAATTAGCTTAGCCATCTTTTATACTGACGTGGTTGTTTAGTGAAGCTTGTAGATTTTTAAATAGGCTATTCACCCCCCTCTAGCCATTTGGACCTTACAGCTTCCTTGCCACGTGCACAGTGACCTGCACAGCGGCGGCGACGGCGGCGACTGATGCTCCGGTGGCGGAACGACCAGCAAGGGGTCGCACGAGGTACGGCAGTGGCTGAAGAAGGCGATGACGCACTCCTTTGAGGACGAAGAGGAGCGGAGGAGGAGGAACAGCTACGGCTAGGGAGCTTTGCTCGGCCATGCATGGCGCTCGCTGTGGCTGTCTGTAGGAGGAGCGGGAGAACAAGGAGAGGCGAGCAGAGAGGAGTGGGGAGCGTCTGGCAGCAGCCCCGCGTCCACACCACGTGAGGAGGAGGCAGGGCGCAACCACGCGGCAAGGAGAGGCGCTCGCCGCTGCGCATGGTGGGCACGTCCACGCCATGCGTCCCCCTCTCGGTCATTTCCTCGAGCACGTGGCGGGCAGCGGTTTGGGTATGGTGGAACGCGATTTTGGGCCGGATCTAGGCTGAATTGGACCTTGGACGTAAAAGGAAGTTTGAAGCCCGTGAGATGCTCTATATTTTTTGTTTAAGGGCCATGGTCATTAGAGCTATGGATTAGCAAGTAATTATTCTCCAAAGTGATAGTGTCATCGACTCGAATCCGATTAAGCTTGCCGGCTTTGACCTAAAATTCACGGCCAAAACTTGGTCAAACTTAATGCAACTTTTCCTAGACCTTCTCCATAGGTTTAGCTCCAACTTCTATTTTTGGGTCAAATCAGGTTGCTTAACGAAAACATGAGAACGCGGCATGCCAACCGGTATTGGTGCTGGAATTCCCAGACTTGGAAAAATTTCTAAGTCTGAAACAAACTGCAGCAGATTCAAAATTTTGAGCCATAGTTTGACTTACCTCCAAGCAAATTTAACTCTCAGTCCAAAAACATTATTTGCAGAGCACCAACTGAGCTACAACTTTCATGTAAGGCTCAAGGTCTAGATCAGCTTGGGTTGCAAGATATAAGGTTCCAAAGTAGGGTAGGCGAAACTTGAAAACTGAATTCAGTTTCAAGCCGACTGAAATTGTAATCTTCTTCCATCTCCATCTCCCAAACCGAGCAAGCAAAAGCTAAACCAATTACACAATGTTGTAGAGCTATATGAGGTCTACAACTTTGCTTAAAGGATCTAGGTTTGGTTCGACTTGGTTTGAGATATATACTATCCTAAAAGAGGGTACATCAAAACTGAAATCAGCTCCAACACTTAGCCAAATTTGCGAAGTCCAAAAACAGCAGCTGAATCAATTTTGTGATCTCTATTTGACTAGATTAGAGGCCAAACTAACTCTTGACCATTAAACAAAGTTTATTCTACAGAAGATGAACTACAACTTTTGTTTAAGGTCAAACCTCATAAATAGTACATAAGTCAAACTTTCACTTTGGTCAAAGTAGCAACTTGATAAAGCCTAAACAAGGGTTTTAGGCCAATTGGGGCATTTTCTTGACATTTGCTCAACATGAACCCACCATAACTTTTGTTGTAGAGCTCATCTAGAGTCTTTTGGGCAAGGTTGCAAGGTTTGGTTGATGACCTATATTTCCATTCACTTAATAGTGCAATTCAAGCACTTCGTAATACCATTCCAACAAGGATATAACTTATCATTTCATGTGACTTTTTGATTCCAAATGTCATGAAACTTTTCCAGGGATCAATATAGATAGGTACTAAGGTGAGACACATGAAGATATTGCAATAACACCACCCAAGCATATATCTTGAAAAGGGGCCTATATGTAAAGCAATAGTGCAACATCCAACTTGAGGTTAGGCTCATCTCCATAGGTTGACCTTGCCATCATCATTTCCACTTAATCTATCATGTTTGAGCTCAAACCCACTGCTTAGTGAGTGACAAACACCTGGGGTGTTACACTTATCATCCTCAGATCGGAGGGCAGACGGAAAGAGTCAATCAGATTGTAGAGGATATGTTGAGAGCATCCTTGATTATTTAGAAAAGTGGGATGAATGCCTACCTTTAGCTGAGTTCTCATACAACAACAGTTATCAGGCAAGAATTAAAATGGCACCGTTTGACACTCTTTATGGTAGAAGGTGCAGAACCCCACTGAACTGGTCCAAGCCTGGTGAGAGATGGTTTTTTAGAGTTGACTTAGTGAAAGAAGCTAAAGAGAAAGTTCGAATTATCCAAGCCAATATGAAAGTAGCACAATCTCATCAGAAAAGTTATACTGATCAGAGGTGTCACCCGTTAACATTCAAGGTGAGAGATCATGTCTATCTGAAAGTGTCTCCTATGAAAGGGGTGAATCATTTTGGAGTTCGGGGAAAGTTGGCACCTCGCTACATTTGTCCATTTCCAATCACGGAGAGATGTGGATCTATAGCATATCATCTCAAGTTACCAGAACAATTGGCAGCTGTCCATAATGTGTTTCATATATCTCAGTTAAAGAAGTGCCTGCAAGGGCCTAAACAGGCTATTGCGATTGAAGGAGTTGAACTTGAACCAGATCTAACCTATGCAGAGTATCCTGTCAGAATCTTAGATCAAAAGGATTTGGTCACTAGAAATCGAACAATTAAATTCTATAAGGTTCAGTGGAACAAACATTTAGAAGAGGAAACTACTTGGGAATCTGAGTATCTGATGGAGAATCATCTGGATTTCCTTGCATCTATTTAGATTACTGTCGACAAAACCTGGTCGACAGTCTACCAAGGGGTATGCCCAAGGTAGTAGATTATCGGTAGACAGGTGTGCAACCCACGAACGAGATGGTGATGCAGAACAACACGCGAGTTTACCCAGGTTCAGGCCGCCGTGTGGGCGTAATACCTTACGTCCTGCTCTGCTTTGTTATTGCTATCTTGAACAACGTATTACAAGCTAGATTGCCCTAGAGTATGTTGCAATGTTTTTGAGGGGGGTCCCCTGCCCTCCTTATATAGTCCAGGAGGTAGGGTTACAGATCTGGAAACTAATCTTAGCCGGTTACAATTGCCATACAGAGTCGGATAAGGATTCCTAATCTAACCGACCAAGACCTTGCTTGAGTCCCAAGTCTAGATTGATGCCTTGCGCGAGACTCCATCCCGACGATCTGGGTCGTGCGTCGTCATGTAATGGGCTGGACCATCTGGTCTGGGCCTGCCCATGTCTAGCCGTAAGGGTATAGGGGTTTATACCCCCACAGCTAGTCCCCGAGCACTATGTATTCTATATCGACACACTGTTTTAGTCTTCTTCAACTTGCGAGGTTCGTCTTCACATCACCTTGAAATGTTAACCGAGCATGCGCTAGTGTTCCATCTGGATCTGGAATCAGTAAACCGTGATTGTTGATGAAGACTGCAGTTATCGGTGAAGATTGCATAGTGGTCCAAAAAGAAAAATTTTCTTTCCTGGTGAAGTGTACCTACTTGTATTTCTGAAAATAAATGTAAGTGAGCGTACTTAATGAAACTAACGTACAAAAATTCCAGAACGTAGGGGTCGAAAAATAGAAACAATTCACCGTCAGGTGAAGTGTACCCACTTAGTCCCCGAGCCTGGTAGTAGGTGATGTAGGCACGTGGTGCCAGGGTCTAAAAAGGAGTCTTAAGAACCGTCAGGTGAAGTGTACCCACTTAGTCCCCGAGCCTGGTAGTAGGTGACGTAGGCACGTGGTGTCAGGGTCTAAAAAAGAAGTCTTAAGAACCAATGGACATTATGCACCGTCAGGTGCATCATATATGATGTAGTCCCTGAGCATGCTAGAAGGCAAAATACAAGCCTTGTAGCATGATATAAAAATATCAAGCGTCCAACGACTGTATGCAAGCATAGTACATGTAGTCGAGCGAGACGAATCCTGCGGCTAGAAGTAGTGTAACAAGTCCCCGAGCTCAAAGGTCTAATGACGAGTCCCCAAGCTCAGAGGTCTAGGAATGAGTCCCCGAGCTCGGATGTCTGACTGCAGATCCCAGAGCTCAGAGGCCTGGCTGCAGGTCCCAGAGCTCAGAGGTCCAGCTGCATGTCCCAGAGCTCAGAGGTCTGGCCGCAAGTCCTAGAGCTCGGAGGTCTGGCTGCAGGTCCCCGAGCTCAGAGGTCTGGCTGTAGGTCTCGGAGCTCGGAGCTCTGGCAAACGGTTCCAGAGCACACTGGTCTGAGATAATCCATCACCCCGCTGTATCGGTAGATCTCGCTTTCTCTTTTTTTTTGAGACATGTAGTCCAAAAGCGCACACTGTGAACAGTGACCAAGTGTCTGTAACGAGACACGTGTGGGTCACGTACGAAACGCCACCAAAATCGAAGGGACATGATTTTTGCGGAGGAAATCTGTTAGTTACCGCAAATATCGCCCCACGTGCGCCATTCCTTCAGAAACTGAATCGACCCTACCTTTTAAAGACTGGGGGAGGGAACGATTCAGTTTACTCACACTCGTAGATCCACAATCAACCGTCTTCTTGCTGCCGCTGCCGCTGCGCCATTGGCATCACAGAGCCCGTTTGAGCCCTAGTGTCACCACCATAGTGTAATCCAAAATCGCCGCCGTAGGCACCGACAAAATCGCCCCAATCTCCTCATGCGCTGCCACCTCTTGACTGGCCACCACCAAACCCTAGCCACTGGTAAGAGCGGCGTTGTTTTTTACATCCAGTGAAAGGAAGATCCGAAAGAATCGAAGAATGGCCGTGAAGAAGAAGACGGAGGCCGAAGTTCGAAAGGATCTCATGAAGGAGTGGAGTATGTCGAAGTGCACCCAACTTAGTCTTGAGCGACTGGTGCGGATTGGTGTGCTGCATGCCCAAGAACTGGCGAGATGGCGTGCACCCAATCTGGAACCATTCCTAGATCCCAAAGGAGGTGAAATTGTTGTATTTGAAGAATACTTTACTCATGGATTTGGTGTGTACGTACATCCATTCTTGCAAGGGCTCTGTAACTACTATGAGATCAGCATTTGCAATCTGCATCCAAATTCTGTGTTACTTGTTGCTTGCTTCATCCATCTCTGTGAAGCATACGGTGGTTTCCAACCCCACTTCGACTATTTCCGTCACCTATTTTGGTTGAAGAAGAAAGGAGGTCAAGGTGGCTCCAATGTTGCTGGTGGTTGCTATCTGAACATGCGAGAAGGGATCAGGGCAGAGTATCTACACTGTCCATGGAAAACCACACTAGAGGACTAGTACAAGCACTGGTTTTACATCCGTGAAGAACCAAGCCAGGCCTCATACTGCGACGTAGCTTTGGTCCTAGAGAAAACTGATAGTTGGAAAGAATTGTCGCAGAACACAATACAGATAGAAGCAATTATGCAGCTGATACCATGGTCGAGGCTGGATGGACCGAGTGTAGTTGGTAATTTTATCAGTCATCGAATCCAGCCATGCCAGGCCAGAATACATGCGGCATATGAATACCAAGGTCGCATGGACCCAACCAAGATGAGGAATGAAGACCTCGAGCCGAAAGAGGTGAAGATGAGGGTCTGAGATCTATTTAACCTGAAAGATCCCAGTTTTAGGAAGCTGACAATCATTGAGCCAACGTTCAAGCTTACGCACCCGCCACCACTGGTAAGTCAAATGCTGTCTGATAGTTTATCCTTAAGATTGAAATAACAACCGTGTAGTTGGTGTACTGTCATTCTGAAATCCATGTTGCGGTTTGTTGCCTAGTTTAATGGACAGGAGAGAGCGGAGGCATTCATCTCTTGGCCACCAGGTGTGGAGTGGCCAGAGGTCGTGCCACGATCCTAGGATGCACAGCCACTACCCATGGACGATGACCCGTCTGAAGTTGATTGGCTGGAAATTGAGGATGATTCAGAGCAAGCCAGTCGTCTTGTAGGAAAGAAACCAGTAGCCGCCCCAACGAAGAAAAGGGGCCAGACCTCTGCAAGTGAAAAGCCAAGAGAGGCAATTGACCCAAAGGAAGCAGAGGACCCAGCAAGTAAACGCCGACGCGTTATCTTGGATTGGCCTAAAGATGAAGACGAGGAGGTCGAGGAGGTCTCTGGTATCATAGCGAGCAGTCGAAGGGAGCGGCTTCCTAGAAGACAGGAGCTAACGCCACCATTGCAAACGACTGAACCACCACCTCATCCACCGCAACCACATGTACAGGCCACAGAAGTCCCTAGGCTAGCTACTGCTGTTAGGAGCGACGTTGCTAAGCAGGTCCTGACCACTAGAGCAGGAGCGGAGAAGGGTACCGGGCCCGAGAAGACAAAGAAATCTTGGTTTGCCACCGTTTTCCGCGCTACAGACCTGTAAGTCATCAAAAACTCGCATAAGTATGACATAATTGAGTAATAACACCGCCTGTATAACTTGTTATTGATTTGTATAGCGCTGCATCGACCCAAAAGCCAGAAGAACTTTCTAGCAGTGCAACACCGCCACCAACTAATACAGCCAGCATCGAGCAGCAAGGCCAGGAGCATATCAGAGCAGATAGAGTAGTCCCCGAACCAGAAGCTCCTTCAACAGCCGCTCTTGGTCCACAAACAGCCGTAGAAGACCCGAAATAGCCTCGGCCGGCCCCTGAGAGACAAGTCCTAAAAACTGTAGAAGTTGGGAAGAGCACTGAGGAGCCAACTGAAAGTGCAAAACCATAAGAAGAAACCGAGCCTTCCGCCCCAGCCGTAGAAGAAATCCTCGGGCATTATGAAGAAGAAAACAGATTTTGCGGCACTCGAGCCTACACTGTGGAGATTCCAGTAGGAGACGAGGTCAGGGCTGTAGAAGCAGTTGCCAAAATATTCCTAAAGGAGGTTAAGGTAAGCCTCGCATAACTTAATAAGCTGTGATTGTACCATCCATAAGAATTGCTTTTAAGATCCTGTATGCTGCAGATTATGGCCGAAAAGAACAAGTAGCTGAGTGCAGAACAGAAAAAACTATAGCAGCAGGTAGAAAGTTATGTGAAACAAAATATTGATCATGAAGAAAAGATGTGCACTGTCCTCCAGCGGCTAGAAGTGGTCGAGAAACAGAAATCAAGTAAGGATTCATTATGTTGTTAAGTACTCGAGCTCTGTAGGGTGATGTATTTCTGTACTGTACATAATCATTGGATTGCTATAGGTCTGGATATCGAAGTTAGCCGGCTTCGCGAAGAAAATGCTCAGGTAGCTGCTGAGCGTGATCGGCTGGCTGAAGAAAAGACCAAATGGCTGCAAACACAGCAGGCCATGAAAGAAGAGAAGGCGAAACTAGCCAAAGATCTAGAGAGTAAGTATTCCTCAACATTGTTGTATCGTTTGCTGAAGTTTATGGTGTTAAGCTCAACATTGTCATATCTCATCAACATAACACCTTGCAGTTGTGAAGAAAAATGCCAAATTGCACCAGGAGAAGATGAAGAAAGATTGCAATGACCTGGAGCTTCAAAACCAGGCTGGTGCAAAAAAGATCGAGGCGTGGTCCTAGAAATGCAGCAAGCTTATGACGGAGCAAGAAACCCTAAACAGCAAATGCAAGACGCTCATCAAAGAATGAGAGACTTAGAAGCATGCCAGCGCAGAGATGGCGAAAGGGATCGCACCAGTGCTCGACATCATTAGCCCTGACTCCATCGAAGCTGGAGCGGAGTCACAAAAAATGGGCCTAGTCGAGAAATCCCAAAAGGCCTGGGGATGGCTCCAACAGTGGACAAAGGACATCAAGGAATATGTGGGTGCACATGTACTTAGCTTAGTACGTGCCCACTACCCTTTGCAAGAAATTGCTCGCTTGGAAGCCGGGTATCCCAGGGAGATCAGGGCAGAGCAAGCTGACGAGCTGCGGTCAAAGGAGATGAAACATGCTGCAGCAATTACAAAGGACATCATCCTGTGCCTAGCTATAGCCCCGTCGACCGGAGGGACCATTCAATTATACGTGGGTCAAATACCTGTGCCGCCATCTTTGGCTTCAAGCGGAACACATGAAGCTCCATCCTCGACCATGCCAAAGGTGGCAGAACTACCAAAGGGGCCACAGTAGGAGGAATATACGAATAGGTCATAGAATTAAGTGTCATAAACCTATTGTAAACTTGCGCCTGTAAAGAGGTGAGCTTGTAATGAGGTAATGAGTAATACAATGTAAAGTTGTTTATGTTTTTGTGTGAAAAAACGTTACAGCTCTGTATTGTGTGTAAATTTAACTAAGTTAGAACAATAGGGTGTTCTATTTTAGTTGTTCTGGCGTAATCGACGAGAACTAAGTGAGAACAGTGAAATGTTCTGTCTTTAGTTGTTTAAGCATAGTCAACGAGAACTAAGTGAGAACAGCAAAATGTTCTGTTTTTAGTTGTTCATGCATAGTCGATGAGAACTAAGTTAGAACAGCGAAGTGTTCTATTGTTAGTTGTTCAGGCATAGTCGGCGAGAACTAAGCAAGAACAGCGAAGTGTTTTGTTTTTAGTTGTTCAAGCATAGTCGACGTCATCCTGTAGGTCTGTATGGCTTTGGAGAGGCCAGTGATCTGAGTGTAAGGCTATCATAGCCTGTATACATGTACGAGTACGACTGGTCTAGCCAAAGGGCGTCTGTCGACCACTCACGCGCTAAGAGTATGGTCAAGGACAGAGCTGCTCCAAGAACCTGAAGGAATTGTCGTACGCTTGTCTCTAGATGGTTTTATTTGTTGCAAGATCAACGATATAAATAGGTACAGTCATCTAAAAACATATATATATATATATTGTAATTTAAAATACAGAAAAAGATACATATCTGAGAATTAAGGGTAAAAACGCCTAAGCTTGTCGATATGAACAGAGTTGGGTACGTCAGTGCCGTCAAGTCTTGCAAGTCTGTACGAGGTGGGTCATGTGACAGCCTTGACGATGTATGGCCCCTCCTAGGGAGTTGCCAACTTGTGGACACCATCTTGGCTAGTCTTCCATTTCAATACCAAATCACTGACCACAAAGAAACGTTCCTAAATATTTTTGTTGTAATATCTTCGCAACACAACTAAGTACTTGTCCGTGCGTATACAGGAGTCGAGGCGCGGTTCCTCTGCACTATTCACCTCGAACTCACATTGTTCTATAACGTGATCTTCATTGTAGTTCTCGACCCGAGGTGACCGGAATTCAATGTCTGCTGGGAGCACAGCTTCAGCGCCATAAACCATGAAATATGGAGAGACACCAGTATTGCGACTAGGCTGTGTCCGAAGTCCCTAGACCACAGCTGGTAACTCCTTAATCCAACGTCTAGGGGCCTTGTCATTCTCTCTGTACATCCTTTTCTTTAATGCATCCAGTATCATTCTATTAGCCCGCTCGACCTGTCCATTAGCTCTGGGATGCGCCACCGAAATGTATTTTACTACAATGCTCCGTTCATCACAGAAATCCCAAAATGTGTTCCCAGTAAACTGAGTCCCTAGGTCTATAATGATACTGTTAGGTATACCGAAGCGGTGGATGACCTGGTCAAGGAATTCAACTGCTTTTTCGGATGATGCCTTAACCAAGGGCATGTACTCTATCCATTTGGAAAAATTTATCAATCAGCACAAATATGAACTTGAAGATACCCGGTGCTGGTTTGAAAGGTCCAATCATATCCAATCCCTAGCACGCAAAGGGCCAAGAGGCTGGTATGGTCTGGATCTCGTGGGCTGGCACGTGAACTCTCTTTGAGAAGAACTGACAATTGGCGCAATGTTGGACAAGCTTCTCTGCGTCTGCTACAGCAGATGGCCAATAAAAACCTGCACGAAATGCTTTACCAACCAACGTCCGAGATGCAGCATGGTTACCACAGGTGCCAGAATGTATTTCTGCCCAGAGTTTAATACCGTCTTCTTGCTCAATGCACTTCATTAATACTTCGGCTTTCGCATTTTTGCGCCATAGCTTACCCTCGACCACCAGATATTGTTTGTTGCGATGTATAAGGCGTTCATTCTTAGTTCGATCAGAATAGCCTGTGCCATCTGTTAGATACTGGATGAATGGAACACGCCAATCCGATATCCTAGTCGAGGTCTGGGAGGATCCTACAAATGTTGGAGATTGTGCCATAGTGGTTGGTGACGAAACGATAACTACCAGAGACTGGTCCGGGGGCTTCTCGATCACGAGGTCGCCTTCTTGTTTAATTGATGGTGTGAAAAGGTCTTGAATAAAAACACCATGCGGTACTTGAGCTCTGGACGATCCTAACTTCGACAGCGCATCGGCTGCTTGGTTTTTGTCTCGGACCACATGGGAATATTCAATGCCATAGAATTTGCCTTCAAGCTTCCTAATTTCCTTGCAGTATGCATCCATCTTCTCGCTAGTTGTATCCCAGTGCTTATTGAGCTGGTTGATAACTAGGGCCGAGTCGCCATGAACATAAAGGCGCTTGATACCGAGGTCAACTGCAATGCGCAAACCATGAAAACATGCCTCGTATTCTACGACGTTGTTAGATGCCGGGAAGTGAATCCTGAGGACGTAGCGCAATTGCTCATTGGTTGGTGATATGAATAATATGCCTGCTCCCGCACCATCAATTGTTAATGAGCCATCAAAATACATTTTCCAGTAATCCACGGGTCTTTGAGAGGTCGGGATGCTTAAGTCTATCCATTCAACCATGAAATCCGCCAATGCTTGTGATTTAATAGTATCGCGGCGTGTAAATTCCAGGTCGAAAGGACATAGCTCCATTGCCAACTTGGCGATGTGCCCGTTTGCATCTTTATTGCGTATAATAGTACCAAGGGGAAACTCAGTTTTGATCACCACATGGAACCCGTCAAAGTAATGCTTCAACTTTCGGGTTGTAATGAGTATGGCGTAGATCAGTTTTTGAATCTGAGTGTACCTAGTCTTGGACTTGTTGAGCACCTCACTGATGAAATACACAGGGTGCTGAACACCAAAAGCGTGGCCGGGCTCCTCGCGCTCGACCACGAGGACAGTGGAGACGACTCGATTAGTCGCAGCAATGTAGAGTTGAAGGACTTTTCCTGACTTGGGAGCAGTAAGGACCGAAGGTGATGCAAGGTACTGCTTCCACTGGGAAAAAGCAATATCTGCTTCCTCTGACCATTCAAACTTCTCGCCTACCTTGAGTAACTTGAAGAAAGGTAAGCCCTTATCACCAAATCAAGATAGAAATCGGCTTAGGGCAGCCATACACCCTGTAAGCTTCTGGACATCCTTGACATTTGTTGGTTGCTTCATATTGAGGACAGCTTGCACCTTTTCTGGGTTAGGACGTATGCCATCATGACTGACGACATTGCCTAGTAATATACCCGAGGGAATGCCAAAGATGCACTTTTTAGGGTTCAACTTCCATTGATATTGATTAAGCATAGCAAAAGTAAGTGTTAGGTCGTCGATCAAGGAGTAAGATTCCTTGGTTTTTACAACTACATCGTCTACATAGGCCTCGACTAGTTCATCTTGTATCTCCCTTTCGAGGCATTCTTGTATTGCACGTTGATAAGTAGCTCCGACATTTTTTAGGCCAAACGACATGGTCGTGTAGCAATAAGCACCGAAAGGTGTAATAAAGGACGTTTTGATCTGATTGTCCTTGTTTAGAGCAATCTGGTGATAACCAGAGTAATAGTCGAGAAAAGATAGTAGCTCCTGTAACAGAACCGACCAAATTATAAGAGCACAAGTACAAAAACAAGCACCGAAGCGCTCAAATTTTCGAACTTGAGCCCACATAATCCCGGTAGTCAATCGAAACCACGAAGGATTTCAAACCAACTTGCTTACAACCAAGATCGCATCATTCAACATACAACATCATACGTTACATTTCACAAGTAGTTATGAAATAAGTTTACACACAAGGAGTCGCAATTATTACAAACCAAGTTTGGAAAGTAGCGGAAGCATAACACACACCAGATGTTTAACTACTGCCAGTCTTGTTGATCAACAAACCCGCAAAAGCATGAGGAAAGTACATAAAAGATGATCACGCCCTAGTGATCTAGTCTTCGTCACCCGCAGGGCGGAGACAAGTTTTACAGAAGCCTTAATAGAGCATATCATCTGCAACAGGAGGGAAATAAACCCCTGAGTACTGGAATGTACTCAGCTAGACTTACCCGTCAAAAACCAGAAATAAGTTGACACCAAGGATTATGCAAGGCTTACACAAGAGGCTAGTTGACACCATATTTTGCATAAAGGCATAAGTAGTTGAAACGCTTATAACCTATACTAGCAGTTATTTTTAGCATTTACCTGTCATCTATCTTAGCACCTGTACTACACATACACTTGATTATCATCAAACAATTATTAACATTTTATCCATAGCAGGTATAAATTGTGGCAACAATGTATCATTCACTTAACCATCTGTTCAATTAATGAGATCTACGTTGCCGCTGCTCAAGTCAAGTGCTCACTAACCGGGAGTGACGGCGATTCGAATCGAATTCCTATCCAGCTGGAGGGGTACTTCTAACACTCACCGAGTCACGCATGGCGAGGGCTGCTCAGGTCATCTTTCGTACAGTTCAGGAATCACGGGCCCGAATGATGTCGCGTCCCCAAGGGCGACACTCTGCCAGGTGATAGGGACTCTAACCCCCCCCTTGGTCTCACACCAATGTCCCCAAGCACATCCTTTCTCTCCTCCAAGATGCAACCTACCATTCGATTCCCGGCCTGAACCATACTACTCGACTTCGCGGTCGGAATGACTTATCCGGCCAACTAAGTGTTAGACTGCGTTCAACATGACTCAAGGACGTACAGCAAATCGGTCCTTAAACGACTCAGACGGGCATAGCTCCACACCCAAGACGTAAAGTGTCTTGCGGCTGTACTATCGAACTCTCGCCCGGTCTCAATTTCATTTTAAAGCATGGTTCCATCCACGATAGCCATAAAGCCACTCGTGACCCCTTCCTACATCTCGCGGATGACCGGAAATCACCTGACTTCTACCGTACTAAGCAGGGCTAAGCATTGACATGTGCCTAAACCTAAGTTAGGATTTAAGTACGATATCTGGACAAGGACAGGTATAATGCAACAATTGTTTTCATACAACTCCTACAACTTAATGCATTAAACAGTTAAAAGTACTCAAGATAGATTTATAAATGATGGGTTCAGCATGCACTGGGGCTTGCCTTTTAGAAAGGTCGAAGGTCGGTGGTCAGGGCACTCGGGCAAGTCTTCAATGGCGTCTCCTCCGCCAACTGGTTCTGCTGGCTCCTCCGACTGGTCCTGGACTTCCTCCGGAATCACTGGCTCGAACTTGAGGAGCGTTACTCCCTCCGGAACACCTATTACATGAGTGCATAATAAATCTCATGGATGCATAATGAAAGATGCAGCATGCTCGGAATGGAATGCATTGCAACACTCTTAAAGCTTTAATCAAATCACTTCAAATATTAGGTGCAAATTTCCTCTCCGGTAGAGAAATACTCACCTAATCTACTCAACCTAAGATATAGCTGTTCTTCTTCGGTTAAGGCCCTAACACCTAACAATCACAAGAGTAACATCACTTAGGTCACCCCATTCAACACCAAAGCATCACAGTAAGATATTCTGGACAGCAGCCAAATGTTTCTAACATAACTGGAGATTCCCAACTCCAAAAGATATGATCTAAGACAATCTGGAAAGCTTAAGAAATGCACTACAGTTCCTTTTCAGACCTCAACCCTAAATTCCTAAGTTTACCATGTCGAATTTCATAAGTTCCAGAATCTGTCCTCTCTAAACAGAGAGTAGCCAATTCTGGACTGTCACTTAAAACAGCAATAACTCCCAAACTACTAAGCCAAATGCTCCCAAATTTTGACACAAGCTAGTTTATCAAGTTTACTACAACTTTGGTATTTACAAGTTTTCCAGCAACCACCTTTATCAAAGGTCAAACCTAGAAATACTACCAGCTGTCCAGAAAACCTAGAATTGCAAGGATTAAATATTTATTTATGTGGCAAACATCCCTTAAGACCAAACTAATGTTACCACAAGTTCACATGGGTCACAAAAACACCAGAAAGTAAGGTGTGCCTACCTAAAATATTTATTTATACTCATTTCTTAATTTACTTAAGTAATTAAGTGAAATTTTAAACATATATGTAAACTGTTCCTAAAATTCTACAAAAATTACAGCAGACTCTCTGACCCAAAAAGAGACTATTGTAAAAATTTGAACTGAATTTATTCACAGAAACTCCCTACACAAAATTCACAAACCCAAAAGGCTGAGTTTTGTATAATTAACAAATCATATTGAAATATATCAAACAACAGATTTCATATTTTTCTTAGACACTATAGGGTACCAAGACATTCTCCAAAAATTTATAAGAACATTGCACATGTAGAAAAATTACTAAAATTCATTCAAGTATTTTCTAAAATAACATGATAGCATTATAACTTGAAAAGTACTTAAGCACTACTGCCCAAATTTTTACCAGAGCTAATATAGGTATAACTTAGCCTACCCACCAAATTTCATAATTTTTGGTAGAATACAGCTCAAGTTATACATTTAACAAATTTGCCTTCATTTCAAAACACATTTGAAAGATCTATTTAATTCTCCCAAAAACTAAACATCACATACCAGATTTATATTTTTCTAACATACTACACATCATGTAGATCCTAACAAAATTTATCTCATAATTTTTGGGCAAGTAAAACCCTAGATCTACACATCATGCTTATGCTTATGCAAATGCAATGCAATTATGGAGCTAAACACCTGAGGTGTTACAGCCCTCTCCCCTTATAAAAATCTCATCCCGAGATTTGGAAAGCGTAATTTCATAGAATTCCTTATAACCATCCCGCAAATAATCCTCCCGTTCCCACGTAGCGTCACTTTCACTACCCTGATTACTCCACATCACTTTATACCACTTAACCACTTTGCTTCTAGTCACTCGTTCCTGAGTATCGATCACTCGGACTGGCTTTTCTTTGTAAGTTAGATCGGATTCCAGCCTGATATCTCCTAAAGGAACTCGTTCCTTAGGGACTCAGAGACACTTTTTGAGCTGAGATACATGGAAAACGTTGAATATGGCGCTCATTTCAGGAGGCAACTGGATTTTGTACGCAACAGCTCCACTCTTGCCTATGATCTGGAAAGGACCCACGTATCTTGGTGCAAGTTTCCGCTTAACACCAAAGCGTTGGACACTCTTCATTGGAGAAACTTTCAAATAAACGAAGTCTCCAACTTCATACTCGAGTGGCTTTCTACGACGATCAGCATAGCTTTTCTATCTAGCTTGGGCTGCAACCATATGTTTTTGGATGGTACGGACTTGTTCCTCAGCTTCCTGAACAAAATCAATACCATAATACCTTCTTTCACCAACTTCTACCCAGTTTAGTGGAGTTCTACACTTACGACCGTACAATGCTTCGAACGGGGCCATCTTAATACTCTCTTGGTAACTATTATTGTATGAAAATTTGGCTAGAGGTAACCACTTTTTCCAAGAACCCTTGGATGATATTACACATGCCCGCAACAGATCTTCCAAGATTTGGTTAACTCGTTCCGTCTGACCAGACGTCTGGGGGTGATAAGCAGAGCTTCTCACTAACTTGGTTCCCAAAAGGTAATGCAAGTGCTCCCAAAAGCGAGCAGTGAACTGGGGACCACGGTCAAAAATGATAGTACGAGGTACCCCATGGAGCCGGACTATCTGATTGAAGTACAACTCAGCATAGTCAGTGGGACGATAGTCCACTCTAACTGGAATGAAGTGAGCTGATTTGGTCAAACGATCCACAATTACCCAGATGGAGTTGTGATTTTTGACAGTAGGAGGAAGTCCGACAATGAAATCCATACTTATCTCTTCCCATTTCCAGCCTGGGATAGAAAGTGGTTGAAGTAACCCAGCTTTCATGTGCACAGCTTTAACTCTACAGCAGGTGTCGCATCTAGCAACATACGCAGCTATCTCTATCCGCATCTTGGTCCACCAATAAACTGGCTTCAAATCATAATACATCTTATTACTACCAGGATGGATGGACAACTTGGAAGAATGTGCTTCGGACAGGATCTGATCTCTAAGCTCTCGGTCCTTAGGTACCACTAATCTATCCTTAAACCACAGCACACCTTCGTCATCTACCCTGAAATGCTTAGTTTCTTCCTCTTTCATCTTACGTTTTATGTGGAATATACCAGGATCAGTCTTTTGGAGTTCAATAATTCTGCTTTTGAGAGTACAACTGACGATGATGTTGTACAAGACTGCTGGATGTAGAAGGCGGGACCGATGAAAATCAGTTTCAACTAGGGTATGGCAATGAGACTTACGGCTTAAAGCATCCGCAACCACATTTGCCTTGCTAGGATGATAGTGTATTTAAAGGTTATAATCCTTAATCAACTCGAGCCATCTTCTTTGACGCATATTTAACTCGGGTTGGGTGAAGATGTATTTGAGGCTTTTGTGGTCTATGTAAATATTGCAGACATTGCCCAGCAGATAATGCCGCCATACTTTCAAAGCATGAACAACTGCGGCCAGTTCTAAGTCATGCATTGGATAATTCACCTATGCTTCCGAAGTTGCCGCGAGGTGTATGCAATTACTCGGCCTTCCTGCATCAACACACCTCCCAAACCTATGCCTGAGGCATCACAATAAACATGAAACGGTTTCTCGATATCCGGTTGTGCCAGAACCGAAGCCGAGGTAAGGAGGGTTCGCAGTTGGTGAAAAGCCGCATCACACTCAGGAGTCCAAACAAACCTGGTGTCTTTTTGCAGCAACCGAGTCATGGGTTTGGCTATTTTTGAGAAATCCGGGATGAAGCGACAATAATAGCTAGCCAACCCAAGAAAACTCTGGACCTCATGAACCGAAGTAGGAGCCTTCCAATTCAATACTTCTTGTACCTTGGTGGGATCCACCATAATTCCCCCATCGGACAACACATGCCCAAGGAAAGGTACTTCACGAAGCCAGAATTCACATTTACTGAACTTCGCATACAGTTGATGTTCTCGCAGTCTGGTGAGAACAATACGCAGGTGTTCCGCATGTTCTTCCTCATTTTCAGAATATATCAAGATGTCATCGATAAACACCACCACAAACTTGTCCAATTCGGGCATAAACACCGAATTCATCAAGCACATGAAGTGTGCGGGGGCATTTGTCAGGCCGAAAGACATAACAAGATACTCATAAAGGCCGTATCTTGTCGAGAAAGCTGTTTTTGGAATATCTTCAGGACGGATTTTAATCTGATGGTAACCAGATCTCAGGTCAATCTTGGAAAAGACTTTAGCTTTGGACAACTGATCGAACAAGATATCGATACGTGGCAGAGGATACTTATTTTTTACAGTGACTGCATTCAAAGGTCTATAGTCTACACACATCCGCAAGGACTGGTCCTTCTTCTTCACAAAGATAGCAGGGCATCCCCATAGAGACGAACTAGGACGAATTAACCCCTTCTTCAAAAATTCATTCAACTACACCTTAAGTTCAGCTAGCTCATTCGAAGGCATCCTATAAGGTCTCCTAGAGATGGGTGCCGTGCCAGGCAACAACTCGATTTTAAATTCCACATCCTGATCCGGAGGGAGTCCCGGCAAATCATCGGGAAACACGACCGGAAACTCATTTACTACGGAAATTTCAGTCAACGCCTTTGCTTGCACAGCATGAACTTCCCCAGACAAATCAACTTTTCTGGGAAGTTGTACTAGAAAACCCTTTTGATCTGTAGGATCTCTGAGCATAATGGATGTATCAATGAGTACCCCATTCTGACTCATCCAATTCATGCCCAGAATAACATCTATGCCTAATCCCGGCAACACCACTAAGGCAAGCGAATACTTTCGCCCTTCTATTTTAAACTCAAGGTTCCCCACTACTTTATTTGTGGAAATATTCCCACTTGCCGCACTAATGCAATAACCCCCACCTTCAACAGTATGTAACTTGTGTGCAAACTTTGATGCAAACTTAGGACTGATAAAGGAATACGAAGCACCTGAATCAAAAAGTACCACTGCAGGGTGGTGGTCAACTAGGAACTCACCAGTAGTGACAACCTCACTAGATGGGATTTCCTCAATACTGTTATAATGAGCATGTCCCTGACGGCCACCTTGGTTGACATTCTTCTTAGGATAAGGGCAATTTCTGGACCAATGGCTTGGCTTGTTGCAGTTCCAGCAAGGCATGTTGCTGGGAGGAACACTGAAGCTGCTCTGACCAGAATTTCCCTTGGCAGAGCGACTGTATAAGCCTTGCAGAACCCAGTTTTGGCAGCAGGCTTCTTCTGTGGTGGACGGAACTTGGTATTCTGAGCAGGTGGGCGAGGGGAAGCCCTAGGTGCAGCAGGAGTCCGAGACTGTGAAGCACTCACCTCAATGGCCCTTTTGCGGCTCTTAGAGGCAGAATAAATAGCATTATTGTTTTCCTGAGTCAAAGCATCACTGATAAAATCGTTGAAGGTAGTACACTTGCTCGTGCCCATGGTCTTCATCAGTTTTGGGCCGAGGCCTCTTTTGAAGCTAGCAATTTTCTTGGCATCGGTATCCACAAACTCTGTGGCATACCTTGCCAGGTTGTTGAAAGATTGTAGATATTCAGTCAAGCTTTTATTTCCCTGCGACAGCCTCATGAATTCTGTGTGCTTGATAGCCATAAGACCTGGAGGAATATAGTTCCCTCGGAATACTGCCTTGAACTGGTCCCAAGCAATCAGGACATTTACAGGCAGTGTGGAACGATAGTGGCTCCACCAAATACCCGCTGGACCATGCAGCTGATGAGAAGCATATTCAGTTTTTAGCTCATTGGTCAAGCGAAGCAAACAAAACTTTTGTTCAATAGTGTTCAACCACCGTCGACTTGTAGTGGTTCCTCCGCCTCCTTAAAGAGCGGGGGCTTAGTATCAAGAAAGTCCTTGAAATCACTGTACTGATTGGGTTCTGGGCCCTGGCGGCCATGACGAGCCTCCCGATTGGCAAGCTAGCGCATAGCATCTGCCAGCATGCGCTGCCCTTCTACCACGGACTGCATGAGCTCAGCCAGGGTAGGCGGTGGTGGAGGGGGTGGCTGTTCCTCATCCTCATTGCCACGACCCTGACGGAGGTTGTACGACATCTGCAAAATGCATAGCCAATGTGCACTAACGATGTGGGAAATTTGGATGAATTATTGTAAATAGGTCAAACTGACTTCATGAAAATGACTTTGCAAAGAATCAAGGCACAATAATTCATCACAACCGCACAATCCATTCAAGCGCATCACTTGACGCAATCGTGTGTGGGTATCCAACCCGATGTGTTTTGATATAAGGCTCACTCACAGGGAGCACAACAGTGACGGAACGGTTTACTTTCATATTTACGTGATTTTCGACCCTTCGTACGGGTACTCGGATTCAATCCCAAAAATTTCTAATCAACTGAGAAAGGCTACTTCAAACTGACCACAAAGAGACTTCTCAACGGTAGAGTTCCATGGTGGATCATGACTAGCCACCTCGATACCAACGCGTGCCAAGCAGCACAGCCTTATGTCGCGCGCCACAGGAGGCCCTCGGTTTCGTCGCGGCACCGAAGGGTGCTAATCGTGATACCATCATCGAACACAACACAATAAGACATCCAATTGTGATCGAAATTAAAAGGTTCAAACTAAACATCCAGGAAACATAGGGTTCGACCTTACATCCTAAAAGCCACGTTATTACAAAGCCTCACTCCAACACAGGGAGGGCACAAAAGATGATTCTAACATCGTAGCTACGCGATGACTACTCTAAGTGTCGTCCTCAGAGTCGGTGTCAAGGATCTCCCCGCCGTCCTCATCACTAACAGGCTCTAACTCCTCATCTTCTTCTTCTTTTGGTTCTTCTTCTGGTGGGGCATCCTGCGGTCCATTGACCTCCACTTCATCATCATCTTCAGCCATGAAGATTTCCGAACCCATGTCCTCATCTGCGTTGTTGTTTTGAGGTAGCAGGGGATTGAGCTGGTTGTTTAAGCGATGCACTTCTTCATGAAGATTGTCATTGTATTCTTCAGCGTTCTCCAACTGTTGCTCGAGCTCAAACTGACGAGCTCTCAGAACGTTCTCCTCGTGCCAGGCTTCATCCCTCTAGTTCATGACACGGACCAGCATGTGTTGATAGTTATGATTTGCTACTGTCAACCTCTGGACTGCAAGTGTTTCCTCATCACGGTCCCGGATCACTTGCTCCAGTTGTTGACGCGCTGCATTCCTGGCAGCAATCACTTTGGCCAACTCAGCCCGCAGCCTTTCCACCTCAGTGGGCTCGGGGCGGGGCTCACGTGGAGCTAGCTGGTGGCGAGGAGCCCTTCCTCCGGTCGACTTACGGGCGGTCCTCTTAGTACGCGCCATCTGTATCAAAAAGGTACGACTTAAAGTGAGGATAATTTAGGGGATACGAAATTTAATTTAGTCGGGACTAAGGATATTTTAAGGAGGGAGTAAAATGACATGTATGATGTAATTAAACATGATGCATGCACATTCCGTACGCCCTCTCACCCTAGTAGAAACCTAAATTTCTAGTGCTAGGCGGTGGCATACATACGTTCTCTCATATAAGCGAAACTATCAGTCTACTCGTTACGCTGTTAGTGTACCTGCAGAAAATTTCATTTCAGCCCAACAGTTTCCAATATAACACATAAGAAAGCAGTAAACTAAATACTTTCCATATACACATCCCCTGATGTATATACTTTAGTATCAAAGCTACCCAATACACATTCCCATAATTAAGTGCTTTCATAATTACATGGTTTGAACATGTAAGTATGCAAGTCACCAAACTACTCTCCCCTAGACCGTCGGTTGGACGATCATGCTCTCACATCTCACACTTACCAGAGCGTCGAGGTAATTGATCCATACATTACCACCTAAGTGGATGGCATCCATACAATATCACATCGTATGGACGACGAAACAAAAACAAACAAGACCCCCAAGTTAGTACTTATAATAAGCCACCTAAGAGTGCTTATTTGGGCTAAGGGATGTGATCACTGGCATACCTATAAAAATAATTTTTTATAGTTTTAACCCTTTTCATAAACAAATACTTTTGTTTTTAATTACTCGTATGATGTGATTAATGTTGAATTATGCTTCGGTATCAGCTGTAACAGAACCGACCAAATTATAAGAGCACAAGTACAAAAACAAGCACCGAAGCGCTCAAATTTTCGAACTTGAGCCCATATAATCTCGGTAGTCAATTGAAACCACGAAGGATTTCAAACCAACTTGCTTACAACCAAGATCGCATCATTCAACATACAACATCATACGTTACATTTCACAAGTAGTTCTAAAATAAGTTTACACACACGGAGTCGCAATTATTACAAACCAAGTTTGGAAAGTAGCGGAAGCATAACACACACCAGATGTTTAACTACTGCCAGTCTTGTTGATCAACAACCCGCAAAAGCATGAGGAAAGTACATAAAAGATGATCATGCCCTAGTGATCTAGTCTTCGTCACCCGCAGGGTGGAGACAAGTTTTGCAGAAGCCTTGATAGAGCATATCATCTGCAACAGGAGGGAAATAAACCCTGAGTACTGGAATGTACTCAGCTAGACTTACCCGTCAAAAACCAGAAATAAGATGACACCAAGGATTATGCAAGGCTTACACAAGAGGCTAGTTGACACCATAGTTTGCATAAAGGCATAAGTAGTTGAAACGCTTATAACCTATACTAGCAGTTATTTTTAGCATTTACCTGTCATCTATCTTAGCACCTGTACTACACATACACTTGATTATCATCAAACAATTATTAACATTTTATCCATAGCAGGTATAAATTGTGGCAACAATGTATCGTTCACTTAACCATCTGTTCAATTAATGAGATCTACGTTGCCGCTGCTCAAGTCAAGTGCTCACTAACCGGGAGCGACGGCGATTCGAATCGAATTCCTATCCAGCTGGAGGGGTACTTCTAACACTCACCGAGTCACGCCTGGCGAGGGCTGCTCAGGTCATCTTTCGTACAGTTCAGGAATCGCGGGCCCGAATGATGTCGCGTCCCCAAGGGCGACACTCAGACAGGCATAGCTCCACACCCAAGACGTGAAGTGTCTTGCGGCTGTACTATCGAACTCCCGCCCGGTCTCAATTTCATTTTAAAGCATGGTTCCATCCACGATAGCCATAAAGCCACTCGTGACCCCTTCCTACATCTCGCGGATGACCGGAAATCACCCGACTTCTACCGTACTAAGCAGGGCTAAACATTGACACGTGCCTAAACCTAAATTAGGATTTAAGTACGATATCTGGACAAGGACAGGTATAATGCAACAATTGTTTTCATACAACTCCTACAACTTAATGCATTAAACAGTTAAAAGTACTCAAGATAGATTTATAAATGATGGGTTCAGCATGCACCGGGGCTTGCCTTTTAGAAAGGTCGAAGGTCGGTGGTCAGGGCACTCAGGCAAGTCTTCAATGGCGTCTCCTCCGCCGACTGGTTCTGCTGGCTCCTCCGACTGGTCCTGGACTTCCTCTGGAATCGCTGGCTCAAACTCGAGGAGCGTTACTCCCTCCGGAACACCTATTGCATGAGTGCATAATAAATCTCGTGGATGCATAATGAAAGATGCAGCATGCTCGGAATGAAATGCATTGCAACACTCTTAAAGCTCTAATAAAATCACTTCAAATATTAGGTGCAAATTTCCTCTCCGGTAGAGAAATACTCACCTAATCTACTCAACCTAAGATATAGCTGTTCTTCTTTGGTTAAGGCCCTAACATCTAACAATCACAAGAGTAACATCACTTAGGTCACCCCATTCAACACCAAAGTATCACAGTAAGATATTCTGGACAGCAGCCAAATGTTTCTAACATAACTGGAGATTCCCAACTCCAACAGATATGATCTAAGAGAATCTGGAAAGTTTAAGAAATGCACTACAATTCCTTTTTAGACCTCAACCCTAAATTCCTAAGTTTAGCATGTCGAATTTCATAAGTTCCAGAATCTGTCCTCTCTAAACAGAGAGTAGCCAATTCTGGACTGTCAATTAAAACAGCAATAACTCCCAAACTACTAAGCCAAATGCTCCCAAATTTTGACACAAGCTAGTTTATCAAGTTTAATACAACTTTGGTATTTACAAGTTTTCCAGCAACCACCTTTATCAAAGGTCAAACCTAGAAATACTACCAGCTGTCCAGAAAACCTAGAATTGCAAGGATTAAATATTTATTTATGTGGCAAACATCCCTTAAGACCAAACTAATGTTACCACAAGTTCACATGGGTTACAAAAACACCAGAAAGTAAGGTGTGCCAACCTAAAATATTTATTTATACTCATTTCATAATTTACTTCAGTAATTAAGTGAAATTTTAAACATATATGTAAGCTGTTCCTAAAATTCTACAAAACTGACAGAAGACTCTCTGACCTAAAAAGAGACTATTGTAAAAATTTGAACTGAATTTATTCACAGAAACTCCCTACACGAAATTCACAAACCCAAAAGGCTGATTTTTGTATAATTAACAAATCATATTGAAATGTATCAAACAACAGATTTCATATTTTTCTTAGACACTCTAGGGTACCAAGACATTCTCCAAAAATTTATAAGAACATTGCATATGTAGAAAAATTACTAAAATTCATTCAAGTATTTCCTAAAATAACATGATAGCATTATAACTTGAAAAGTACTTAAGCACTACTGCCCAAATTTTTACCAGAGCTAATATAGGTATAACTTAGCCTACCCAATAAATGTCATAATTTTTGGAAGACTACAGCTCAAGTTATACATTTAACAAATTTGCCTTCATTTCAAAACACATTTGAAAGATCTATTTAATTCTCCCAAAAACTAAACATCACATACCAGATTTATATTTTTCTAACATACTACACATCATGTAGATCCTAACAAAATTTATCTCATAATTTTTGGGCAAGTAAAACCCTAGATCTACATTTTCCAAACATCAACAAAAATCTATGACAAATATGAAAAGAAAAACAAACCGAACCCTAACTCGCTACAGTTGCTGGGCCGGCCCGGCTTGCCAGCGCGGCCCAGCCAGCGTGCGGCCCATCCCGGACTCCCGCCCACGCGCGTGGCGCTGACAAGAGGGCCCCCCGTGTCAGTGAAAGGGGGATAGGGGAGCGGGCGGCCGAGAGCTCCGGCGAGCTCAAGCTCGTCGGAGGGAAGCTCTCCCGGGAAACCGAACCCACTCACGCGTTCCCCGTCACGCGGCGCTTCGATTCGTGCAAGTAGGAAGGCTTGGGTTGGAGTGGGAGGGGCTCGCCGTCGTGAGCGGCGGCCGGTGAGGGTCGGGTGACGGTGCGCTGCCACCGGTGAGGCCGCACGGTCACATCTGAGCTCGGTACGAGCTTCACTGCAACTAGGCGGACTGATTGAGGTAGAAAAGGGAGGTGGAGAGAGGCCCTAACTACCCCGGCCACAGAGCGCCCAACTCTGGCAAGGGGGTCGCCCATGGCGGCAATGGCAGAACTGGCTCAAGATCCTTACCACGGCTCGGCTCGCTAGACCAAATGGTGAAGAAGCTAGAGGGTTGGGTGTGGAAGCTCCGAGCGGAGGGGATTGGGCTCAACCGTGATGATACGGCTGGCCGAGCACGTCGGTGGTCGCAGCAGTGAGGAGGAGCAGCGTTTTTCCGCCTCCGGTGCGCGTGGGAAAGAGAGAAATGGCCGGGCGAGTTTCGCGAGGCAGCAGGGACACCTTCTAAGCGTTGAGCAGCTAGCCACGACGCCAGGTCGCGCGCGGCGCGTGGAGGGACACGTGGCGGCAGCGGTCTTCCCCTGTCAGCCACCTCACGCTGATGTCTGAACTGAACTGCAATCGAGCCCTCCATTACCGACTGACAGAGCAACTTCATCGACGATTAACTCCTAAACCATCTCGAGTTAGTGAAGCCTCTAATTAGCAAAGTTGTAGACCTATGTGATCACTACAAGTTTGTAAGAGAGATCATGGGCTGGTTCGGCTTAGTTGGTGAGATACAGTGCCCTAAAGTGAGGCACCCGAAAACTGAAACTGAGTTTCAGTTAACCCCCTCGACTGAAACCTGTTTTTCAAAGCACTCTATCTCCTAAACCATTTAGAACCAGGTGATGGTGATGTTGGCAATGTTGTAGAGCTACATGAGTACTACAAGAGTGTCAACATGAGTGGGAGCTGGTTTGGCCTGGTTTGCAACTACAAGCTTCTAAAGTAGGCCACAGTAAAACTGGAGGGCACTTTTGGGACTTAGCAAAATTTCTAAGTGTTGAGACAACCCCTCTAGCTGACTTGTGGGCCATTTTTGAGCAGGTTCTGGCCAGTTTCATGAGATGGTCATATTGAGACTTTTGTTCCCCATAAAATTCCCTACAACTTTGCTTAAGGGTGCTCCTCCATGCAAGGTCTCTAAGCTAGACTTTTTAATTGGTCAAACTAGAGCATCCTAGGGCTAAATGCTGGTCAACTACACCTTGGAGGGCATTTTGGTGATTTTGGTCAACATGAACCTTGCTCCATTAGTGACCCTAAGTATAACTAAGGTGTTGTGAGATATAATTATCTACCCTACCCTTTAGTTACACCAACTCCCTAGTGTCACATGGGGTGAACCAAACAAAATTCTAAAACATCCACATTAGTTGCAACAACATAAAATAACATGAAATGATGCATGCTTATGCTTATGCAAATGCAATGCAATTATGGAGCTAAACACCTGAGGTGTTACAGCTCCCAGCCGGCCGTGGAGTCCACGACTTCATCAATGAGACGTAAGCCAAAGGGGTCTTTAGGGCAGTGCTTGTTGAGATCGGTCTAGTCAATGCACATTCTCCATTTATTATTCTTTTTGCGTACAAGAACCGGATTGGCTAACCAGTCCGGATGATACACTTCTTTGATAAAACCGGCTGCAAGAAGCCGTGTAATTTCTACCCTAATAGCCTCCTTTTTGTCCTTCCCAAACCGCCGCAGCTTTTGCTTGATGGGTTTTGCCTTGGGGTCGATGTTCAAGGAGTGCTCGATCCGGTCTCGAGATACACCGGGCATGTCCGATGGTTTCCAAGCGAACACGCTTACGTTCTCTCTCAAGAACTGGATGAGCGCGTCTTCCTATTTGGGGTTAAGGTTTGACCCAATCAGCGCCGTCTTGCTGGTGTCACCCTCAACCATCTGGATCTCCTTGTACTCCTTGGACTTGATAGACCTTCAAGGTGCTTCGAGCTCTGAAATTTCTAGCTGGTTTGGAGGATTCTTCTTGGCCTCCATCGTCGTTGCCGCCATGCGTAGGGAGAGGTCGTTAGCTTTGGCTACGCGAAAACTGTCCTCTTCACAGGTATAGGCAACGAATACGTTGCCTCTGAGAGTGAGGACTCCCTTTTCCGTTGGCATCTTAAGCACCAAGTACCTGTAATGAGGTAGAGCCATTAATTTGGTGATCGTGGGATGACCAAGGATAGCATGGTAAGTTCCCTCGAAGTCAGCGACCACAAAGTTGACGTAGTCGGTACGGAAGTGGTCTGCTGTGCCGAACAGTACGGGTAGGGTAATCTGCCTAAGAGGCGTAGAGCTCTATCTAGGTAGGACCCCCTAGGACTGTGCGTCGTATGGCTTCAAGTCAGCTTCAGATATGTTCAATGCTGCAAGGCTGTTTTTGAACAAGATGTTGATGGAACTGCCACCGTCAATGAGCACCCTGTCAAATTGTACTTTATTGATACAAGGGCTAAGGACGAGACCGAAATGACCTAGTTCAGGGATGGTGGTCCATTGATCCACCCTGCTGAAGTTGATTTCGCGATGTGACCAGGGGGTAGTGTTGGATCCGCGATGAGGTCATCTACCTTGGCCACGTTCAAGCAAGCGCGGGCGAGTAGCTTTCGCTCGCGTTTACTTTCAACAGACACCTTACCCCCGACAATGGTTGCGACATGTCTCACAGGTTCCTAATACTGGTGTTTGGGGTTCTTGTCAGGATCGTCCTCGTCATCGTCCCTGTGGTTATGCTGGTCTGTCGCGTTGTTAGTCTTGTTGGCATTTTCTGAAGCCTGTTTACGGCGGTAGATTTCCTTGAGGACCTTGCAAATTTCCAACATGTGGTTGGACTTAGGATGGGCTGGGCAAGGCCCCTTCAAGGCTTTAGCATAGTCCTCTTCATAATTGCGACGCCCCCAAATTTCTTCACAACGTTGACCTCTTCGTCGTAGTCGCGAGCACGCTTGCCCTTGAAGTTGTCACGGCGATCGCCATGCTGATTTCTATTGTCGCGCCGATCATGATTGTTATTACGGCGGTCCCCGATGTCATTACGACCTCTAAAGTCATCACGGCGATGGTTGTCGCAGAAGTCATCGTGTCGTGGAGAGTATGGTGCTTTGCCGCTGCCCTTGTTCAGCAGCTTCTTGGCGTCATCGGCATCCGCATACTTTTTAGCGGTGGTGAGGAGGTCGACCACCGTTATAGGCCATTTACGAAGGAGCTTATCCTTGAGATCATTGTGGTAGCGTAGACCAGTGATGAAGGCTTCAATAGCCTCGTTGTCGGTGATCATAGGAATCATAATGCGCATATCTGAGAATCATCGGATGTACTCGCGCAATGGTTCATACCTGGCGTCGCTGATGCACAGCAGATCGTACTTGTTTCTTGGCTGTTCACAGGTGGCAATGAATTTTTCAATGAAAGCTTGACGCAAAGCGTACCAGGAGTCAAACTAGTTTTTAGGGAGACTGACAAGCCATTGGTGCCCCACCGGGTCGACCACCATGGGAAAGTAATTGGCCATGACATGTTCATCACCCACAGCAGATCTACAAGCAGTCTCATAAAGTTGGACCCATAGCTCGGGATTAACCTTACCGTCATAATGGTTAAGCTTTTCGAGCTTAAAACCTCTGGGCCAGATGACTTGTCGTAGGTGGTTGGTGAACTGCTTGGGACCTGGGGGACCGTGAACCATATCATACTCCATGCGACAACTGGTTTGATGGGACGCACGGTCCCGAGCTCTCTGTTCAATGAGAGGATGTAGGTCACAGTTGTTGAGGTCGCGACGGAGATCGTGATTGCCATCACGGCGATATTGTTCATCACCGTGTTGTTGCCCTCGACGACGGTAGTCCCGATGGTCACTACGCCAGTTATTGCTGTGTCGGTCATCATCGTTGTTATTATGGCGGTGGTCGAGCTAGCGATTATCATTGTGGGGAGGGTTCCCGTGATTGTCATTATTGCCGCCGTCAGCCCCTGGATTGATGCCAGGAGCCATGTGATCGTCGTTGCCTACATGGTGGTCTGGGCCGGGGGGTGCTCGTAGGCCACGTTGGCCAGACCTAAAGGGTCGACTGGAGTGCTGAAGGCTCTGGCTAGTCACGCCAGACGCTGATGGGCCTGCGGCATGTTCATTGGTCTAAACCATAGCCACCTAGAGATAAGCTTGTAGATCCTCCTGGATGTTTTGGATTTCTAGGGTATCCGGTAACCGCTTCAGGCTCTCAATGGCAATAGCCACATTGGCACTTGGTGTTTTGAATACTGGTCTATTCCCCACCATGTCGAAAGCATTACTGAGGTTGCCCCTTGCAACCGGTTACGCCTAGCTGCAGCGTCAGCCTCTTGCTGGTCGCGGTCTGCTTGCTGCTACGCTAGACGCGCGTCTTCATCTATGCGATGTTGAGCTCGGTCAACATTGCGTTGTTGTCGCTCTCGTCGCTGTTGATCGGTCTCGCCCAGGGCAGGTGGGTCTTCATCTTGGCTAACCACATTTATCATGGCGCCATGCCTTGGAGGGAAAGCCAGGATTCGGGGAAAGCCCGGAGGATGTAGCATCCCTTCATCACTGCTACTCACATAGTGTAATACCATGGTTTGAGTATTTTCGTCGGACGCAGTGCTTGATCTGGGGCTCAAACGGCTATCTGTCTGGGTGGTATGAATTGAAACTTGATCAGAGGCCACCATATTAACAAAGTTTAGTTGTCAAGGTTGAGGCCGAGCGAAGCATCCTTCAGGAGTTGAAGTGACCACTAGATCTGTACCCAACCCTTGAAAACGGGTGGCTCGAGCTGGTCGAGTAGATCTGTTGTAGTCGTCCGAGCTCTGTTCGGTGAACTGCTCTTGGAGCGAATCGACCAGGGACAGGGTAAACGAGAGTTTTCGACTGAGCTGGTCGATGGAGTCGATCAAGTCAGTGGAGTCGAGCTTCCTCCGCTGGTAGCGAGGAAGGAGTTGATGAGCTACCGGCATGGTCGATGAGGGTGCTTGTGCGAGCGAAGCCGGAGCCAGCGTAGTTGTAGTCGACGCCGGTGTTGGGGAAGTAGTTGATGCAGATCGGATCTGCACCTCCTCCATGGCCGCGATGACGAAGTCGTTGGAGCCAGTGGTCCAGGTGACCTAACCGATCGTGAACGTGAGGCCTGCCGCCGTGGCCATGGAGTCGGGGAAGATGACCATCTCGCACGCCTAAAAAGTAGTACACACACCCCCTGCCTAGCGTGCCACTTTTGACAAAACCTGGTCTGTAGTTTACCGAGGGGTATGCCCAAGGTAGTAGATTGTCGGTAGAAAGGTGTGCAAGCCACGAACAAGATGGTGATGCAGAACAACACGCGGGTTTACCTAGGTTCAGGCCACCATGTGGGCGTAATACCTTACGTCCTGCTCTGCTTTGTTATTGCTGTCTTGAACAACGTATTACAAGCTAGATTGCCCTAGAGTATGTTGCAATGTTTTTGAGGGGGGTCCCCTGCCCTCCTTATATAGTCTGAGAGGCAGGGTTACAGATCTAGAAACTTGTAACACTCCGGTGTTACGCAATGCATTTTTGCATGGCAATCATATTGCATGGCATTCATATCATTATAATCATGTGTGATAAATTATAATTTGATTAAAATAAAAGCTTGAAAATAATGTATGTGATGGATTATATTAATATGATAATCACATTGTACCAAACATCTTGCAACTATAAATTTTACATCACTTGGAACCCTAGTTCAATTTTTGGAGCAACTAGATGACTCAAATCTTTGTCAAAACTTGTTCAAAAATATTTATGAAAAATATTCAAAAATATCCCCTATTTTAGCTTTTATTCTGCCATTCAAAATCTATCAAGAATTTTCAGTTGGCCCCTTAATCAAAGTTGTAGAGAATTTAATTCTGAGCAACTTTTATTTTTGGGTCAATTCCAGAAAATGTCTTCTTCTTGTTCAAAATGTAGTTTGAAGTTTGAAATTCATTTGAATTGAATTTGGAAAATCAAAAATCGGTTTTTGCCTTAACAGGCTGCCGCCTCCTGTTCGGCCCACAGCCAGAAGCGGCCCGCGCCACTCCCGCGCGCGCGCCCGCGCCGCCTCCGCAGCGGCCCGGCCCAGCCGGCCCCCCTCCCTCTTCTTCCCGCCTGCGCCCGCGCGCGCTGGCGCCCCGGCAGAACGCGCCCGCCGCATGGCGGCCGCATGCCGGCGACGCCCCGCGTGGCCGTCCGTGGACCCCGCGCTCGCGCTCCACTTCAAATCGCCCGGGCACCTGGTCTCCATCCCGCACACCCCTCACTTGCTCCCTCTCCTCCTCCCTCCAGCGCCATCCACCGCGGAACGCCGCTAGCCACCGCGCACCACCTCCACCTCCGCCTTGTTCCGGCACCGGTAGACCGTCTCCTTTCGATTGCCTGTGCCCGAAGCTCCGCCCCGTCCTCCTCTCCTCCGAACGAGCCTCGACGTCCCCTCGTTTGGATCGGTAAGGCTCAATCGAGCTTTCCTCGCCGCGCCACCGTGTCGGTGCCGCCGGCCTTGCGCTCCGTCCATCGCCCCGCTCGCTCCCTCTCCGTCTTCCCAAGCCGCCCTCTCGAGCTCGCTAGTTCCTGGCGAACGTTGTGCGCTCAATCGGTGGTCGGGACATGGCCGGCAATGGCCGGTTGGCCGTGACCGCCGCCGCGACGTCGAGCTCGGGGACACCGGAGACCGCGCTCGGTTCCCCTCGGGGAACTAGGCCGCGCCTATAGGCCGCGCCTATGGGCCGCGCCCCGAGCAGGCCGGCTCGGCTGTCTCCCGCGCGCGCGAAGCAGGCCGAGAACGGCCACGGGCCGGTTGATTTCCACGGGCCGGCCCAATCTCATTAACGGAAAAATCATTTTCTGTTTCTTTTATTATTCATGATGAAAAGCACTTTGGAAAATATTTTCTTGGTCATTTTAGCTCCAAAAATGGTGAAATAAATTTCTATGTACTCATTTGAACCAGATCTACAATATAAAAATATTGCATGCCAATATTTCATTACTTTTCTGTAGTATTTTATTTAATCCTTGAAATTTATGTTTTCTTGAAAAATTGATAATAAAATGTAGAAAAATCAGAAAAATGTGGTTCCAAGTTTGTTAATCCTTGTGTGCCCTCTACTTGCTAGGAAAAATTGTATATCATGTCTGTTTTGTAGAAAAATGTATAGGTGTAGTTCAAATGCTTTCTATTACTAATAATTGTTATTTTTGTTAATTAAATAAATTTGAATAGAACATGTAAGTGATAATTTTTCTATAATGTTTGTTTAGTGTGTAGAAGGTAGGAAAATTTCTAAATCTGTTGTTTGATACTTTTTGTAATGTAAAGTATTTTAAATATTCATTTTAGGCCTTAGTTTGTTATTTTTGTATAGTTAGTTCTAGTAATCCAAAAGCAGTAAAAATCTTGTGTCAGGCTATTCTTGATATTAGTAATCCACTGTAATTTTCTAAGATTTTTCTGAGCTACTAAAATAGGTGTTGCTGTTCAACCATAGGGCTAATTAGGGTTTCCCTTCATTCTTAAAGGCAAAGATAGTTAGTAAAATATACTTTGGTGTATCTTTGAAGCATCTTGATTGTTCAAGTACTCTTGCATGGTAGGGAATAGTGGTGGTAGTTTTCGAGTACATGTTCTTGGATGACGTAGACTACCTTGTAGAAGGGTCATAAGTTCCACGTAATCCAATAACGTAACATGCTCATTACATCGCATGCATTCAGCATCATCATCATTTCATGTCACCTCTGCAATGCATCTCTGCATGTTGCACTCATACGTCTGCATCATACAGGATCGCAGGAAGTGGTTCCGGCAGTAATTCCCGAGGACGCAGAGGAACAGCCCGAGGTGACGGAGTCGGAGCCAGCAGAAGCAGAAGAGGAGTCCGGTGAAGAGCTTCCGGAGTGCCCCGACCATCGTCTCAGCTCCTTTGAGCGAGGCAAGCCCCGGAGCATTTCTCCCCTGGTTTGCGAATAATTATTTATTAATTTTACTTAATATGATGCATTAAGTTTAGGAGTTGTTTGCAAACGTTGCTGCATTATACCTTGTTTCACCTTGTTTTACCCGATCCTTGTTACCCTGGTGTCCACGGTCAATAATTGCTTAGCTTGCTTAGACCGGAGAAGTCGGGTGATTGCCTGTCATCCGCGAGCTATAGGGGATTACCTGGTTTTATGTGAAAGAATGTCATGTGGGAATAACTAAGTGTGGAAATGAATTTGAGACCGGGCGGAAGCTTGCAGGGTTCTGGACTGTAGTGCCTTCCGTCTGTGTCGGTTAAGGACCGTCCGATGTCGGGCCTCGGGTCATGTTGAACGCATGCCTCACATTTAGCTGGCCAAATAAAGTACCTTTTGACCGCGAAGCCAGGAGATTATTTGGGCCGAGTGGATTGCCCGCAACGCACTGTACCGGAGCAGTAGTGGCAGGAAACGGGGGCGCGATGATAAGGCCAAAGAGCAGTCGGGCGGCCCCCGGGTACATGTGGTTCCTGGCAAGCTCGCGACTTTACCTGAATGGTTGACTCGGTGACCAATACCTCACTTTAGCGGGTGAGTGAGGTTTGTGTGAGGAATAAATTACCAGCTGGTCAATAATCGATTCGAATCGCCATCGTTCACTGGATAGTGAACACTTGACTTGAGTTACTTCATCGTAGTAACATTGATGAAACACTTGGATAGTTATGTGGAAATTGGCATGATAATTATTGTTAATGATCAATGGTAACCCTTGCTTGTTACTTATATGGTTACTCTAGCATAAGTGCAAACATAGTTGACAGGTGAATAAAGAATTAAAATATTCCATGCTTTTGTAAAAGAATTGCTAAGCTAAAAATGCTTTCTTGCAAATGAGTCAGCTACCCCACCAAAAAGCCTATCATGATCCTTGGTGTCATTTTATTTTTGGTTCTGTCGGGTAAGTCTAGCTGAGTACCTTCTCGTACTCAGGGCTTTGTTCCCACTTGTTGCAGATGGACAGATGTACTATGGTTATTGTATCAACTGTCTCTACCCTGCGATGGGCGAAGCCTAGGACCATGGGCAATGGTCACTCACTACTCCTCGCCTGATGCTTTTGTGGGAGATGATCGCGAGCTGGCACTTTATTTTGGAAAGCCGTGTGTGTGTCTTGAACTAATGCTTCCGCTACTTTTATTCATAACTGGTTTGTAATAACTATGTTTAAACTCCGGTGTATTTTGTGCCGCGAACTTCTATGTAACTTATGACGGTGACCGCTAAACTTAGTACGATCTTGGCTGTGATGTGAAACGGTTTGAAATCCGTCGAGATTTCACGGACTACCGGGTTATACGGGCTTAAGTTTGTTAAATTGTCCGTCCGTTGGATGATTTTCTTACTTAATCTCGTATAATTGGGCGGTTCTGTTACAGCTGGTATCGGAGCATGGTTTAGCGTAATTACCGTTCATAAGAGTATTTAAAACAAAATTCTATTTAAAAAGTGTGATTTTCAAACTAAAAGTGTGCCAGTGGTCATATCCTGTATGCCCAGTTAAGGACTCTAGGTGGCTATTTAAGTACTATCTTGGGGTTCTTGCACCATATTTTTTTTCGTTGCTCATACGGCGTGCTATTGTATGAGTGCCACTTAATTGAGTGGTAATGTATGGATCAGTTACCTCTACGCTTCGGTAAGTGTGAGCTGTGAGAGCATGATCGGATACACCGCCGATCTAGGGAGAGTGCTTATATGATACTAGAATAATTACATGTTTTACACATGTTTTTATGAAAGTGTCGCATGTGTGGCTGTTCCGTCCGTTGAGGCGATGCCGTCAATAGGACGAGGTGTTTGGGTAGTTACTACCGTTGTACACGCATCTGGGGATTCGTGTAAAGCGTGTAGGTAGATTTACTGCTTTTATGCATTCATGGGGAATGGGTTGAAATGAATTTTCTGCAGGTACATAACAGCGTTATCGTGTAGACCGAATTAGTTACGTATATGAGAGATCGTTTGTATGCCACCGAATTCACTGTTAGATGTCTTTATTTCCTAAGTTTGTGAGAACGTAAGACTCGTGCATGTATCATATTGTCTGTGCATTCCATTCATGACATGCATTCCTCCCCTTATAAAAGGATTATCCCATTTTGATAAAAGCGACCTCAACTAAAATATGTTCTCACCGGGTATTAAAACTTGTGCTACAGATGGCCCGCACGAAGCAGACTGCCCGTAAGTCCACTGGCGGAAGAGCACCCCGTCGTCAGCTGGCCCCGCGGGAACACCGCAACACGGACACTTTTCTAAGCGAGTTTGGCATGCCCACCTTGCTTTGGAGAGTGCTCCATGATGTGGGGTACCCGGAGGGTCAAGAGCCGGTATACTCTTGGAGCGAGAGCCAGTTAGCTGAGGATGGACTTGCTGTTGTGGAGATCACCGTCCCTGCTCTTGGTGATGCACCAGAATGGGATGGTTGGCATCTGGAGTTTGAAGGACGCACTCCATCCGAGGGTGCAGAGGGCACAGCCTTTCGTGTCATTAGAGACATCATGAGCAGATTTCCCAATGAGTTGGCAGCAGCTTTGGCCGGTACTTTTCCGAGAGATGATCCTCGCGATGCCATTTGGGTACAGCCGCAAGGAAGTGCCCTGGTTAGAGGCCCCAATGAAGGACGGGCTAGCAACAACCACACCATGAGTGCCATGTATGCAGCCATCAGAGCATACCAAGGTCTGGAGAATACCTATTGGACCTTGACTGGCCTACGTGGTGATGATCGGCTTGAGGCAAGAAAGCAGAAGAAAAAGCAAGCACGTGCCATAGCTAGCTTGCAGGAGCAGTTGGCTGACATGAGCTTGCAGCGGGACCGAGCTCTCGAGAGAGGCGAGAGTTCCATGCAGCAGGTGCAGAGGCTGACTCAGGCCAACAGAAATGCAGACCGCATGATGGAACAGCTAGTACAAGAAAGGAATGAAGCCTGGAACGAGAGGGACCTTCTGAGGCAGAGGGTCGAGGAGCTAGAAGAGTACAATGCCAACTTGCATGAAGAGTTCCACGCCCTCTACAACGGGATGGGCCCGTATGCTCCTCCGGACGCCGCTCAGATGGACATCGACGACGACGCTGCTGCTGAAGGTAGCGATGGCGATGCCTCCGACCTCGACGATGGCCCCGAGGAGTAGGATAGTGTCCTGTGTTAGTAGCTAGGCTTGTCGCGATGGCCTTCTTTTGGTTTTCTTGTATCATGTTGTACCATGTTCGATCCTGAGACAGACAACCTTTTGGATCTGGGTTGTGTATGCGATACCCGAACACATGAAAGTCCAGTGTATGTATGCTGGCAACGTGGTTGTATGGAACACGATGTTGCATTTGAAGTAACTTAATTGGTGCTATTGTTTAATTGGAATGAAATTATTGCACCTCTGTTTTCTTGTATGACTTGTTCTCTCCAATGAATTCAGTATGGCATGATTGTTCATTCGAACACAATTCTACAACTTCGCTCAATTATTGCTTGTTGCTGAAATCTACAGATGGCCAACACTCGTCGTGCCACGTATGAAGCCACTGAGACTGGTGGCAACGGTGCAGGAGCTGGTGGAAGTGGTGCAAACAACGTCAACCATCAGGAACCACAGCCAGAGCCACATTTGCCCCCTCCTCCGCCGCTCACTGCAGAGATGTTCTTCACACAGTTTCTTGGAAGTCAACGCAGTGCTGAACAGTCACAGAGGAATATGGAAGATTTTCTGCGTACCATCGCTGAAAATGTTCAGAGAGGTAATAATCAAGGTGGTGGCCATGGGGTGAACCAGTACAGCAGTTTCAAGGATTTCATGGATACTAGGCCACCTATTTTCAAGGAAGCAGCAGAGCCACTCGATGCCGAAGAATGGATCAACACTATAGAAGATAAGTTCCGTGTGTTGAGGCTGACGGAAGTTCTGAAGACAGAGTATGCTGCCCATCAACTACAGGGACCGGCAGGAATGTGGTGGAAGCATCACCGCACCACTTTTCCTCCCAATGCCCAGATTACTTGGAGGGATTTCACGGAAGCTTTTAAGGGAGTTTATATTCCCCCGGGGTTGGTTGAGATGAAGCTCGGAGAGTTCTTAGCCTTGAATCAGGGTACCAAGACTGTGACCCAGTATCTGCATGCCTTTAATAACTTGTGCCGCTATGCTCTAGACATGGTTGACACAGATGCAAAGAAGATTGCTAGCTTCAAGAGAGGGTTAAGTCCGAAGATGATGAAGCATGTGGGTACCAATACCCGCAACAGATTCAACGACTTTATCAGTGATTGTTTGAAGCAAGAAAAGAACAATAATGCCTACACCGCATCCAAGAGTCGCAAGAGAGTGTTTGAGTCAGGACCATCCCAGTCCAGAGTTGTCCCTACAAATCGTTCATCTTATCGTCCGTCCGCACCTAGTGCAAGATTCAGACCGCCACAGCATAAAACCCAGAACTACAAGGGACCACAGAAGCCATACAAGATGGCAGTGCCGCCAACAAAGACCAACGCAGCTGCAGAACAGAGCAACTCCAAGGGAGCTATAGGGTCTGCTGGTACAGTGAAAGGGCCCTGCTACAACTATGGTCAGCCAGGCCACTTTTCAAAGTTCTGCCCTTATCCGCCTAAAAAGAAGCAACAGACTTACAATGCTCGTGTGCACCACACCAGCATTGATGAAGTTCCTGAGGGAGAGCCTGTAACTGCTGGTAAGTTTCTTGTGAACCATCACCCTGCAGTTGTTCTTTTTGATTCTGGATCCTCGCATTCTTTTATGAGTCAAGCATTTGCACGGAAGCATGAACAACTATGCACAGAATTGGGTTATGGTTATCGCATAAGTTCAGCAGGAGCTGATGTGTTAACCAATAAGATGGTTAGAGGGGCAACCCTTGAGTTAGGTAGTCGGAAGTTTCGAGTGAACCTAGTAGTTATGCCTGGACTAGTTTTGGATGTAATAATAGGAATGAACTGGATGAAAGACTGGGAAGCAGTCATAGATACAAGCAGTCGGATGCTTACCCTTAAGGATCCCCAGGCAGAGGGTACTTTCCAGGTACCGTTGCCTAAAAGAACAGACCTTGTGAGTGTGACTTGTGCCATGGAAGTTGCTCCTATCCACCAGATTCCAGTAGTGTGTGAGTTCCCGGATGTGTTTCCAGATGAGTTACCTGGCCTTCCTCCAGATAGGGATGTTGAGTTTGGAATCGAGTTGATCCCCGGGACAGCTCCTATTTCGAGAAGACCCTATCGGATGCCTCCGGATGAGTTAGCTGAGTTGAAGAAGCAACTGGAGGAATTATTAAAGAAGGGGTTTATTCGCCCAAGTAAGTCTGAATGGGGATGTCCTGCCTTGTTCGTGAAGAAAAAGAAAGAGGGTACTCTAAGGATGTGTGTGGATTATCGACCTCTTAATGCTGTAATCATCAAGAATAAATATCCACTGCCTCATATCGACGTTTTGTTTGATCAGTTGGCTAAGGCTAGAGTGTTCTCCAAGATAGACCTAAGATCAGGGTATCATCAGATAAAGATTAGACCACAAGATGTTTCGAAAACCGCCTTTTCTACCAGATACGGGTTGTACGAGTATCTTGTTATGTCTTTTGGCCTAACAAATGCTCCTGCATATTTTATGTATCTGATGAATACGGTTTTCATGCCAGAGTTGGACAAGTTTGTAGTTGTCTTCATTGATGACATTCTAGTATACTCTGCAAATGAGAAAGATCATGAAGAGCATCTGAGAATTGTCTTGACCAGGCTGAGAGATCATAAGTTATATGCTAAGTTCAGCAAATGTGAATTTTTGTTAAAGAAAGTTCCCTTCCTCGGTCATATTCTATCTGAGAATGGAGTTTCTGTAGATCCGAGTAAAGTGCAAGAGGTTATGGATTGGAAGACTCCAACCACAGTGTCAGAAGTCAGGAGTTTCCTAGGATTAGCTGGTTACTATCGCCGCTTTGTCCCAGACTTCTCGAAGATTGCCAAGCCAATGACAAGTCTGTTACAGAAAGATCACAAGTTTGTGTGGATGGAGGAGTGTGAGACAGCTTTCCATACCTTGCGGAAACTGTTGACCTCTGCTCCAGTTCTTGCACAGCCCGACATCGAGAAACCTTTTGATGTGTTCTGTGACGCATCAAAAACAGGATTGGGATGTGTGCTGATGCAAGAAGGAAGAGTAATTGCTTATGCCTCCCGGCAGTTGAGAAAACATGAAATCAATTACCCGACACATGATCTTGAGCTTGCCGCTGTAGTGCATGCCTTAAAGATTTGGAGACACTATTTACTGGGTAATGTGTGCAACATTTTCATCGATCATAAGAGTCTCAAGTACATTTTCACCCAACCAGAATTGAACATGAGACAGCGAAGATGGTTAGTTAGAACTAATCAAAGACTACAACTTGAATGTACAGTATCACCCTGGGAAAGCCAATGTGGTAGCTGATGCTTTAAGCAGAAAGTCACATTGTCTGAATATGCAACCCTTGCTTGAAGATGGTTTCGATCTAATGCACCCTGCCGTGCTACATAGTATTCAGGTCAGTTGTTCCTTAGAGAGTAAGATAATAGAAGGTCAGAAAGCAGACAAAGGGATATTCCACATCAAAAAGAAGATTCAAGAAGAACCCTCGAAACACTTCAGGGTGGATGAGCAAGACGTGTTGTGGTTCGACAACCGTCTTGTTGTTCCAAAGGATAGAGAGCTTAAGAATAAAATTATGGATAAAGCTCATCTCTCTAAGTTGTCCATTCATCCTGGCAGCAGTAAAATGTATCAAGAACTAAGATCTCGTTATTGGTGGACCAAGATGAAGAAGGAAATTGCGGCATATGTAGCCAGATGTGACACATGTTGTAGAGTGAAAGCAATTCACATGAAACCTGCCGGAATGCTACAACCTTTGTCAGTACCGAGTTGGAAGTGGGATGATATAAGTATGGATTTTATCACGGGTCTACCCACTACTCAAAAAGGTCACGATTCTATTTGGGTAATTGTGGATCGTCTTACTAAGACAGCCCACTTTTTGCCTGTCAAAACGGAATATAGACCACCTCAATATGCCGAGAAGTATATTGCGGAGATTGTGAGATTGCATGGTATACCAAAGACTATATTGTCTGACAGAGGGTCACAGTTCACTGCTCACTTTTGGGAGCATTTGCACAAAGGTTTGGGGACTAGTCTGATTCGTAGCACTGCCTATCATCCTCAAACAGATGGTCAGACTGAAAGAGTTAATGCTGTTCTAGAGGATATGTTAAGAGCTTGTGTGTTGTCTTCCAGAGGTTCATGGGAGTCATGGTTATCGTTAGCAGAGTTCGCATACAATAACAGCTATCAAGAGAGTATCAAGATGGCACCTTTTGAGGCTCTGTATGGCCGAAAGTGTAGAACACCTTTAAACTGGATTGAGCCAGGAGAAAGAAGGTATTATGGTATTGACTTCGTGGAGGAAGCCGAAAAAGAAAGTTCATATCATCCAGCAGAATATGAGAGCAGCTCAGTCACGTCAGAAAAGTTATGCGGATAAGAGAAGGAGACCGCTTGTGTTCGAAGTTGGTGACTATGTTTATCTAAAAGTAACGCCAATGAAAAAGAAACGGTTTGGTGTGCGCAGAAAGCTGGCCGCCAGATTTGTAGGACCTTACAAAATCTTGGAAAGGAAGGGTCCTGTGGCTTACAAATTGGAATTACCAGAGTCAATGGGTGCTATATTCCCAGTTTTTCATGTATCGCATCTCAAGAAGTGTTTGCGCGTTCCAGAGGAAAGGATTGAACCTCGAGGCATAAAACTCAAGTCAGATCTGGTGTATCGTGAGCAGCCAGTTCGAGTCTTGGATTCCAAGGAAAGGGCTACTCGAAACAGTGTGGTGAAAACATATAAGATACAATGGAGTCATCATGATGAAGGGGATGCATCTTGGCAAACGGGTGAATACTTAAAGAAGGCATACGAAGATTTTTATAATAAATGGTTCGTAACCCAAATCTCGGGACGAGATTTTTATAAGGGGGGAGGGCTGTAACACTCCGGTGTTACGCAATGCATTTTTGCATGGCAATCATATTGCATGGCATTCATATCATTATAATCATGTGTGATAAATTATAATTTGATTAAAATAAAAGCTTGAAAATAATGTATGTGATGGATTATATTAATATGATAATCACATTGTACCAAACATCTTGCAACTATAAATTTTACATCACTTGGAACCCTAGTTCAATTTTTGGAGCAACTAGATGACTCAAATCTTTGTCAAAACTTGTTCAAAAATATTTATGAAAAATATTCAAAGATATCCCCTATTTTAGCTTTTATTCTGCCATTCAAAATCTATCAAGAATTTTCAGTTGGCCCCCTTAATCAAAGTTGTAGAGAATTTAATTCTGAGCAACTTTATTTTGGGGTCAATTCCAGAAAATGTCTTCTTCTTGTTCAAAATGTAGTTTGAAGTTTGAAATTCATTTGAATTGAATTTGGAAAATCAAAAATCGGTTTTTGCCTTAACAGGCCGTCGCCCCCTGTTCGGCCCACAGCCAGAAGCGGCCTGCGCCACTCCCGCCGCGCGCGCCCGCGCCGCCTCCGCAACGGCCCGGCCCAGCCGGCCCCCCCTCCCTCTTCTTCCCGCCCGCGCCCGCAGCGCGCTGGCCGCCCGGCAGAACGCGCCCGCCCGCGTGGCGGCCGCATGCCGGCGACGCCCCGCGTGGCCGTTCGTGGACCCCCGCGCTCGCGCTTCCACTTCAAATCGCCCGGGCACCTGGTCTCCATTCCCGCACACCCCTCACTTGCTCCCTCTCCTCCTCCCTCCGGCGCCATCCACCGCGGAACGCCGCTAGCCACCGCGCACCACCTCCACCTCCGCCTTGTTCCGGCACCGGTAGACCGTCTCCTTTCGATTGCCTGTGCCCGAAGCTCCGCCCCATCCTCCTCTCCTCCGAACGAGCCTCGACGTCCCCTCGTTTGGATTGGTAAGGCTCAATCGAGCTTTCCTCGCCGCGCCACCGCGTCGGTGCCGCCGGCCTTGCGCTCCGTCCATCGCCCCGCTCGCTCCCTCTACGTCTTCCCAAGCCTCCCTCTCGAGCTCGCTAGTTCCTGGCGAACGTTGTGCGCTCAATCGGTGGTCGGGACATGGCCGGCAATGGCCTGTTGGCCGCGACCGCCGCCGCGACGTCGAGCTCGGGGACGCCGGCGACCGCGCTCGGTTCCCCTCGGGGAACTAGGCCGCGCCTATGGGCCGCGCCCCGAGCGGGCCGGCTCGGCTGTCTCCCGCGCGCGCGAAGCAGGCCGAGAACGGCCACGGGCCGGTTGATTTCCACGGGCCGGCCCAATCTCATTAACGGAAAAATCATTTTCTGTTTCTTTTATTATTCATGATGAAAAACACTTTGGAAAATGTTTTCTTGGTCATTTAGCTCACAAATGGTGAAATAAATTTCTATGTACTCATTTGAACCAGATCTACAATATAAAAAATATTGCATGCCAATATTTCATTACTTTTCTGTAGTATTTTTATTTAATCCTTGAAATTTATGTTTTCTTGAAAAATTGATAATAAAATGTAGAAAAATCAGAAAAATGTGGTTCCAAGTTTGTTAATCCTTGTGGTGCCCTCTACTTGCTAGGAAAAATTGTATATCATGTCTGTTTTGTAGAAAAATGTATAGGTGTAGTTTCAAATGCTTTCTATTACTAATAATTGTTATTTTTGTTAATTAAATAAATTTGAATAGAACATGCAAGTGATAATTTTTCTATAATGTTTGTTTAGTGTGTAGAAGGTAGGAAAATTTCTAAATCTGTTGTTTGATACTTTTTGTAATGTAAAGTATTTTAAATATTCATTTTAGGCCTTAGTTTGTTATTTTTGTATAGTTAGTTCTAGTAATCCAAAAGCAGTAAAAATCTTGTGTCAGGCTATTCTTGATATTAGTAATCCACTGTAATTTTCTAAGATTTTTTCTGAGCTACTAAAATAGGTGTTGCTGTCAACCATAGGGCTAATTAGGGTTTCCCTTCATTCTTAAAGGCAAAGATAGTTTAGTAAAATATACTTTTGTGTATCTTTGAGAGCATCTTGATTGTTCAAGTACTCTTGCATGTTAGGTAATAGTGGTGGTTAGTTTTCGAGTACATGTTCTTGGATGACGTTAGACTACCTTGTAGAAGGGTCTTAAGTTCCACGTAATCATTAACGTAACATGCTCATTACATCGCATGCATTCAGAATCATCATCATTCATGTCACCTCTGCAATTGCATCTCTGCATGTTGCACTCATACGTCTGCATCATACAGGATCGCAGGAAGTGGTTACCGGCAGTAATTTCCCGAGGCATACAGAGGAACAGCCAGAGGTGACGGAGGCGGAGCCAGCAGAAGCAGAAGAGGAGTCCGGTGAAGAGCTTCCGGAGTGCCCTGACCATCGTCCCAGACTCCTTTGAGCGAGGCAAGCCCCGGAGCATTTCTCCCCCGGTTTGCGAATAATTATTTATTAATTTTACTTAATATGATGCATTAAGTTTAGGAGTTGTTTGCAAACGTTGCTGCATTATTACCTTGTTTCACCTTGTTTTACCCTATCCTTGTTACCCTGGTGTCCACGGTCAATAATTGCTTAGCTTGCTTAGACCGGTAGAAGTCGGCGTGATTGCCCTGTCATCCGCGAGCTATAGGGGATTACCTGGTTTTATGTGAAAGAATGTCATGTGGGAATAACTAAGTGTGGAATGAAATTGAACCGGGCGGAAGCTTGCAGGGTTCTGGACTGTAGTGCCTTCCGTCTGTGTCGGTTAAGGACCGTCCGATGTCGGCCTCGGTCATGTTGAACGCATGCCTCACATTTAGCTGGTCCGAATAAAGTACCTTTCGACCGCGAAAGCCGGGAGATTTATTCGGGCCGAGTGGATTGCCCGCAACGCACTGTACCGGAGCAGTAGTGGCAGGGAAACGGGGGCGCGATGATAAGGCCAAAGAGCAGTCGGGCGGCCCCCGGGTACATGTGGTTCCTGGCAATCTCGCGACTTTTACCTGAATGGTTGACTCGGTGACCAATACCTCACTTTAGCGGGTGAGTGAGGTTTGTGTGAGGAATAAATTACCAGCTGGTCAATAATCGATTCGAATCGCCATCGTTCACTGGATAGTGAACACTTGACTTGAGTTACTTCATCGTGAGTAACATTGATGAAACACTTGGATAGTTATGTGGAAATTGGCATGATAATTATTGTTAATGATCAATTGGTAACCCTTGCTTGTTAATGATATGGTTTACTCTAGCATAAGTGCAAACATAGTTGACAGAGTGAATAAAGAATTAAAATATTCCATGCTTTTGTAAAAGAAGTGCTAAGCTAAAAATGCTTTCTTGCAAATGAGTCAGCTACCCCACCAAAAAAGCCTATCATGATCCTTGGTGTCATTTATTTTTGGTTCTGTCAGGTAGGTCAAGCTGAGTACCATCTCTATACTCAGGGCTTTGTTCCACTGTTGCAGATGGACAGATGTACTATGGTTATTGTATCAACTGTCTCTACCCTGGCGATGGGCGAAGCCTAGGACCATGGGCAATGGTCACTACTCACTCGCCTGATGCTTTTGTGGGA